>CAUYUJ010019996.1:27500-37500 GCA_963575745.1 Prorocentrum cordatum
TCCCACCTCCCCCTACTCCCTCCTCGCTCCTGCATCCATTCCCCTTCCTATTTCTTCCTCCTTTCTCCCTCCTCCTTCATGCTTCTGTCTCTCCTTCTCCCTCCATCCTCCGGCACGCCTCTCCCTCCCCCTCCTCCTCTCTTGGCCTTCCTCCGGGCCGAGGGCTCCTTTTGTTGCCTTTGTCGCCGCGGGCCTCCCCCGCAGTCGCTCTCGCCCTCTGGCTCCGTGGCCGTCCTACAGCCCCCCCCCTCCTCCCCAGAGCCGCCCAGCGAGGGCGCCCGCCCTCCTGGGCCGACGGCTCCTGTTCGCCCCCCCCCCCAGAGGGCCCCAAGACGACCCCGACACGATTCTGGGTGGCCTCCCAGACGGGGCCAAGACAGCCCAAGCTGGCCTCCCAGACGGGGCCAAGACATCCCAAGCTGGCCTCCCAGACGGTGCCAAGACGCCCCCCCAAAGCGGGCCAGATGCCCCCAGGAGAGCTCAAGATGGCCCCAGCACGCCCCAGCCCAGGCGGCCCAGGCTGGGCACAAGACTGCCAGCGCGGCCCACGATGCGCTCCGGAGTGCTCGGAACGGGGCCTCCGCCTCCGCCCTCGCCGCCTCCCTCGCCGGCGCCCTCGCCGCCGCGGCCCCCCCGCCCCTCCTCCCTCGCCGACCGGCCACGGCGCCTGCCGCCCTCCCCGCCGCCTCCCGCCCCCCGCCGCCCTGCCGCCGCGGCCCCCCCCGCCCCTCCCCCTCCCCGGCCGCCCGGAGAGGGCGCGATGGGGCCGCCGCCGCCCAGGCGGCGATGAGCCGTGGGGCGGCGGAGCCGCCGCCGAGCGCCTCCCTGCTGGGGCAGGGCCCTCCGCCCCCCGCCGTGCCTCGGCCCCGCCGCCGCCCCGCGCGAGGGGGGCGTCGCTGCGGCGCTCTCGTGTCGCACCCGGGCGCCCTCGCCCGGTGTCGGGCCCATGGGGCCCTCGCGGCTCGCCTCGGCCGGGAGAAGGGCGCGCGAAGATGGGGTCGCGGGCCCTGGTCGTGATGTTTCGCGAGGCTGCGAGTGTGTGTGCCATTTCGGATCTCAGGGCAACCGGGAGGGTTTTGGGCAGCTCGTGGCCTCCATGGAGGCCCATGCCAGGCCTTCTTGGGGCTCCTCGTCGCCACGGCTGGCTCCGCCTCGGGATTCTGGCCAGAGTGCTACCCAGAACAGGTCCGGGGATCGATTCTTATCCCCAGACCCTGACATCCTCGCATGAGGAACAAAACAAAAAACGGCGGGGGCGTTGTCGTAGAAGGGGGAGGGGGAGGAGGGAGTTTCGACGGTTCTTGTGGGTTTTCTCTCGTCGGGATGCTTTCCAACAGCTGGGCCTCGTCGGGGCCTTTCCGGGGGCTGCTCGAATCGTCCCGATCAGCCGCCAGAGGCCCGAGTTATGGCCCGGGTTATGGCCGAGACGCTATACGTCCTCGCGTCGCTTGACACATCAAGACGGGAAGCTTTTGACAATTTTGGGCCTCCCAGGGCCCTTGTTGGGCCCCAGGGCCGTCAAAAAAGCGGCTCAGGATGACGAGCCCGCCCCTGAGGGGCTCCAGACCTTTGGGGGGCCGCGTTGTAAAGAATCATGGCGTCGGATGTCTGGGCCCTGTGGCGCCGATCTGTGGGTCACCTGCGATCGACACTTTTTCTTCGCGCGGGCACTGGCTGCACATTTCCACGGCCCACATGTCCCCTGGCGTGCCCGATAGAATCCTGGACACCAGGCGCCTCGAACAAAGCGTTGCGGCGGGTTTGTCCCCATGTTTGTGGCCTCTGGGAGCCATGCTCGGGCCAAGAGGTCGTCAAAAAGTGGCCTGGGACGAAAATGCCCGGGAGGGACAAGTAGACGCATACACGCATGGAACGTCGATTTCCGTCAAAATATTGGGGAATGTGGGAAACGGAGGGGACGGCGAAAGTGCATAACACACATGCATATGTATATGTATATGTATTTGCATACGTATATGTATATGTATATGTATATGCGTATGCATATGCATATACATATGCATATGTATATGTAGGTATATATATAAATATATTTGTATATGTTCATGTATGTGTATGTGTATGTGTATGTGTTTATGCATCGGCATTCGCGTATGTATACGTATATGTATATCTATATGTGCATGTCGGTGTAAACGTATTTGTATAGGCATATGTATATGTATATGTAGATGTAGATTTAGATGTCCATGTAGTTGTAGTTGTAGCTGTAGATGTATATGTAGATGTAGATGTAGATATATATATATATATGTAGATGTATATGTATATGTACATGTAGCTTATACGTACATGCATCTGTGTATGTATGTACACATGCATGTATGTGTGTATGTATGTATGTATGTATGCATGATTGTATGTATGTATGGATGTATGCATGTTTTTTATGTACGTATGTATGCATGTATGTATGTATGCATGCATGCATGTATGTATGTAGGTATGTAGGTCGGTAGATAGGTATGTATGTACGTATGCATGCATTTATGTATGTATGCATGTATGCATGTAGGTAGGTATGTATGTATATATGCATGCATGCATGCATGCATGCATGCATGTATGCACGCATGCATGCATGTATGTATGTATGTATGTATATATATACATATATATATATATGTAGGCATGTCGGTAGACATGTAGGTAGGTACGTAGGTATATATGTATGTAGTATGTATGTATGTATGTATGTATGTATGTATGTATGTATGTATGTATGTGTGTGTATGTATGTACGTATGTATGTATGTATGTATGTATGTATGTATGCGTATATGTATGCATGTATGTGTGTATGTATGTATTTATGTATGTGTGTATGTATGTACGTACGTATGTATGTATGTATGTATGTATGTATGTATGTATGTATGTATGTATGTATCCATGCCTGCATGCATGCATGCATGCATGCATGGATGTATGTGCGTACGTACGTACGTACGTATGTATGTATGTATGTATGTATGTATGTATGTATGTATGTATGTATGTATGTATGTATGTATGTATGTATGTATGTATATATGTATGTATATGTATGTATGTATGTATGTATGTATGTATGTATGTATGTATGTATGTATGTATGTATGTATGTATGTATGTATGTATGTATGTATGTATGTATGTATGTAGATATATACATATGTATAAATATATAGTGCTCATCTATATATGTATATATATCTATGTATGTATCGACACTCCTGGACTTTGTGTCTACTTACTAGTGGTCTCCCTGGGCCCCTCTAAGAACAGCTTTGGGGAGGGGGCCGAGAGGTACAGGGGACCACGCGTCGAACAAATCAAAGCGCCGAGTGTCTGGAGCCGCGATTTTGGCGGGGCGTGCGTCTCCTGACCTTTCGAGCCCTTCCTGGAGATCGATCTTCGTCCTGGGCCGCTTTCGGAAGGTCCCTTGGGCCCGAAGGGGGCTTCTGGGTGTTCCGTGTTGACGATGAGCAGGCCGTCCTGATCCTCCTCCTCCTCCTCCCCCCCCCTCCCCCTCCCCCCCCCCCCCTCCTCCTCCTCCTCCTCCTCCTCCTCCTCCTCCTCCTCCTCCTCCTCCTCCTCCTCCTCCTCGTCCTCCTCCTCCTCCACCTCCCTCCTCCTCCTCCCCCCCCTTCCCCCTCCTCCTCCTCCTCCTCCTCCTCCTCAGCCTCCTCCTCCTCCCCCTTTCTCCTCTTCTAAAGCTAATAATTTGCGATCGTGGGCCTGCTGGTGCATGGGGGGAGGGATCACGCAGGCGACGAGGCTGAGGGTGAATGGGCGGATCACGAGGCAGAGGCAGAGGCAGAGTGCCATCATGAACTCGTGCTGCGTAGCTGCGTATGTTGGATAGGAATTCGTGCCCGCGCAATCGGCTGGGTGTGAAACGTTTAAGAAGGGGGAACTTGTTGAGTGCCAGAAGCATAAGGACCAACATGATACTGCACAGCCAAAGACAGCAGATAATTCATATTACCTAGCGCTTAGACGAACCGAATCTTCAACTCAACGATAACCGTAAGCGTTGTCAGATGGCGGCGATGACCAGCGATGCCGCGCTCGGACAGTTTGATCGGCTCCTCTCTGGTTTGACGGGGAGCGATCTGTTGGCGCGCCGTTTGTTCCGTCGCGCGGCCTTCCGTCTAGTGGAGGGTAGCTCGGCCACCAGGGCAGAGGCCGCCCCGGGCGCAGGGCTTGCCGTGGGGTTCGCCGCGGTGCCAGCTGCGTTTCCTTGGGGCGCGGGACGCAGGGTTTGCTGTGGGTGTGCCGTGGTGTCGGCGTCGTCCGCTTGGGCGCGTCGCGAACAAGCGGCGCGGCGACACATGGATTCTGAAGTTGTGTGGCTCTACTTTCTCGAAGGCGAGCAAGTTCACGACGACGTGGTGAGTCCAGAGGGAAACAGGTGCGGTAAGTGAGGATCCGCCGCTACCGCCCCCCTCAGCAGATCACCCGTCCGATCTTCTAGTGGAGGAGCCAGTTGTCGTTGGCCAGTGGGGGACGCGCCCTTGGAGTCCCCAGCTCCACCTGTTGGAGCTGCCCTTTTGGCATGCCCAGCCACATCAATCGCCATCAACGCTTGAACAACATTTTGCGGGGGCATCGCGTGGGCACGCAGCATAGCAAACGCATGTAGCCGAGCCCCGAAGATATGGGCACACATGCTTGTAAAGGTGTTGTGCAGGATCATTCCTGCTGAAAGCGGCTTATCTTCGCAACATCCGTGTACCACGCGGGCAGTTATGGATTGCTTCCCCCGCCAAATGACAGCGATCTTCAAATCAAGCCTGGACTCCCGAACGAAAGCACATGGAAATGCCCCCCGTGCATACGTAGCAGCTTGACTCATGCAAGGGATGCCTGGCGAACATAATGCAATCGCTCAGGGGGGATACATCTCATCGACCCCCGATCGCCCACTGATAGCCCGACAGGGGCCGGATACCCCACCTCGCCCAGGAACGCGTGATTTTTCGCCATTTGGAGCCCACGCACCGCCGATCCATGGGCGATGTATCGCCGATTCCAGCTCGATGCTTCCCCCCCTGAGCCAGTCCCGCGAGATCGTTCCCCCGTGGCTTTCGGGTCATAGCTCCAGTGGCCTTTCGGGACGATCCGGGCGCGCAGGGAGCACTCTCGGCGAGGCGCAGTTGCAGGAAGGCGCTCCGAGGGTGGAATATCGCCGAGCACCGACGAAAGCGCCCGCAAACCTCGAGCCTCGAAACTCGAACCCGACACCTCGAGCCCGTGACGTTCCCCCTCTACCGTTCCTCCCCTGGCGCCTCGGCGGGGGGAGCGTGCCTGGGGGAGGAGGAGGAGGAGGACGAGGAGGAGGAGCAGGAGGAGGAGGAGGAGGAGAAGGAGGAGGAGGAGGAGGAGGAGGAGGAGGAGCAGGAGGAGGAGGAGGAGGAGGGGGAGGAGGGGGAGGAGTACGATGGGAGAGGAGGAGGAGGAGGAGAGGAGGAGGAGAGGAGGAGGAGGAGGAGGAGGGGCAGGAGCACGAGCAGCAGCAGCAGCCTGCCCCGCCGCGGTGCCAGAGGCCTTTCCGAGGTCTGGACCCCTCCCTGGGGACCAGGCTTTCATCCCGCGTCGTCGTCGTCGTCGTCGTCGTCGTCGTCGTCGTCGTCGATTCTTACCGTCGTCGTGCGTCATCGTTGGCCGTCGTCCCTAACGTTGCCGCTCGCCCCCCGCCGCGCCCGAGGCCTGCCCCCCGCCCTGCCGCAGTTTCTCTCCTGCGCGCCGCTGCTGGCGCTGCGGTGCGCCTGCACCGCGGCCGCCCAGGCGCTGGCCGCGGGCGCGCCCGCGCCGGCGCCCGGCGGGGACAGGGGCGGGGGGGCATCGGGGGCGGAAAAGAGGGGGGTGATGACTAGGGGGGGTTGGATATCATGGCGTGGGCCATGATATTTCCCCAGATTTCATGGCGCCTCTTCTTGTTTCATTACGTCCCTGGCCCCCCCCCTGGGCCGCGCACATGCCGCTGGTCAGGATTTGCACCCCCCCCTCTTGTACACCCCCCTCTTGGCCGCTCCCGAGGTCAGCAAGTGCAAGGTAATTTGGTTCGTGGGCGACATAGTGTCGCTGCACAGCTTCCTTCATGAAACGGCGCGCGGCGCACGCCGCGCTCGACCGCGCGATTTCATGTGAAAATTCTTTCAGGCGGGAATAGCGCCTGGGACAGGGCGGGGGGCTGGCAGGGGTCGCGCGTGCTGCACACGGTCAGGAACTTTTGGATAGCGTGTCGCTTCGCCTGATCTGGCCCACCATGCGTCGGCGCGACACACGCTATGCACGTCCCCGCTCCCAAGCCTCCACGGACCGAGCCTTTCCCAGCCTCCCGCCCCGCGGAGCGGAGCGACATGCTACCCGCTTGCAAGGGATAGCGTGTTGCCTCGGCCTTCCCCGCGACACGCGATGCAAACGTTCCTGACCAGACCAGCCCTGAAACGAACCCAGGCGGGTGCACTACTACAGATCGGTCTGCAGACCGTTGCGACCAGCAGGTAGCGGGCCTCAAGGTCGCCTCCAGCCGAATACGCTGCGAGCCCAGGCTGTGCGTTTCCCAGACGCTGGAGCCCTTCCCCGCCTCTGTGGCGGACCCACTGGGCGAGGAGCAGTGGCTTGTGATCTGTGAGGCCTTGGAGCAGAGGGGCTGTCTTGGAGCTGGCACCGGGAACGAGGAGCCGACGACTGGTTGCAGCGAGCAGGCGCTTCGGCCGCGCAGCCTGCTGCCCCCCGAGGGGGCCGGCGGTCTGTCCGTATCTCGCCAGCAGGAATGCTGCATTGTGCAATGGCTACACATAGATGGAGGGTGGTTCCCTTTCCAGATGGGGCTCTCTTTGGGGATCCCCCCAAGTGTCAGAAGCTGTACGACAGTTATGCCGAAGGAGGGCGTTTTTTTTCTCAAAGCGCAGCCGTCGTTTGCATGTTAGGACCATGGGACTCTCGCCGAACGGAGGTATGGCTTCCGCAGTGCAGATGACTCTCTGTATGGACTTGTGATGGATTGACTCGGGATGAGATGGCGTAGTGTGGTGTCGCTGATGCACGTTGGATTTACTCTGACCGTCGTCGCCCTCCTCCTCCCCCTCTCCTCCTGGAGAAGCACAAAGCCAGCCGTCGACGTTATTCTTCTGTCGGATCCGTTGCCCTTAGAACCGTCGATATGTGAATGATCCCCGTACCTTTCCTACTCTTGACTCTACCGCTGCCCCTTTCGGCTGCAGGTGCTGACACGCACACATGATCGACGGACTGGTAGAGAAGGGCAACAAAAACCTTTATCATCGTCCTCCATTCCTTGCTGTTCGTTTTGCCAATGGACATTCGGCAGGGGATGGGCCCTTCGTCCAACCCTTGCCTCACACAGGTTATCATCCTGTCTTCCTCCTCCTCCTCCTCCTCCTGCGCAGTGCGGGCGCAAAGGCGGTTCTCCGCCGCAGCCCGCGCCGCGCCGCGCGCGGCCCGACGGAGCGACGCACGGCCCTAACTACTTCCAAGGGCTTTCGAGGAGCCTCCGAGAAGCCTCAGAGAGCAGGAACCTCACGCGGCCTCGGAAAAAGGAAAGCCAAAACGGCCACAGGACCCGAGAGACCCCCGCCAGGGAGGAGAGACCGAGGGCAGCCGCAAAGGACCTCCTCCTCCTCCTCCTCCTTCTCCTCCCCCTCCTCCTCCCCCTCCTCCTCCTCCCCCTCCTCCTCCTCCTCCTCCTCCTCCTCCTCCTCCTCCTCTTTCCCGAGTGCGATAGCGCTCGCGCGGCGGGGCCCCAGCCTTTCAGAGATGGCGGCCACCCCGCCCTTTGTGCGGGTGTGCCGCCTCCTGCGGCGGGTGCTGCTGGACTCTCCGGCCTCGCGGGCCTTAGCACATGTGGTACACCCTGGATGGGCATGCTTTCCACCACCACCACCATAAGTTGGAGGGGGAGGGGGTCCTCCTCCTCCTCCTCCTCCTCCTCCTCCTCCTCCTCCTCCTCCTCCTCCTCCTCCTCCTCCTCCCCCTCCTCGTCCTCCACCTCCTTCCCCCTCCAACTTATGGTGGTGATTGTGGTTGAAAGCAAGCCCATCAACCCTGACAGGAACACTGCCGCCGCTGTGCCCATCGCCCCAGAGACTTTCGACGTGTCTGTGGGTTGTATCGATTTGACGCCCGCTCACGATGCCTTCGGCGGTCCGAACTCGCACGCCGCCCCGAACGCTGGAGCCACCCACCGATTATGGAGCCCTTGACCTCGTCGCTGGCTGAACGCTGGGGAAGCCCCTGCAGGCGCTAGCCTTGGTGGGCTGAGGCTCTCCCAGGATGCTCACCGCTTGCGGGGATCCGCCCCTGCAGGCGCTGACTCCCAGCGGCCGCCCAACGCCCAGGGCGCTCGCTTCCCATGAATCCCCACTGCTCCAAGCTGGCGGGGGGAAACCCCTGTGAGCGCCTTGCCCACTGTCGGCAATGCACATCAGGGACACCCTGTTCCTCCAGGCATTCCGACAATGTGGGGTCCCACAGGTTCCTTCGTGTGGGCGCGGAATGTTTCCGCATCTGGGCGTGCGGATCGGTCGCCGCGTGCGGTTGACAAGGTACCCGCTATCGAGTCACGACGGCCGGTCCCCGAGCGCAGCTTGGGACATCCTCGTTTCTGACTCGACCTTTCGACAGCGCGCCGCCAGTCCCCAAGGTCAACCATCGTGGTTGCAGGCAGTTCGATCGTTGCAACTTGGCCGCGCAGGACGCTCACAGCCGCAGTCCCTCCACCAGGGGCCGTCGCAGTAGGAGCGCCCTCACATGCTCGCCAGTTGTGCCACAGCACTGTGGCTGAGCTGGGGGACCAGTTTGAAGTTTTCGCTGCGCACCAGTTCTCAGCCGTGCACAGATCTATCGCCGCCGCCGCTTCCGATGCGGCCGATTCGCGATCGGATCTGATCAAGGGACTCCAAGATAACGACGAAGCTGTCCAACGCGACCGTCACTTTGTCGCTAAGGTGATCGCCCGCTTTGACGAAACCTAGCTCCAGCACGGACAGGACCGCGCCGAATCCGCCCCAGTGAAATCCGACTTCCAACACCTCGAGGTTCACGTCCTCGCAGTCCGAGATCACAATGACTCACGAGCTCGACTCCTACGCGAAGAGGCACAGGCACTGGCTCTTGCCATTCCTGGCACGGCTCCAGCTGCCACCCACGGACACTTACAGGAGCTTCGAGACACGGTAACCTCCCAAGCTGCTGCCCTACTCCGAGAAACGCGACGTCCAAGAGGACATCTACGGTAAACTTTGCTAAGCAGGGAACGCTGTCACCCGGGGCCTGCACGACTCCCGCATCGCGACGGTCGGCACGATGGTCGGCATCGCGGTTCGGTTGGTCAGGGCCAGAGATGGACTCCGACCCGCGTGCGTACTCTGTTTCTGCTGTGGTTGGTGTTGATGACGCTATGTCGCGTCGTGGGCGGGCGCGGACAACTTGTCGTCGAGTCGATGTCGGCGCGGTCCCGTTGTAGCTGGTCCACGCAGCGGCTGATTCCTTTGATCTTCGCAGAGATCTCCGAGGTTTTCATTGTCATGCAGAAGTGCTGCCGGTCAAAGTTTGAAGCTAAATCAGGTACAGTAGAGCGTAGATCGCAAGATTCCTGGGCCTGCGTCGCCAGGCAGGCCTGAAACTCAGCTACCCGTGCATTTAGGGCATCTCTCTCGGACAGGAACGTCGTAGAATTGCCTTTTCACGCGGCCCACCGTCGCCCGCAAGGTCTCAACCTCAGTCACCGAGGGGGCGCGGTTGTAGACCGAAGCCGTGCCCAGCTGGCCAGTCTGGGCCTTTACAACATGCAGCTCGGCCACGGCCTGTTCGAGCGTAGAATTTCTGGCGGATAACGCAGGGCACGCCGCGCACCCACCAACGAACCGCGCTCCAACGGCAAGCCTGGTGCTGCGAGCTATCGAACCCACCTCGCCCGTTGCCTATGGTTCTACCGCTGCACCTTCGCAGCGCCTTCGCAGCGCGCAGT
>CAUYUJ010019996.1:42500-45000 GCA_963575745.1 Prorocentrum cordatum
AAGACCATCACCTTGTGGGCCGGCCATTTCGGCGAGAGCCCCGTTCTGACAAGGAGCTGCCTTGCTTCTAGCGGGTGACGTGGATTGCGCGAGACCATGATCACATAGTTCAACGAGGTGTCCAGCGACATCCTCGTCGCCAAAGCACGACCGCCTCAACAGAGGAACCCTTGCACAAGTTTGCGCCTTTGGTCACGGGCGTTACGAGATCCCCATTTTGAAAACGAATTGCCTCAGCCGGTGCATCTGTATAATGTCGTGAAGCTTATGTTTTCTTTTGATTGTCGTAATTGTCAAGGAACTGCCCTCCACCCTGTGCAGCTGCTACATCTGTTTAGTTTTCTCTTATAGTCACAGGAGTCTCACGCGAACGCCCCACTTCGCACTGGAACCGCGAGAGCCCACTTTCGGAAAGGAATCGCCTTCCATGGGTACAGCTGTTGAACCATTGCGCCCATGGCGGCGAATGTACGCGGCGCCAGGGCGAGAGCCCCATTTTGAAAGTCACCCTCCTGCATGCTGGAAGCTGTTGTGAGAGTGTACGTACTCCGTGTTCGGTGCCAAGGCGAGGGCCCCATTTCGCAAACGACCCCCCTCCGGCCTTGAAGCTGTTGCCAATGGCAAGCCTCAGGACCATAGATGGTGAGGACATTGCAGGCGGAGGGCCCAGCCCGCCCTACCGACACGTCTGGGGGTCGACAGGGAGGAGTTACGTCCAAGGAGTAGTGATGGATGAGGAGGATGAGGACGATGATGGGTAGATCGGCAATGACGGTGATGATGATGTTGATGATGTTGATGACGATGATGATAACGACGACGATGATAATGACGATGATGATGATGATAATGATGATGATGCTGGTGACGACGATGATCTCATCCTCGAGGAGGAGGATGGGGAGATGCAGTATGATGATACGGATGCTCTTGATAATGATGATGATGGTGAATGTGATGGTGATGGTGATGATTCGTACCATGGGTATGATGCTGCTGCTGGCGCTGATGATTGCGATGGTGAGGGTGATGAGTACGATGGCGACGATGACGACAACCTCGACAATGTTGATGAGTATGCTGATGCTGCTGTTGCGGATGATGATTATGATGATGGTGGTGGCGGTGATGATTGACGATGGTGAAGGTGATGCTGCTGATTATGATGATGATGATGAAGACGAGGAGCAGCCACGTGATGAATGAGATAATCATTATGATGAGGCTGATTTCTGATGATTACGATGGTGGTTGTGTTGATGCTGATGATCATCAGGATGATTGCGATGATGATTCTGATGCTGTTGTTATAGATGATGATGATGCTGATGATGATGATGATGATGATGATGATGTGGATGATGATGTGGATGATGATGAAGCTGCTGATGATGCTGATGATGACGATGTCGACGATGATGCTGATGATGCTTCTGATCATGATGTGGTGACGGTGATGATTATGATTATGATGATTCTGATGAGGATGATGGTGATGATGATGACGACGATGCTGTCGATGATGATGACGATGATGACGATGCTACTTTTCATGACGCTGCTGCTGACGATGATGCTGGTGGTGACGATGATGAACATTTGATGATGATGGTGGTGGTGGTGGTGGTGATGATGATGATGATGATGATGATGGTGGTGACGATTATGAAAATATGATGATGATGGTAGTGGTGGTGATGATGATGATGATGATGATGAGCAGATGATGATGCTGGTGATGATGATGATAGTGATGCTGATGCTGCTGATGATGATGGTGATGCTGATGATAACGATGATTGTGCTGCTGCTGCTGATGCTGCTGCTGCTGCTGCTCATGATGATGATGATGATGATGATGATGATGATGATGATGATGATGATGATGATGATGATGATGATGATGATGATGATGATGATGATTATTATTAGTATTATTATTATAATGATTATATTTATTATTATGATGATGATGATGATTATTATTATTATTATTATCATGATGATCATGATGATTATGATTCTGCTGATGATGATCATGATGATGCTCATGATTATGACTATGATGGTGGTGCTTTTGATGGTGATGATGAGGATGAGGAGGAGTTGGAGGAGGAGGAGGAAGAGAAGCAGGAGCAGTGCTATTAGGTGACGGAGGAGGGAGCAGGGAGCAGGATCAGCTGCACGCTTGGAGGCTCCCGGTGGAGCCGCGCCGCAGGCACCGCCGATCATCACCGTGGCTGGCAGGACCGCAGCGAAGCGTCGGCATTGCGTCACGCTTCCCCATGTCGACCCCCCCCCTCCCTCCCTCTCTGCCCTCCCCTCTGCCCCCTGCCCTCTTCTGCCCGTCCCTCTTCCCCCCCCTTCTCTCTCGTCCCCCCCACTCCCCCTCCTCCTTCCCCTCCCCTCCTTCCCATCCAAATTTACACAACATAAGTACTACTCTCCTCTTTCCGCGGATGACGTCCGGAAGATGTCCGCCCCCCCCTCCGCGTACTGT
>CAUYUJ010019996.1:50000-57500 GCA_963575745.1 Prorocentrum cordatum
CTCCCGTTCGATACTTCCCCCATAGGTATTCCGAGAGCCCCTGGCCAGAGAGGCCCCCGATCTCAGGAACGGCGTTCTCGCTCGAGACGTCTTCGTACTTCAGTCAGTGGCTGACAAGGAAGAGATTCCCCGCGAAAGGGGGCAATCGAAGACGAAATATGCGTTGATCGAAGGTTGGGGTATACGGAATGTAAGACACGCATGCCAGTAAGAGCGAACAGTCTTAAAATGTTTGTTGTTGTTTTTGTTGTTGTTGACGCTGTTTTTGTCTTTGTTGTTGTTGTTGTTGATGTTGATGTTGATGTTGATGCTGAAGAGGAGGGGGAGGAGGAGGAGGAGGAGGAGGAGGAGGAGGAAATGGACAGGATCATGATGCGAGGCGGAGGAGGACGAGGAGGATCGGAGGTCAACAGTGCCGCAATCCTGCCACATCCATCAGCGACTTTTTGTTTTGTTCTCGAGAGGATGCAGCGGCCGCGATTTTTGCGGGCTTGCGCCCGTCGGGCCTGGCCCCGAGTCGTTTTCTCTAAACGGTGCTTTGCCAAAAGGGGGTCGTGCCCACCCCCGAGATGCGGAGGAGGGGGAGGCAGAGGCGGAGCAGCAGTGGGTGATGATGGTCACTATGGTGATGCAGGTCGGATAAGAAAGAGGAGTGCAGAACATCGTGGCGCGCGGTGAAGCGCGAAAGCGACCAGCAGGGCATTTCCTGACTTACTGCTGGCTCGCTGGGTTGTGGGAGCTGGCTCACTGGCTCGGGTAAGCTGACGTACAGAGTGTGTGACTCGCCGGCTTGTGTCTCGTTGAGCTGAGTGCCGCGCAGAGACAAGCTTGCTCGCTGGGTTCTCTCAGCCTGCCAGGAGGAAGGGAGTGGAACTGCTCCTTCGCTAAGTTTCTCCTTTCGCTAAGTTTGTTCTTTCGCTGTTCGTGAGTGGGTGGTACTGCGTGCTCGAAAGTTCGGTCGGCGGCAAGCGAGGGGGGGAAGTGAGAAGGAGAAGGCCTTCTAAGAATGTTCGGAAGTCCCCCGGCCTTCTGAGGAGTTTTCTAAGCCTTTCCCGGAGACGCGAAAGACTTCTGAGAAGGCGCGAGGGCTTCTGAGAAGTCCCGCCGCCTTCTGAGAAGGCCTTCTCCTTCTCGTTTCCCCCCCCCCTCGCTCGCCGCCGATTCGTGGAGGCCGCCTTCGACCGCGCAGGGTGGCATGGCAGGCCCCTCCGCCCTGCCCCTTCCCTTTGTCCCTCGAGCGCTCTCGCGCCTTTTGGCCTTGCGTCGGGCACAGGAGGAACATTCAAAAATAGTCAAGAACTAAAATATTAGGTTTGAGCATGTTTGAATATGTTTGGATTATTTTGTTTAACATATATCATTTTATTTGAAGGAGTAGCTCGTTCAAAACATCCCTGTAGGAGGACATGCCCGACCTAACATTTGGCCCTTCTTCCGGGACCCACCCTCCGATTCTCCTCTCCGGCTCTGCCTTTTTTCGCGACGTCGGCACCGGGAGCTTCGACCGCTTCCCCGGGGCCAGCTTCACCCCCGAAGTTCCAGGTCGATGCTTTCCTCCCCGTCCCTCCCTGAGCCGGGCCCCCCCTGCCGGTGTCCCTCAACCTTTGACTACACGTGAGGAGTGACTTTTCGCTGGAGTGACCCTTGGTGCGGGCCCACTGGGGTCCCTCGATCGCTGGATGCGCCCTTGTGTGCGGCCCTCCAAACAGCGCTTCTGTGCGGCCCCCCCCCCCGCGGCCCCCCAAAAAGCCGCGCGCAAAAGGTCCTCCTCCCTCCTCCTCCTCCTCCTCCTCCTCCTCCTCCTCCTCCCCCTCCTCCCCCTCCTCCTCCTCCTCCTCCCCCTCCTCCTCCTCCTCCCCCTCCTCCCCCTCCTCCTCCCTCCTCCTCCTCTCCTCCTCCTCCTCCTCCTCCTCCCTCCTCCTCCCTCCTCCTCTCCTCCTCCTCCTCCTCCTCCCTCCCCCTCCTCCCCCATTCCTCCTCCTCCTCCTCCCCCTCCTCCTCCTCGTCGCTCCTGCGTGCAGCCAAAGCCTCCCTCTCTGGCGGCTCCGCCGACGGGCTCCTCGGGCCGGGCCCCGCCCCCCCCGGGGAGCCCCGCGCCCCCTCGGGGGCCAGGGTGAGCCGCCCGAGGTGCGCTGGGCCGCGACGGGGCCGTGCCGTGTCGGCGCGGCGGCGACCTCGGCGCGGGGGCGTCCAAAGTCGCAGGCCCAGCGGTTGACACCAACACCCAGATCGGCGGCGTGCCTCCACCGAGGGATGGAGATCCCAATCTCGGTGACGGTGGTACTATTCTGGCTTCCAAGGGTGACCGAACTAGTACCACCAGCACCGAAATCCGGGATCATCTTCCCCCTGCGGAGGCAACCCCCTGTTTTGGTGTTGGTGCCCATTTCCAGGCCTCCAACAAAGGTCCAGCGCCGCCGATGGCCTGGAAGCGGGCGACGTCGAGCGATCCTCCATGCCGGAGAGCTACGATCGAAGGATCCTCGCGGTGTCCGGAGCCCAGGTCGAGGTCGCGACGGCACGAAGATGCCGCACTCGGCTCGCATCGACTTCCCTGACATCTGGGGGCTCGAGCCAACTTGAGACGCCCAAGCCTTCACCGTCTCGGGGCTCGGGACCCAGATCTGGGTCCCAGGACCATCAGGAAACGATTCGGCATGGAAAGCCAGACCTGGGGTCGAGAGATCTGGGGGCCCATGTTTCGAGAGAAGCGAACAGTCAGATGTGTATTTTTTCTGATTCCCCCCACTGGTTTCCCCCGAGAAACGTTTCAGGGCACTGACACATCGCGACCAGGGCCCTCGTCCCCACCTCTCCGCGGCAGTTTTCGGGCCCGATCGATCCGCGAGTGTCCAGGGGGGGGGGGGGGCCCGAAACGGGTGCAGAGGGGCAGGGGAGCGCCCTTTGGACGAGCGTGGTGTGGAGCCCCCTCCCCATCAGCTGGGAAGGCGGGCAGTTTTCGTCGTCGCGGGGCACCTCCCGTCCTTCGCGACATCCGGAGCCGAGGGCCCAGCCTCGGGCCTCCAGCGCCGCGCTTTTTTTTTTTGTTCGGCGCGTGGGCCCCCCCCGAGCCTCTCGGCCCCTGCCCCAGGGCCGGGCTTGTCGCCGCGAGGCGCTCTCGGGGGCCCCGAGGCCCGAGCCCGGCCTCTGGAGGCCGAGCACGGGGAGGAGCCAGCCGCCTCGCTCTGCGCGAAGCGCCGGGCGTCTAGAAGCTGAGGGTCCAGCTCCTCGTGCGTCGGCGTCGCCCAAGCATGCTCATGCTGTCCGTGCGTCGGCCCCCCAGGGGCGACGCGCGCGCCCAGAACTCTTGGAGTGTGCGCTCGGTGGTGGGCGCTCTGTGGTCCTACCGCCTGGGTAACGCTGTGCCCTCACATGCCCGTGCTATAGGTGGGGTTCGGACGTGCGCCTCCAGGGGGGGGGGCGCGTAGTTTTCGTATGGCCCTCTGCGCCCCGCTGCAGGAAGCCGGGCACCCGCACCGTCATCCGCTACTGGTCCGTCGCGGACCGCTGGCTGATCGACCGGGAGGGCCTGCAGGAGTCCGACACGTGCAACGCCTACGCCGGGCGCCCGGTGCCCTCGCGTGGCCCCCCTCGAGGGGCAGCCGCGCGGGCCGGCTCGTGGGCGACGCATCTATCCGTAACCACGGCCTGGTGGGCTGGGCCCCTAGGCCGCGACCCCGCGGGTACGGGGGTGTTTTCCGCGGATGGCCCGTGCGGAGCGTAGCCGTGCGACCGCGTATCCGCGAGATTGCGCCCTGGAGTCCAGACCGCGAGGGCGCGGATACAGATAGGTTTGCCGCTCGGAACGATGGCGACGGATGTGGCGCCACCAGCGGCTGCGACAGCGGCAGCGACGCTGGCGGACGTGCTGCTGGCAGCGACGGCGTCGTCGTCGTCGTCGTCGTCGTCGCCGCCGTCGTCGTCGTCGTCGTCGTCGTCTTCGTCGTCGTCGTCGGCTGCCAGGTATTTGCTGCTGTTGTCCTTCCCAGGAGGAGGAGGAGGAGGAGGAGAGAGGAGGAGGAGGAGGAGGAGGAGGGGAGGAGGAGGAGGAGGAGGGAGGAGGAGGAGGAGGAGATCCTCTCCTCCTCCTCCTCCTCCTCCTCCTCCTCCTCCTCCTCCTCCTCCTCCCCCCCCTTCCTCCTCTTGAAGTTGTCGCTGCTCCTTGCCCCCCCTCCTGGTGGGGCAGGAGGACGGCCGAGGAGCGGCACCGGAGGAGGACGGCCGAGGGTGCCGCGCGGCGCCGTGGGCCGTCGGCGCGTGGCCCGAGGCCGAGCAGGGCGGCCGGCCGCACCCCGCCTTCGAGGACCTGGTCTGGCGCGTGTGGGAGACGCAGCACGGCGAGCACGTGAGGCCTCGGCTGCTGCGGGCCACAGCTCAGCCTCCGCCCGTCGGGCACGAGGGCAGAGCACGGCCCTGCCTCTGGCTGGGGGGCCCTCTGTGTTCTCTGGTGTGGTGGCTCTCCAGCGTCGCGTAGTGCTTTTTTCGTTTTGGGCATATCTCCTCAGGCGATCGCAAATATGGATCAAGGGGGCGTGGAGTAGCGACGGGTCCCGTTTCCATGGGAGCTCGCGCATTTCCGCCGCCGAGCGAGGCGGCACCAGCCGCCTTTTGTGGGGAGGGCGCCTCCCCCGATCCAGGGGTTTGGCGACCGCGCGCCAAATCCATGGATCGCTAATCCATGTTTGCGCCTCCTCGATTCTGCGGGCCGCAGCTCAGCCTCCGCCCGGCTCGGGAGGCCGCTACGACTCGGACGGGGCCTCGTGCAAGGTCTCGTCGATCAGGGTCGGTGGCCGTGCGTTCTTGGCCCAGCTCATCTCGGGGGTTCGTTGAGGAGGGGGTTACCCCAAGGTGGGGTTTGGGAGCGCACCCCGCTGGATGCTTAGATTTCCTTCTTGCACGAGCCGTTTAGAGCGACGTTCCTGTAACTCCACCTCTCGGCCACGCGCAGATGGGGGCAGGGGGGGGAGGCTTCTCGGAAGCACTCCTTCTCTGCAGATCTGGGGCGGGCGCCTTCTGAGAAACAGCCTCCTTCCGAGAAGCCTTCCCCGCTCCCCCTCCCCTACCCCCCGTGCGCGCCGCCAAACATCAAGAGGGGAAGAAACACACAGACACACTGAATCGTCGACCCCCAGGAGAATATGGGGAACTATGGGAAGTGGGGGGGAAGACGAACACCCAGAAGATATGGGAAAATATGGCGAATCCTGGGATTTGTGTGTGTGTGTGTGTGTTTATTTGTGTGTCCCCGGGCTCCTTTAGAACAGCTCTCTCGGGCAAGCCGTGGGGGGCACACGCCGGTGGTGCCGAGGCAACAAGAAATAATATGGGGACTATTTGTTTGAGCATTTTTGGGCATCTTATGCGTATTTTTCCCTACCTAGGCTCTGCCTAGAAGGGTTCTTACTCTCTTGGCTTAAAGGGCCGGGCATTGGGAACCAGCCCGGGCGGTTCCCCCAGTATCCGCCCCGCGTTTCCCCCAGTTACATCCCCTTAGCTTAGCGTTGCTTATCTCATCTTAGCTTAGCTTATTTCATCTTAGCTTAGCTTAGCTTTATCTTGGCTCAGGTTTATCTCAGCTTAGCTTACCTTCATTTCTTAAGCAGTTGGAGGGCTCGCCGAGGATGTTCCATTATGCCGCGCCGTGCCGCCTAGGGGGAGCTCCCTGCGTTGTGTGGGTCGGGCGAGGTTGCGCCACATTGCCTTAAGTCGGGCCTGTCCCTCTACAGGGGGGATAATCAAAAATAGTCAAAAAATAGTCTGAGGACGATGTTTTGACAATTTCTGATCATTTGGGAATAACTATGTTTTGAGTATTTTTCCCTACCTAGGCTCTGCCTAGAGGGTTCTTACTCGCTGGGCTTAAAGGGGCCAGGCAGTGTTCCTCGCCCCGAGCGGTTCCCCCAGTATCCGCCCCGCGGTTCCCCCAGTTGCGCCCCCTGGGTTCACCCAGCTTAGCTTAGCTTAGCTTAGCTTAGCTTAGCGTAGCGTAGCTTAGCTTAGCTTAGCTTATCTCATCTTAGCTTAGCTTAGCTTAGCTTAGCGTTGCCTAACCTAGCTTAGCTTAGCTTAGCTTAGCTTAGCTTAGCTTAGCTTAGCTTAGCTTAGCTTAGCTTAGCTTAGCTTAGCTTAGCTTATGCTAGCTTAGCTTAGCTGAGCTTAGCTCAGCCTCGCCTAGCTTCACTTAGCTTAGCTTACCATAGCATCGCTGAGCTTAGCTTGCCTTAGCTTAGCTTAGCGCAGCGCAGCATAGCGCAGCGCAGCATCAGCACAGCACAGCATAGCATAGCATAGCATAGCATAGCATAGCATAGCATAGCATAGCCAATCATAGCATAGCATAGCATAGCCAAGCATAGCATATCATATCATAGCATAGCATAGCATAGCATAGCATTGCATAGCATTGCATAGCATACCATATCATAGCATAGCATAGCATTGCACACCATAGCACAACATGTCATAACATGTATGTAAATGTATATGTAGGTGTAGATGTAGGTGTATATGTAGATGTAGAAGTGAGTCTCGCTGTTTCTGTTGATGTAGATGTAGATGCAGGTGTAGATGTAAATGTAGCTGTCGCTGTAGATGTAGATGTTGCTTTCCTAAATATTCCAACTCCTAGGAAGGGTCGCACTGGGATAATTTGAATATTTTTTGTTTTTCATTCCAATTCCCCCTGTAGGGGGACAGGCCCGACCTAACCCTAGGGCGCTGCTCACCGATCCGTCGCCGAGGATGGGAGCCGGCCCCGCTTCGCTGGAGGGCGCGCGTTCCAGCAGGGGCTCTGCGTTTTTCCATCTCCCCTGCTGCCTTGTTGTTCGTTCCCCCCTTCTGTGCTCGTGTCCTCGTCGTCGTCGTCGTCGTCGTCGTCGTCGTCGTCGTCGTCCGAATCGTGTGGGCTGGCGCGGGGCGATCCGTGAGCCGACGCCCGGCTGTGTCAGGGGATGCGGCCCTGCTCAGCTCCTCTGGATACGGAGCTCTGGCTTGACGTTCCCAGATGCGGCTCTGTCCAACTTCGCGACATCACCCGGTGAGCGGCTGGCCGGCGTTTGCTTCTTGCACAGGTCACGTGTGTTAGCAATACTCGTCAGGCGTTCTGCCACACTGCGATGAGCACTGCGCTGTCTCGCTCTTGTTGTAACTGTTTTACTTTTGCTGGGCGCTTCGGCCCGCGAATCAAACAACTGTTTTACTTTTGTTGGGCGCTTCGGCCCCACACCGCGGCACACAAGGTGCACGAATGCAGGCCGATATCCGATGTCCGATGGCCTGACGGTCCTGGGCTCAGGGCCAGGGCCGGAGCTGGGCGCGAGGGGGGGGGCGGACTCTCGGCGCCCCCCCGGCGAGGGACCCCGAGCTGATCGTGACCTCGGCCCCGTCCGCGGTGAACGGGCGGGCGGGCCGCATGCTCCTTTCAGGAGGAGGGCGGGGAGGAGGAGGAGCAGGAGGAGGAGGAGGAGGATGAGGGAGAGGAGGAGGAGGAGGAGGCGGAGG
>CAUYUJ010019996.1:60000-72500 GCA_963575745.1 Prorocentrum cordatum
ATCCTCAGCGCCTTTCTCTGGCCAGCCTCGTTCGAAAAGCCTTCGCGTGTGCCTCCAAGGCCCCTTGCGTCCTTGCCGTGCACCCTTGCTGCAAGGGCCGACTGTACTCCCTGGCGGCGCTCTGGCCATCGGAGGGGGCCACAGGATGGGGCTGACATCCTCGGGAGGTTTTTTGTGGGGGCCCTCGCGCCTCGTCGGTGCCTTCCGGCAGCCTGCGCCTCGCCGATGGCGCGTTCGAGGGCCGCGCAGTAGTTGAACTGGTCGGCCGCCGGAGGCCCGCGCTGTGGCCCATAAGCGGGGCCTCCTCGCGACACTCTCGGGTGGAACAAACAAAACCGGGAACAAAAAAGATGCTTGATTTTTTGGTTCGGGGTATCTTTTGATTTCTCGCCCAAGAACCGAGCCGCCTCGCCTGTCGGGGGACGTGCCCGACCTGACCCTCGGGTGGCTTCGGCTGTCGGCTGTCGGCCTCCCGGGGCCCTCGGCCAGGCTCCGGGGCCGTCCAGCAGCGGCTCGGGACGAGCAGCTTCGGATGGGGCGCCAGCAATGCACCACCCCGGACGGGTGTGTGTGGATTTCTGGGCCTAGGCTTACGTCGGGCGTGTCCCTCTACAGGAGGAGTATTCGGAAATAGTCCACGATAATCTGGGGATGATTATTCGACCATTTTGGGGTATTTTTTTTGGGGGGGGGGGGTATTTTGATTCTTTCGTCCAAAATCCGCCTGTAGGGGGACATGCTCGACCTAAGCCTAGGCCGGGAGGGCCTGTATGCCAGTCCGGGGTCCAGGATGGGCGTTGCCAGGGCTGGTGGTGGTCTATTGCTTGGAGCTCTCCTAAAACTGGTTCCAGGGAAGGGGGCCCAGGCCTCTGGGGAGCCACGCTGTGAACAAGAGCGCGACGTGGGATGTCTTGGCCTCTCCGTCCCCAACTCGAGGATCTAGGTTTTCGATCGCTTACGTATGCCTTGGGGGGCGCCCCCTCCGCCACACCCTGCATCCGCGCAAGCGTTCCAGCCATAATGTGCCCCAGGACAGGCCCGTGGGTCGAACTCGAAGGGGTGAGCCCAGGCCTCTGGAGTCATGGACATATCGCGACGGTCAGTTTTTCAGATTGTGTTTTGCCTATGGAGGTCCGTTTCGGTCCCCACGCCTCACGACCATCACCAAGCTACCCAGAATGGAGATGAGGCCCGATGCTCGCATGGCGCTGCTGTGCATCCTGGCGCGGCCGATCCGAGTCGATTCCGACTCCGTACAGATGTAGCCCGATGCGACCGACGCTGGTTCCGACCCGAGTTTTACCGATTGGATGCTGGCAGGTCCAGCCCACTTCACACGCAACATCATGACATCGGATGGCTGGGTATCTTTCGCCTTCCCCTTCCCCTTCCCTCGTTGACTTTTTCCCTTGCTCCCTTCTTCCCTCACCGCTCGGCCTCCCTCCTCCCCTCTACCACTCTACGACCACTTCGCCCGGCGTGAACGCGTTGGCCATGGCCACTGTTGCCGTCGCCGTTGCCCGAGTCGGTCGCCCGGACGAGGGGATGGCGGTGGCAGTGGCAGTGTCGAAACGCGCTCGGAGTTCAGCGAGGCATGAGGGTGCAAACCCGTCTCGTCTGGCTGCTGCTCGGGGGGGGGCGCCTGTGCTTAAGGGAGGTTTCAGCATCGCTCACCGACGTGCTGCTAGTCGAGAATGCAGGGTGTGCCTTTCTTTTTCTGTACACTTCAGCTTTGGCTTCGGCTTCAGCTTCAGCTGCGATTATGAAGGCCTGACGGCCGGTGCCGCCGACCCTGAAAGACATCGACGACGACCAGGAGGGGGAGGAGGAGGAGAACGAGGAGGAGGAGGAGGAGGAGGAGGAGGAGAAGGCGGAGATAAGGAGGAGGAGGAGGAGGAGAAGGAGGAGGAAGAGGACTCCCCACTGGGCCCCCCCCCCCTGGGGAGGAGGACCGGTTTCGGTGCACTTCATCTTTGGCTTCGGCTTCGGCTGCGATTCGCTTCGAAGCGCCTTTCGGCGCAGACCGCCCAAGCCGGTATTCCGCTCGCACGGGGTACGGGTGCCTCCCTTCCGTCTCCCTCCCCATCCCTTCCCCCCGCCCCGATCAGAAAAGAAGCCAGAGATAACGAGACGGAGTAGGAGGATGACGAGAGGTAGGAGGGAGATGATGATGATGATGATGATGATGATGATGATGATGATGATGATGATGATGATGATGATGAGGATGATGATGATGATGATGCTGATGATTAGGATGATGATGATGATGATGATGCTGATGATGATGATGACGATGATTAGGATGATGATGATGTTGTTGTTGGCGATGGATGACGATGACGACGATCTTGATGAAGATGATGCTCTTGATGATGTTGATGTTGATGTTGATGCTGATGCTGATGCTGACAATGATGCTGCTTCTGATTATGATGTGGATGGTGATGATGATGATGATGATGATGGTGGTGGTGATGATGATGACGACGATGCTGCTGCTGATGATGATCGAGATGACGGTGGAGATGAAGATGGCGATGGCGACGACGATGATGTTGCTGCTGCTGATGATGATGATGATGCTGATGATTTTGATGCTGATGATGATGATGATGAGGGTGACGCTGCTCCTGATGAAGATGATGATGATGATGATGATGATGATGATGATGATGATGATGATGATGATTATAATGATGATGATGATGATGATGATGATGATGATGATGATGATGATGATGATCGAGATGACGATGGCGATGACGATGGCGATGGCGACGACGACGGTGATGATGCTGCTGCTGCTGCTGCTGCTGATGATTTTGCCGACGCTGCTCCTGATCATGCTGTTGCTGATGATGATGCTGAACTGCTGTGCTGGTGCTGATGCTGATGATGATGACGACGATGATGATGATGATGATGATGATGATGATGATGATGATGATGATAATGATGATGCGGATGACGCTGTTTGTGGTGTTCATGCAGATGATGCCGTTTTTGCTGCTGCTGCTGATGATGATGGCGATGATGATGATGATGATGATGATGATGATGATGATGATGATGATGATGGTGATGATTGTGATGATGATGATTATGATGATGATGTCGGTGATGGTTCTGATGCTGATGCTGTTGTTAATGATGTTGAATATGATGAAGATGCTGATGATGATGACGACGATGATGCTGATGATGATGCTGCTGACGATGATGATGATGATGATGATGATGATGATGATGATGATGATGATGATGATGATGATGATTATGATGATGATGATGATGATGATGATGATTATGATGATGATCTTGATGGTGATGATGATGATGATGAGGAGGGTGCTATATATGATGATGCTGATGACAATTATTATGATGATTTTTGCTACTGCTGCTGATGATGATGATGATGATGATGATGATGATGATACTGGCGATGATGATGACCAGTATGCTGATGCTGACGGTGTCGCTGTTGCTGATGCTGGTAATGTTGAGGATGTTGATGATTATGCCAATGATGATGCTGGTGATGGTGATGATGGTGACGATCATGATAATGGTGCTGATGATGTGGATGCTGCCGATGCTGCTGATTGCGGTGATGATAGCGATCATGATGCTGTTGGCGGTGGTGGTTGTGATGCTGATGATAATGCTGCTGCTGCTGAAGATGCCAAGGCTGATGATGATGCTGCAGACTATGATGCTGTTGATGGTGATGTTGCTGATGATAATGCTGCTGACGATGTTGATGATGCTGATGTCGGTGCTGATTTTGATGATTATGCTGATTATGCTGATGCTGATGAAGATGTGGATGATGATGCTGCTGATGATGCTGATGATGATGCTGATGCTGATGCTGATGCTGATGATGATGATGATGATGATGATGATGATGATGATGATGATGACGATGACGATGACGATGATGTTGATGATGATGATGATGCTGATGGTGATGCTGATGGTGATGCTGATGATGATGATGATGATGAGAAGGATGATGATGGTAATGATGATGTTGAGGATGGTGAGGATGAGAAGGAGGAGGGGGAGGAGGAGCAAGGACGAGGAATTGTACAGTTACTAAAAGTCGGATAGAGTGGGGTGCGGGAGGAAGATAATGACGGAGTTGAAGAGCAGGCAAGAGTATTATATATCAGGAGGAGGAGGAGGAGGTGGGAAGGGAATGCGGTGGAGGAGGAGGAGGAGGGAAGATAATACAATGGAGCAGGGAGGGGGGATGATGGATGCGCAAGGAGGAAGCTTGGAGGAGGGATGATGGAGATGATACCGCGAATCATCTTCAGGATGACGGCGACAATGACCATATTGATGTTGATGAGGCTGATGCTGCTGCTGTTGATGGTGGTGTTGCAATCGGAAACAGAAGATGCTGGTAAACAGGAGACGGATGATGACCAGGAGGAGCTCTGGGAGAGAGGAGAAGGACGCACGATTCGTATTTCCACTGGGGTGATGGGGGAGGAGGAGGGATGACGGATGATGATGGTCTGGGGTACTGGGGGAAGCCGTATGAGTCTGGTGATCTTGATGGTAAGAAGGAAGAAGTACTTGGGTGAGGAGGGATACTTGGAGAAGGGATATTTGGAGCAGTATCGAGGGGTGATGGAGGAGGGATGGCCAGGAGGATGAGAAGGATAATGAAGGGATGGGGGGGGTACGGCCAAAGGGAAGATAAAGCGGGAAACCCATTTTGACAAGGAAGCGCTTTCCATCCGTGCACCCCATGCGCATTTTCAAGCGTCAGACGAAAACTCTGGAAAGCCTCCTGCTGAAACCCATTCTTGAACATATGCTGCCCTCCACCCGTGTAACTGCTGCAAGAAGGCGAGAGCCGCATGCTGCACCTGAGCTGCCCTCAGCCTGTGCAACTGTCGGAAGCGTTTATCGCAGAGGTATTCGGCGCTCAGACGAGTGCTGGATTTTGGATTCCACCCGCCCTCCATCCTTCTAGATGTTGGCAGTGTCAAGCTCGATGGTCATAGGCAGCGGGGAGGTCTCAAGCGAAACGCCTCGCCCGCCCACTCGCCCGCCCAACTGGTAAATCTGGCGGTGCGACGAGGAGGAATTAGTTTTTGACCAAGACGGGTGAATGATGATGGGGGTGGTGGCGACGATGAGGAGGAGGCGGAGGATGAGGCGGAGGCGGAGGAGGAGGAGGGGGAGGAGGAGGGAGGAGGGAGGAGGGAGGAGGAGGAGGAGGGAGAGGAGGAGGAGGAGGAGGAGGGAGGAGGAGAAGGAGGGAGGAGGAGGAGGAGGAGGAGGAGGAGGAGGAGGAGGAGGAAGGAGAAGGAAGGAGGGAGGAGGAGCCGTCAGGGGCGCGTGGCGTACCAGAAGACCGGCAGGCACAACCACGCCATCCGCTACTGGGCCCGGGGCGACAGGCTCGGCCCGTGCGCGGCCCTTTCGTCGTCCCTCTGGCGCCACGCTCGGGCAGGGCAGAGGTCACACTGCCACCTCGGGGGGCGCTCGTCTCATTCAGGAGGGAAAAAACATACACAGACACAATTAATCGTCGATTCCAGAGAAAATATGGGGAAATATGGGCAGTGGGGGGAGAAGACAGAAACCGAGAAAATATGGGAAAATATGGGGAATCCTTTTATTTGTGTGTATTTATTTGTGTGTCCCAGGGCCCCTTCACTCATGGCGCCAACATCGCAGAGCGGATGTCGTTCGGAAAACGACAGGGTGGGCCCGGGGTGTCCTGGAGAATTGCGTTCCGGATCTCGAGGTGAGTTTCGTGCGGATTTTTTTTGTGGCCAGGGATGAAGACCAGAAAGAACCCACGCGAAATTCACATCGTTTTTCGCTCGCCGCTTCGGGCAGGAATCCACGCAGAACTCCACGCAGAAATCCGCTGCAGCACGTCTGCCAGGCCGGTGCAACGACTCGTCTGTCCCGTGCGCAGGGGCCGGCGGAGGCCGCCGGCGGGGAAGCGGCGGCGGGTCCGTGGGCGGAAGGCCGGCGGAAGGCCAGCGGAAGGCCGGCGGAAGCACGGCCAGGGGGCTTGTGGGTGTTCGTTTCGGGCCGCTCCTCAGAGCTAGGTCTGGGGACCGAGGCTCGCCACGTGGCCAGAGAAGCCCCTTCGTTGCTGATTTGCAGCGCTCCTGGCGGTAGCACGGTGATGGTACAAGAGGCGCCCCTGAGAAATGGCATGGTTTTTGGGGGCTCAGATGTTCCTGGGCGGGGCACGCTGCAATTTCGGGGCCTTACCTGTGCTGTGAGTGGCGGTCTTCTTGTGTCCGACGCGGGTTCGATGCGGGTTCCATGCTCATGTGGCGCGGACGCGGCGTGTCCTTCGTGGGTTCGACGCGGATTCGGCGCGAATAGCGGTGCGATGGAACAGACGAGCCTCCTCAGATGTGCAACGTAACAGAGGAGCATCGATGAGCCAGGCTTTCGGACGTGGGCGCCAGCGCTCTTTCCTTCTCGCTCGGTCCTCTCTCTTCGCATGCGGCACGCTCGCTCATCCTTCAGGCCACGGTTCAGCGCATGTGCTTGCCCATCGCAGGTCGGCTCGTGTGGTGTTCCGGTTTGCCTGGTGACCTTTTGTGGTTCGCGCGGCGCTCGAGGCCGAGTGGGGTGAGGCTTTGTGCTCTCGTTCCCTTCCTCTTTTTAGAAAGATCTTTATGACGTGGGCGGCAACCGAAATTTTCATAGATTGTGAAGGCCTGACGGCCAGTGCCGCCGACCCTGAAAGACGTCGACGACGACCAGCAGGGGGAGGAGGAGGAGGAGGAGGAGGAGGAGGAGGAGGAGGAGGAGGAGGACAAAGAGAAGGAGGAGGAAAAGGACTCCCCCTGGGACCCCCCCCTTGGGGTGCCGACCGAAATTTTGGTAGATTTCCGGACGTCAGAGATGTCGCGGTCGGCGCTTCGGGGGAAAGAGCGGCGGCGGCGGCCAGGTCCAGGGCCCCGGAGAGAGGCCCCCTGCGCAAGGGAAGTCACGACTGGAGCTTCTCAGACTGCATCTTCGTGTGGAAGCTTTAAGTCGGGCCTGTCCCTCTACAGGGGGAGTATTCAGAAGTAGTCAAAACATAGTCGGGGACGTTTTTTTGTTGTTGTTGTTGTTTGTTTGTTTGTTTGTTTTGTTTTATGTGATTGTGTACATATATATAAACATAATAACGTTTTTTTTTTTTTTTTTTTTTTTTTTTTTTTTTTTTTTTTTTTTTTTTTTTTTTTTTTGTTTTTTTTTTTTTGTTTTTTATTTATATCTATATATAAAGAAACACATAAAATAAAACAAAAAACAATAATTACAATTTTTGGGCCATTTGGGGGTATTTTTGTAGTATGTTTAATTTTTCGTCCCAGATCCCCCTGTAGGGGGACATGCCCGACCTAATCCTCGTGTGGAAGCTTTGAAGCTCACCACCCACCAAACCACCCCAACCCAACTCGAAGACCTCAATCTGCCCTCCATTTCCAGTGGGGTGGGGGTCGGGGAACATTGAAAAAACACATGGAACCCGTATTTACCCCCCCAAGCCGAAATTCGGGTCAAACTCGGGTCTTCGGGTTGGGTTGGGGTGGTCTGGTAGGTAGTCAGAAGCCAGGTCGATGCGTCAGGGTCCAGGGGAGCATTTCGCCCGCAGACTCGGGGAGGCTTTGAGGCCAAGGCTGGCCGATATAGCGCAGCATATCGTAAAACTGCACTACATTGCGTAGTAGCCAGGCATGCCGTGCCATGGCACAGCGTGGAACTTGAGCGGGGGGACCGAATCTGGGCGAGAACGCCCAGTGTGGAAAAATTGCAACGCTTCTCATTCCGAGTCGTATTCTGGCAGCCCTGGAGACTGGTAGAAGCAACCTGGCCTGGAGGCCGAAAACTGTCAAAACCTCGCGTCTGGATTTTTTCGCGACGTGAGGATGCCAGGGCCCAGGGTCAGTATTCGATCCCCTGACCTGTTTCGGGGTTTCAACCGTGGCGGCGAGGAGCCGCCTGGAGGTTCAGAAAGGGTGAACAGAACGCCACGGAAGCTCCCCCACCCACTTTGGGACGTCGCCACGCGATGCTATCTCAGGCTACGCGTCCTCATTTCCGCGCTTCCGCGCTCGTTTTTTTTCAGAATGCTGTTCTCGCTGAAGCGCTGGCTTCATTTTCGGGCTACCGCTCGTTCCTGATCGTGCTCCCGTTGAAACGCTGGCCTCATGTCCGCGCTTCCGCTCGTTCCGAATCGTGCTCCCGCTGCAGCGCTGGCGTCATCATTTCGAGTGCCATGCCCCAGCATGGCTTTCGGTCCTTCCAAATAGGCCCCGAAATCTAGAAAATGGCCTCCCGAAGAAACCATCGGAAGTGATTACACATTCGGTGCCGATTCGTTGATTTTTTGGGCCGCAGAAGCCCCCCCCCACTTTGGGGCGTCGCCACGCCATGCTATTTCATGCTACGCGTTGATCTTCGACACCATGCTATGCCGTGTAATGCTATGCCATGATACGACATCCGATTGTGCGAATAGAGAGGGGATCTACGCCATGGTAAGGGACTGGAGGGAGGAGTAGGACGTCAGATATGACGCGAGCTGCCTCCTTCACCTCCCCCTCCTCCTTCTCCTCCTCCTCCCCCCCTTCTCCTTCCAGTCCTCCTCCTCCTCGTCTTCCTCCTCCTCCTCTTCCTCCTTGTCCTCCTCCTCCTCCTCCTTCTCCTCCTCCTCCTTCGCCTCGTCCTCCCCCCTCGCCCCTCTTCTAGCCTTCTTTTTGCTTGTTTCCAGGCATGGATCCGAGGATGTCGTTGCGGCTATTCCTTTTTCTTCTGCCCTTCTCATCTTCCGCCTCCTTTTCCTGCAAATAGGGACTTGTACCCGCTGGGGTCTCGTGGCGATTAGTAAGTGTGGACTAATCCCAGGATCTACGAGCCGCACCTCTGGACACCGGTGCTGGCTCGAAGGGGTAGGACGACGACGCTGCTGATGACGCCGCTGATGACGATGACAACGATGGCGAGTATGATCATGGTGATGATGATCATGGTGGTCGTACTAGTGATGATTATGACAATGATGACGGTGACGTTGTTGATGACGATGGTGATGATTATGCTGACGACCATGGCGTTTATGTGACTACAGCAATGACGATAATGACGACCACGATGAAGATGGAATGGGTTGAGAGTTCAGAATATGATGTTGATGATGGTGATGGATCTGCTGCTGGTGCTGATGATGTTGGGGATGAGGATGAGGATGAGGATGAGGATGAGGAGATGGAGGAGGAGGAGGAGGAGGAGGAGGAGGAGGAGGAGAGCGAGGAGGAGGAGGAGGAGGAGGAGGAGGAGGAGGCGTGAGACGAGGAGAAGGGGAAGGGGGAGAAGGACGGGGATGATAATGACGGAGAGGGTAATCAGTTAGCGTTTTAGCTCCCAGTCGCATCCACTACAGTGCACCGCGGCTGTTCAAGATTCATGCTTCCCAGCTGGAGTTGTCAGGGCAATGATCTGGTCTTCCCTGCCCTTGCAACTTCCACTGCGTGTGATGGTGAGCTGTTCCAAGTGTTCTCGCTGCTTCCACCAGCGCGCTGCGTGCGCCCGCTTCCACTTGCGCACCACATTGTCGCCTGCCTATGGGAGGATTATGGTGGGGATGAGGATGATGTTGGGGATGAGGATGGGGAGGGGGAGGAGGAGGAGGAGAACGAGGATGAGAGGGAGGAGGAGGAGGCGTAGGAAGAGGTGGAGAGGAGGGAGGGGCGGGATGGGGACGGGGATGGTAACGACGGAGCGATTGCAGGTCTCGCTGTAACCTCACGACCTCCCAGCAGAGCAGCGACGGTTCGGTCTGCCCGGCTCGTGCAGTGCCCGCTCCAACGCCCGCGTGGTCCCGAGCCTCCGACGCCGGCTCCGCCGCCCGCGCCTCCAGTACATTCGGATGCAACCCCTGGGAGGGCAAATTCTGATTTTGCCCTGGTCCGAAGTCCGGCTAAATCTGGCATAATCCGGCCTAATCCCGCTTAATCCGGCTCAATTCCGCTTAATCCCGTTCAATCCGGCTTAATCCTGCTTAGTCCGAGGCCCACTCCAGCGTAGCAGCTCCCAAATGGGGCTTAATCCTCTTTAATCCTTCCAACGAAAGAAAACCTCCCAGTAGTTGCCTCCTAAAGTACAGTGGGGACTCATGCCAAGAAACACCCTGCTTGCCTCCAGGGTGCCCTGTGTTCCTTGGGTTTCGACGGGTTTGCTATGGGAAGCGTGACGTTCCCACACTGAACAAAAATCCATGGACGTCCTGGGGTCTCGGGGTTGGGCTTCTGGTTGAAGGTTTCTGGTGGTCGGGCCTCCTCCGTACCTCTTGCACCCTCAGGTCGAGCACCACGTCGGCCCCCCCAAGGCAGGAGTTTGGCCACATGCTTTTGCCGAAGTGTGGAGGCACTGTGGCGGCGTACCCAGATAGGGGCAATGCCAACGCGTTGGGCGCTCCAGAAAAGGGCCTCGCCTTCGAGGGTCGAAGGAGTTGCCTTCTCTTTCTCGGCGGAAGGCGGCGGCGAACGTAAAACGATGGCGGCTCCTTCAGCGGAAGCCAGCGGAAGTGAGAGATGCGCCCCCGAGAGATGGCAACAATTTCGGGTTCAGGGTTCTCGGAACGATCCATGCAGGTTCCCGTTCGCATCTCACGCTCCGCGCTTGGCCCAGCGCCCGTGCCTGGAAGAGCAGGACGGGGGGATGCAGGAGGAGGAGGGCCAGTTCTCACTCCGCCTAAGTCGGCGCCGCTTCTGCCACAAGCTCCTTTTTATATTAAATTCATCGTCTTCTTATTATGTTTGTCATTTGTATTTTTAGTACTTATGTGTGTATTTCTGTATTTATGTATTTATCTTTATGCCTACACAGTCATTATGTATGTACATCCACAATTTTAATATATATATATATATATATATATATATATGTGTGTGTGTGTGTAAAAAAGGCTGCCCCACGTCAAGTGGAGGGCCCGTCCGGGCCACCTCCCTGGGGGCAGGGCCTGGGGAGCGGGAACCGGGGAGCAGGAGGAAGGAGGGAAGGGAAGGGAACAGCCGGGGGGAGGGGCAGAGGCCGTCCGGCGTCACGGGAAAGCACGGAGTTCGTCTTCTTTCTTTTTGTTTTTTTCCCAGCCATCCTGTGGTGCTGGGTCCTCGTTTTGAAGAGACAGCGCCCCGCGTTCCTCTCCTGTCCTCTCCTCTCCTCTCCTCTCCTCTCCTCTCTTCTCCTCTCCTCTGGTCTCCTCTCCTCTGGTCTCTCCTCTCCTCTCCTCTCCTCTCGTCTCCTCTCCTCTCCTCTCCTCTCCTCTCCTCTGGTCTCCTCTCCTCTCCTCTCCTCTCCTCTCCTCTCCTCTCCTCTCCTCTCCTCTCCTCTCCTCTCCTCTCCTCCCCCTCCTCCTCCTTCACGAAGGCCCCAACTGAAGGGTCCGCATGCGTCCCCCCGCCCATTTCGGCACACCCCTCACGAGGATCGTGGCCCCACAGGGAGCTTCACCGAAGGCCTCAGCGGCAAGGTCCGCATGCGTTCCCCGCCCCTCTCGGCACACCCCTCACGAGGATCGTGGCCCCATAGGGAGCTCCACCGAAGGCCCCAGCGGCAGGGTCCGCATGCGTCCCCCCGTCCATTTCGGCACGCCCCTTACGAGGATCGTGTCCCCATAGGGAGCTCCACCAGCCCCCGCGGCAGTGTCCGCCTGCGCCCCCCGCCCACTTCGGCACACCTCTCACGAGGACCGTGGCCCCGTAGGGACCTCCACCGAGAGCGGTACCTACAACGCGGCACTCACAAGTGCATACGGTTGGGTCCTTCGCCAGGATTGTTTTTTTTGTATGTTGAAAGTTTGCGTGCGTGCGTGCTGGTTTCGGGAGGCCTGCTTCGGGCCCGGAGCCAGTCGTGGGCGCCTTTCGGCCTCTGGGGCCCTCACAACCAGGCCCCGGGGTCGGCAAGAGCTCGGGGGGAGCAGCCGGTGGTCCCTTGGAAGGGTGCCCAGACGTCTGGGGAGCCGCGTCGTGAGCAAACATCGCGACGTCGGCTGTCAGGCATTTGCTGCTGTTGCCCTTCCTGGGGGAGGACGAGGAGGAGGATGATGAGGAGGAACATGAGGATGAGGATGAGGAAGAGGATGAGGAGGTGGAGGAGGAGGAGGAGAGGGAGGAGGAGGAGGAGGAGGAGGAAGAGGAGGATACTCATACCTATACGACCGCCCTGCGGGCGATAAGGAGGTTTGGGGGGGGATTGAGATCAAATGCCCACCCTGACTGACCTCCAGCCTGTCACCTTGATCTGCCGCGATCGCGCCCAGGCGCCGACAAAAATGAATTGATGGATTGGGTTGGGTGGATTGGATTGGATGGGATAATATGGATTGGATAAGATCAGTTGGGGTGGATTGGAAGAGATGGATTGGATAAGATAAGATGGATTGGATTGGCCCGCCGCAGGCGCAGAAGCAAATGAATTTATGGATTGGGTTGGATGGATTGGATTGGGTGTGA
>CAUYUJ010019996.1:77500-84217 GCA_963575745.1 Prorocentrum cordatum
CACTGGCTCCCTGGGTGGAGCTCCCTGGGAGGAGGAGGAGGAGGAGGAGGAGGAGGAGGAGGAGGAGAGGAGGAGGAGGAGGAGGAGGAGGAGGGAGGAGGAGGAAGGGGGAGAGGAAGAGGAAGAAGAAGGCGGAGGAGGAGGAGGAGCAGGAGGAGGAGGAGGAGCAGGAGGAGGAGGAGGAGGAGGAGAGGAGGAGGAGGAGGAGGAGGACGGGGGGAGGACGAGGACGAGGACGAGGACGAGAACGAGAACGAGGATGAGGACAAGGACGAGGACGAGGACGAGGACGAGGACGAGGACGAGGAAGAGGACAAGGACGAGGAAAGGGAGAAGGATGAGGAGGGAAAGGAGGAAGAGGAGGAGGAGGAGGTGGTGGAGGAGGAGGAGGGATGATGATGATGATGATGATGATGATGATGATGATGATGATGAGGATGAGGATGAGGATGAGGATGAGGATGAGGATGATGATGAGGATGATGATGATGAGGAGGAGGAGGAGGAGGAGGTGGATGATGATGATGACGATGATGAAGAAGAAGAAGATGATGATGAAGATGATGATGATGATGATGATGATGATGATGATGATGATGATGATGATGATGATGATGATGATGATGATGATGATGATGCCGATGCTGATGCTGCTGCTGATTATGCTGATGCTGCTGCTGCTGATGATGATGATGATGATGAGGAGGAGGAGGAAGAGATAGGTGAGGAGGAGGAGGAGGACTGGAGCTACAAGGACGTTTATAGACCACTATAGGGCCCGAGGACCTATCACATTTAAGAGATGCAGCTGGCGTGTGAGATCTGGAAAGATGCGTTGCCACATATCTTCCCAGCCCTCGGCCGTGGTTTGGCCATGTGCACCCGCCTTCCGGACGTGCATTCAGCACATGGCTTCTTGCGGGTGCTCCACATGTGGATCCAGCCATGTACCCAGACAGCTGACGTCGTGATTTTTTCGCACCGTGGCTCCCCAGAGTTCGGACTCCTTCCCAGGGACCGTTTTTTCGTTCCTGAGTCTTTTCTCGACGGGCCTGTGGCCCGGTAAGGGCCCCAGGAGGCAGGACATTGCTCCAGACTTCCCGTCTTGATGTTTGCCAGTTGACGCGAGGTTGTCAGGCTTCTGGGTAGCGCCCGAGGACTTATCACATCTACGCGATGCGCAACGGCAGGGCCGCGTACCTCAAAGCGGACGGCACCGGCCACGCCATCGTCGGGGGCGGCTGTCTGGCTAGGGGAGGCCAGAGGTCGCTGGTGGTAGTGGGGCCGCCCCCCCCCCCCCCGCGCTGGCAGTGGGGAGCTGGGACTCGGCGGCAGGATGAGAAGGATGCCATGATGCCGTGCTCAGGATACGTCCCAGGAGTTCTGGAGCACCCGACGGCCCTCGTTCTCGTTCGTGGCGCCCGTGCGGCACACAAGGGAGTCTGGTGAACCGTGGAAGGTTTGGAGGTCTCGGCGCGTATCCCTGCCATGAGCTCGTGCTCCTCTCGGACGGGCATGGCGAGCCGGCTGCTGCCCGAGGTGCCCCCCGGCCCGAGGCGTCCCTCCGCGCGCTGCTCTCGGCCTTCGGGGGTCTGCTGCCCTCCTCGTGGGCCCTCGGGGGCTGTCTCTCTCTCGCCTCGGGGTGCGTCCCAGCAGCTGCGCCTCGCCGAGGGTGTTCTCAGGGAGTGCCCGGGTCCTCCGATCGGGCGCCAGCGGCCCAGGCCGTCTTCGGCCATCATCGGCCTCTGGGCGTCCTCGCCTCGCTCCAAGGCTCAAGTCGGGCCTGTCTCTCTACAGGGGGAATCCTCAGAATTAGTTTAGAAAATAGTTTTGGGACGATTTTTTGACCATTTTTGAATTTTTTTGGGGTCCCTTCTGGGTATAAAAAGAGATTTGCGCAAAATCCCCCTGTAGGAGGACATGCCCAACCTAATCCTAGGTCTTCGACAGAGGCTGAAACCTGCCAGAAACCTCGCGTTTTGATCTCGTCACGGCGCCGCGAGGGTCGAGGGTGTCATGGGAGGACGGGCGGAGGGACGGAGGGACGGAATGAGGAGGAGGAGGAGGAGGAGGACGAGGACGAGGAGGAGGAGGAGGAGGAGGAGGCGGAGGAGGAGGCGGAGGAGGTTCTCGAGGCCGGGGGATTGTGGAGGCCCTCGTCGTTTTCATTTTATTTTCTACCAGTGAGCGCCCTTGCAGTTTGAGTGTTTTTCCAATTAGTTTTCCTTTTCGTCGCGATTCTCTATATCTTCTTCTTCTCTCTCGTTCTTTCGTTCTTGGGTTCTCTCGTTCTCTACCTCTCTCTCTTACTCTTCGCCAGCTTTCGCCATCTTCTTCGCAAACAGCCCCACCCCGAGCATGGTCCTCGGAAGCACAAGCACCCCACGCAATGCAAGGGAATCGCCCACAAACACCCATGCAATCACTGAGACGCAACCACACATGCAATGCAACGCAACGCAGTGCAAAAGCCCCACGCAATTCAGCATCCAACGCACCACGGAAGGACAAGCGGATGTTTCGTCCCTCTTTTTTTGTTTCTCTCTCTCTCTCTCTCATCTCTCTCCCTTCCTGCTTTGCGCGCGAAGCAAAGAAGAATAGCCTATCTCTCTCCCTTTCTGCTTTGCGCGCGAAGCAAGGAAGAATAGCCTCGAAGGGGATGTGGATGCAAAGGAGGCGGAAGCAAACAATGCTATGCAGCCGCCCACAAACACCCACACGCAATCGCGAATGCAATGCAATGCAATGCAAACCACGCCACAACATTCAACCTTCCACGCACAACGAAAGGACAAGCGGTTGCTCTCTCCTTCCGCCCTCACACCACGGAAGGGCAAGCGATTGCTCTTTCCTTCCCTCTCTATCTCTCTCTCGCGCTCTCTCTCTCTCTCTTTCCCTATTCTTTTTTTCGCGCGCAACACAAAATAATAACCTCGAAGGGGAATGTGGATGCAAAGGAGGTGGAAGCGCACATTGCAATGCAACCGCGTACACGCAACCGCGAATGCAATGCAAGGCAAAGCACACCACGCAATGGAACCCCCCTGCACCACGGAAGGACAAGCGATTGTTCTCTCTTTCTCCCCCTCTCTCTCTCGCTCTCTCCCCCTGTCCCCTTCACTTCTGCGCGTGCAGCAGGGAAGAATTACATCGAAGGGGGATGTGGATGCAACGGAGGCGGAAGCAAGCAATTCAATGCAACCGCCCACAAGCGATTGCTCTCTCTCCCCTCTCTCTCTCTCTCTTTCTTCCTTTCCCTTTCCCCCTGCGCGTGCAGCAGAGAAGAATTACATCGACGGGGGATGTGGATGGAGAGGAGGCGGATGAAACCCATGCAATGCAACCGCCTACACACGCCACCCATGCAACCACGCACACGCAACCCCGAATGCAATGCAAGGTGACACGCGCCATGCAATTCCCCCCCCCGCCCCCACGCACCACGGAAAAAGTATATTGTGCTGTCCCTCCCTCGCTTTCTTTCTTTCTTTTTCTCTCTCTCTCTCTCTGTCTCTCTCCATTTGCACTTTGCGCGCTCAGCAGAGACGAATAACCTCGAATGGTGATGTGATGCAAAGGATGCGGAAGCAAACAGTGCAATGCAACCGCCCACAAACACTACTCATGCAACCGCCTGCACGCAATCGCGAATGCAATGCAATGCACAACTCGAGGAGGAAGAGGAGGAGGAGGGGGAGGAGGAGGAGGAGGAGGGGGAGGAGGAGGAGGAAGAGGGGAGGACGAGGGAGGAGGAGGAGGAGGAGGAGGAGGAGGAGGAGGAGGAGGAGGAACGAGGGGCTCTAGTGGAGGTCGGGTCCCAGGCCCGGCTCCAGCGGCCCCCCGCCCCCAGACCCCTGGCGTGTAAGCTGGACCCCCCCAGATGTCTGGATCCCTTCCCGTGGACCGGTTTCTCATCCTGAACCGTCTTTTGACGGTCCGGGGGCCCGGCAAGGACCCCCGGCGGCCAAACATGCAGGAATACCTTCCGTCGTGTTGTTCACGGTTTCAGTCTTCACACCTCGCTCGCTGAGCCCGGCCGCGCCCCCGAGCCGTCCGGTACTGGCCGAGGGAGGAGAGATGGCTGATCGACCTGGAGGGCCTGAGGGAGGCGGACGTGTGCAACGCGTACGCGGAGGCCTCGGGGAGGATCGGAGGGGGAAGAGGGGGAAGGAAGAGAAGGAGGAGGAGGAGGAGGAGGAGGAGGAGGAGGAGGAGGAGCAGGAGGAGGAGGAGGAGGAGGAGGAGGAGGAGGAGGAGGAGGAGGAGGACACCTCCAGTACTCCTTCCTCTTCGATTACTGCAGAAGGACTACATACAACTGAGCCTCGCAGAGGCACATGGTGCAGTCACGCTCACAGAAGAGTCTCCTGCCGTGACTTCCTTCTACCACTGATGCGCCCTACACCCTCCTCCTTTGTCGCTGTTCGGACGCGCTGGTGGCACCTCTCTCCCTAATGCAGGCTCGGGGTGCTCCTCTACAAAGCCCTGGGCCGCAGCCCGAGGATTGCATGCTTCCTTTTTTTTGCAGGTTTTTGGCAAGCCTTGAAAACCCTGGGTCGCAGCCTTCGTATTGCTGGCTACCTTTGAGGGACCCTGGTACAGGCTACCCTCGTTTCACAGCGCACGTTGTGCGCACTTGGGTCCCCACAGGGTCTGACCCCGATTCGCAGTTATTATCCTCATTCCTCACCTCCTTTTTCCTTTTAGCACGAGCAGGCACCCTCCACTGATGGCATGCATACCGGCAACAATTCTTATTTGCCTTACTGGCGTTCGTACCAGCCAGGCCAGACACACTTCAGCCGCCTAGACCTACAGGCGAGCCTGTAAAGGCCAACCTTGAAGAAGGATGGACGGACGTTGCTGTGGTGGAGGGGTGGGGGTCTTAGATTTTTGGATTTACGGGAGGTGGCGGAGAATTACCCAACAGAGAGGGCATATTATTTTTTTTGAGGTGCCACTCCGTACCTGTAAGCATTTTGCCTACATGAGGAGTTCGAGCACCAGCTGTCGCTACACTGCAGCACACCAGCCGCATACGTCCGTCTCTGTTTATTGGCAACACATTTTTTTACTTGCAGCAAAGGGCAGCATCCCAATAACTGCTAGTTAACACGGTCTTTACCAGCAATACAAACCACCTCTTGCCGCATACAGTGTGCACTTGGGTCCCTCACGGGGTCGACCCCATCAGTACAGGCACCCTTTTTTCAAGCCAAGCATGCCAACAGTGTTATTTATGTATACTGGCATTCGAACCAGCATGCCAGGCTCACATTTCATGATGTTAGACCTACAGGCCAGCCTGCACAGGCCAGCCCTTGCAGCGTACCCGACCAGCTCCTCACCTCGTTCATTCGCTTTCTTTCTTGCTCACAGTTGCTGCTTGCCAGGATGGCGCATACTCGTGAGGTTCGGAGGGATGTCGGAGGAGGATTACCGGAAGGAAAGTGGAGGAATGCAGCAGTGCTACCTGTCAGCCGCACTTATGTTTAATGGCCTATACTTCGCTACTTCTCTGATTGGCCGTACTGGTCCCTGCTCACTCAGATCCGGCGGTTTAGGGTCAACCAGACAACTCTGACCCACAGCAAGGGCACGCTCGCTAAAGGTACCTCAAGCATACAGGCCAGCCTACACAGGCCAGCCTTTTGCGACATTTCTACGGTCGCATGTACATGCATCGTGGACAACAAGGGTTCGTGCTAAACCCGAAAAGAGCAATACAAAAAGCACGAGGGTCCTGGTACCGCAGTGGTTCGGGGAAACCCAAACAACCCTGGGCTGCAACCCAAGAGCTGTCACGCACAGCTTTTTCTTTGTCTGACTTGATGCCTGCCCATCTCAGCAGCTCACTACATTCTCTCCTCGACAGTCCCTCACTCCACGCACGCGTCCCTGGCATATCCACGCCTTATTTCTCTTCCACAGTAGCGCGGCCCAAAGTCGCCTACACATTTGCAGTTCCTTACTTGCCACGGCAGCACCAGCTAATGTCACACTTAGCCTTGCCATATCTGGTCACAGGCTCTTAGCATCCCCCCAAGGCCAGCCTCACAGGCCAGCCTCAGCAGCGGCATACTCCTACTTGAAGCAGCTTGTACCTACATTTCGGGTTTGCTGGCTTTACGGTGTCTTACAGAGGTGCATGATGCTTCCATTTGGGAGCTCAAGCAGCCACGCATTTAATTTAACGTGAACGTCACCGCGTCCAGTCACTGCGCACTTTATGCCGCAGCGTGTATCGAATGTGCGCGGGCAGGGATTGGGTTTGTACTTGAAGGAGAGGAGGAGTGCACCTACCAATGTGCCAGAGCTGCCCTTTCTTCGCGGACCTGGAGGGCGCCTATTCAAGTGTCTACTCTTTTCATAGTCTTGCTTTCCCACGTGGCCCGCGGCGCCCGCCAGGTACTTTTTGCTTGGGCCGAGTCGAGTTCATATTTCTTTTGCACTGGCGCCACAAGGTAACCTTACGTCGGGTTTGCATGACAGCAGGAGGAGGAAGAGGAGGAGGAGGAGGAGGAGGAGGAAGAGGAGGAGTAGTAGTAGTAGTAGTAGTAGCAGTAGTCGTAGTAGTAGTAGTAGTAGTAGTAGTAGTAGTAGTAGTAGTAGTAGTAGTAGTAGTAGTAGTAGTAGTCGTAGTAGTAGTCGTAGTAGTAGTAGTAGTAGTAGTAGTAGTAGTAGTAGTAGTAGTAGTAGTCGTGGTGGTGGTGGTGT
>CAUYUJ010019996.1:84317-89317 GCA_963575745.1 Prorocentrum cordatum
TCCTCCTCCTCCTCCTCCTCCCCCTCCTCCTCCTCCTCCCCCTCCTCTTCCCCCTCGGGGAGCTCCCCGTGCGCAAAGGGGGGGCGGGCGGCAGAGGCTCCGAGCTCCGGCCCGCGCTTTTCGCGGGGGGCGCGCGAGGCCACCGGCGGCCTCGAGCACCCCGGGGACGTGTCGGTGATGTGGCACGTCTGGGAGACCAGCCGGGGGCGGCACCTCACGGACCCCGCGGTGCGGCCGCCCTCCGTCTAGGCCTCCTAGATGGGGCCGGAGTAGATGGGGTCGAAGGAGCGCGCCGCATCGCCGATGCATCGCCGATGCGGCTCGATGTGGAGCCCGATTTGCTTCACGTCGACGTCGCCGATTCATCGCTGACGTCGACGATGCATTGCTGGTGCATCGCCGATGCATCGCCGATGCATCGCCGATGCATCGTCGATGTATCATCGATGCGGCGCCATCCTCCGACCCCATCTACTCGGACCCCATCTAGGAGGCCTCTACTCCGCCCCCCTCGCGGGCGAAGAGAGGGCCCTCTCCAGGGATCGAAAAGGATGGATTTTTTTCGAGGAGCGCGTGCTCGAGGGTCGAGGGTCGAGCTGTTGTGCTGCATCCTTTCCCTCGTTTGGGGGGCCTTCCACGGGGCTTCTCGTCGCCGCGGCCAGGTCCGCCTGGAAAGTCTCTCCAGAACGCACCCTGGAGCAGGGGATCGTTTGTCGACCCCTGGGACCAGGCATCCTCGCCTCGCGAAAAATCGCGACGGGCGGTTTTTGGTAATTTTCGGCCTCTGGGGGCCCTCACTGGGCCCCAGGACCTTCAAGAAGAACGACTGGGGGTGAACAGCCTGTCCCCAGGGAAGGTTTCCGGACCTCTGGGGAGTCACGTTCCCAGGCGTCCGAATGTACGACTCCTCTCGCTTCGCGAGGTGCACGCCCAGATCACGTACAATCCAGTCGTCGTGGGATTCCTGGGAGCCGCTTGGAGGGCACCCAGACGGCCCAAGAGGGGTCCAAAACAGCCCAAGAGGCTAGACGGCCCCGAGAGAGCCCCAAGAGGGCCCCAAGAGACTTCCGAGGTGGCCCGAAGAGGCGGTGTGGGGACTGGGCTGCTTGGGTGTGGGGACTGGGCTGGCCCTAAGACTGCCCAAGAGTCCCCAAACGGCCCTCAAGAGGGCTCCCGAGAGGGCCTCAGGGGGCCAAGAACATTGTTGTGCCTACGGTTTTCAACATGTTTTTGGGGTGCTCGCCTTTTCGGCCCCGGAAGGGCCCCAGACGGCCCAGAGGTCACAAAGATCATCCACAACACGGCCCCAGAGGCCCCCAAACGGCCCCAAAACGGCTCCAGAGGGCCCCCCAGAAAACCCACGAGGGCCCCAAGACGGCCCAAGAGGGCCCCAAGACGGCCCTACGAGAGCACCAAGATGGCCTCAAGAGGCGCCTACGAGGGCCCGCAGAGGCGGTGTGGGGACCGGGCTGCTTGGATGTGATGACTGGGCTGTCCCCAAGACGGCCCAAGAGTCCCAAAACGGTCCCAAAGGGGCCCCAAAAGACTCCCAAGAAGCCCCAGAGACGCCAAGGAAGGCCATGGCTCCCCGCAGCGTGTCGTGACGTAATAAGCTCTGAACACCAAGGCTCCCCAGAGCGCGGTGACGTAAAGAGCTCTGAACAGCAAGGCTCCCAAGAGCGAGCGGCAACGTAAATATCTCTGAACACCAGGGCTCCCAACAGAGAGCGATGACGCACCAAGCTCTTCACCAAGGCTCCCCAGAGCGAATGATGCCAGGAGCCATCTGGGGCCAGTTCCTGCAGCGCTCTTTCCGTTCCCGTGCCGGCCAAGGTGACGGAAAGAGCGAATTACGAGTGATGTGCGTTATTTGGTGGGGCGAAGGCCTTCAGGGAGGGGTTCCAGGAGAGAGGCGAGGCGCGCGAACCTGGGCTCCGATGGCCTTTTGGGGCCCCCGAGGCGCCCACAAGACGGGCCAATACAGCCCCAAGACGCCCCAGGACGGCCCGAGAGCGCCCCAAGACAGCCTAAATTGGCTCCAAGACGGTCCACGAGGCCCCCAGGACACCCTAAGATGGCTCCAAGACGGTCCAAGAGGTCCCCAAGATACCCCTAAGAGGACCCAACAGAGGCTGAAATCGTCAAATTCCTATGGGAAAGCGTGCATTTTTAGCATGTTAGCTTTTTCGGCTTTCACAGGGTTCAAGACAGCCCAAGAGGCTCCCAAAATCGCACCTGGACGGCCCAACAGGGGCCCAGGAGCGCCCCAAGACGGGCCAAGACGGGCCCAAGACGGCCCAAGAGGGGCCCAAGATGGCCCCTGGACGGCCCAAGAGGGCCCAAGAGGGCCCCCAGAGTCTCGGCTCCTAAGAGGGCCCCCCGAAGCCCCCGAGAGAGCCCCAAGACGGTCCAAAGCCTCCAAGACGCCCCCTGACGCCCCAAGACGGTCCAAACGGGCCCCAACACGGTCCAAAAGGGCCCCAGAAGAGCTCCAAAAAGACCCCCAAGAAGGCCCAGAGACGCCAAATGAAAGAGCGACCGGTGACGCAAAAAGCTCTTCTCACCAAGGCTCCCAACAGCGAACGGTGACGTGACAAACTCTTGACACCAAGGCTCCCAAGAGCGAACGGTGACGTACACAACTCTCAATACCAAGGCTTCCAAGAGGGAGCGGCAACGTAAAAGTCTCTGAACACCAAGGCTCCCAAGAGCGAGCGGTGACGTAACAAGCTCTTACCACCAAGACGGCCAAAGGCTTCCAAGACGCCCCAAGACAATTCAAAAGGGCCCCAAGACGGCCCAGAATTGCCCCCAAAGGGCTCCGAAAGGGCTCCATACGGGCTCCAGAAGACCCCGACGAGGCCCAAGAGACGCTCAAGAACACCATGGCTCCCAACAGCGAGCGGTGACGTAACCAGCTCTTGACACCAAGGCTCCCAAGAGCGAGTGGCAACGCAAAAGTCTCTGAACACCAGGGCTCCCAACGGAGAGGGGCGACGTAACAAGCTCTTCACACCAAGGCTCTCCCAAGAGCGAAGGGTGCCGTGAGCCATCTCGGGCAAGTTCTGGAGGCGCTCTTTCCGTTGCCGTGCCCGCCCAGGTGACGGAAAGAGCGAGGTACGAGTGATGACGTTCTGGTGGGGCGAAGCCCTCTAGGGAGGGGTCCAGGGGATGGGGCGAGGGGCGGGCTACTCGCATCTAATGGCCAGCTTTCCTCATATTTTTCGAGTGAGACGGCTCCCGGGCGGCTCCCATGGCCTGTTTCTTCGTATTTTTCGAATGAAGCGGCCAGAGGGCACCAAGACGGCCCAAGAGGGCCCCAAAATGGCACCAGAGGGCCCCAAGACGGCCTCAAGAGAGCTTCAGGTGGCCTCCAGACGGTCCAAGAAAGCCTCGAGACGGCTCCAGAGGCCCTCCAGAGGGCCCCCGAGAGGGCCTGAGGAGGCCAACAACATAGATTTTCCATAGGTTTTTTGAGGTTTTTCGGGTTCTCCCCTTTTCGGGTTCAGAAGGGCCCCCGACGGCCCGAGAGGCCCCAAAGATCGTCCTAAGACGGTCCCAGAGGCTCCCCAGAGACGCCGAAAACGGTCCAAGAGGTCCCGACGGGCCCAAGAGAGGAGCCCAAAACGGCCCAAGAAGGCCCCAAGACGGCCCAAGAGGGCCTCAAGACGGCCCCAAGAGAGCCCGCACCCACAGAGTCTCCCAAAAGAGCCCCAAGAGAGCCCCCAAGAGAGCCCCTGAGACGGCCAAAGGCTTCCAAGACGCCCCAACACGGCCCAAAAGGGCTCCGAGACGGCTTAAATTGACCCACAAGGGCTCCCTAAGGGCTCCAAAAGGGCCCCGCGAAGACCCCGACGAGGCCCAAGAGACGCTCAAGAACACCATGGCTCCCATCAGCGAGCGCTGACGTAAAGAGCTCTTGACACCAAGGCTCCCAAGAGCGAGCGGCAACGCAAAAGTCTCTGAACACCAGGGCTCCCAACGGAGAGCGGCGACGTAACAAGCTCTTCACACCCGCGCCATCTCGGGCAAGTTCCTGAGGCGCTCTTTCCGTTGAAGTGCCGGAAAAGGTTTAATGGCCTTCAGCCCATCCCGCCACTATGCCTGGGTTGTGGGTATGAAGCCTATTGGAGGTTCGTTGGGATCTCGTGGGAGGCTTCTCGGCGGCCTCTTGGAGGCAGCTTGGACGCCTCTTGGGAGCCGTTTTGGGGCCTCTTAGGGCCTCTTGGGGGCCCCTTGGGGGCCTTTTGGATCCTCCTGGGCGCCTCGTGGGGCCTTCTGGGGGCCCCTTGGGGCGGGGGGCTCGGATTTCCGGTTCGTGTTCCCTCTCTTGGGCCCCTTTTGGGGCCGTCTTGGGGCCCTCTTCGGCCGTCTTGGGCGCCTCTTGGGCCGTCTTGGGGTTGGGCCGATGTTGGGCCCTCTTCGAGGCCTCTTGGGCCGTCTTTGGGCGGTCTTGGGCTTCTAGGGCTGTCTGGGAGCGTCGGGAAGCCGAAAAGACGAGAACGCCAAAAACCTTTGAAAACTTTGAAGACAATCGAAGATTTTGGCATTTTGGGGCCCTCTCCTCTTGGAGCTCTCTTGGGGCGTCCTGGAGGCCTCTTGAGCCGTTGTGGGGCCATCTTGGGCGTCGTGGGCCGATCTTTTGGCGTCTCGGGGCCCTCTTGGGTCGTCTGGGCTGTCGCCTGGGGCCCTCTTGGCCTGTCTTGGGGCCCTGTCGGCCCTGGGAAAGTCCTGCGAGAACGCTTCCCGGAGCCACGGGGGCACGCGACAAGCCGCCAGGAGATTTCGGACATTCGGCTCTGGGCACCTGATAGACCTCAGGACTGAGGACTGAGGCTCCAGGGATACAGTCGGGGCCCTGAAGAAGGAACCCTTTTGGTTGGGGAGGGGCTCCGCGTTCCTGAAGTGTTTCACAACTTGCCTCAGGTTTTCCTTCTGTCTTCGATAGGAAATCGAAGTTTAACTTATGGAAAAAAGGGGCCTCGTTCCTTATTTAGGGT
>CAUYUJ010019996.1:99317-119317 GCA_963575745.1 Prorocentrum cordatum
GGGTGCTGCAGCTCCTGGACGACAGGGCGGAGGCTTGCAATCGCTTCGGCGACAGGATGATCTACAGCCTGGCGTGCGACTCCAAGGAGAAGCTGCTTTTCGTCGGCAGGAACTACGGGGGCATCTCCGTCCTCCGCTGGCAGCTCGATGGCAGCACGGACCACCTCGTGGAGGTGGACGCCGGGGGGGCCAGCAGGCAGGCCAGAGTCTCCTGCATGTCGTACGACGAAGCGCGGAGCGTCCTCTTCGTCACTACTGGCGGCGACATGCGGGTCTGGGCTTGGCGCGCAAAGCGGTCCACGACCCCCACGGCGGGGGCCGTGGGGGAGGGCTGGGCCAGCCAGCTCAGAAAATCGCTGAGGAGACTGTCGATGCGCGGAAGCACTACCGAGCGCCGCGAGCTGCACCACGAGCTGCGGGCGCTTCGGGAGCCCTTCTCGGCGCACGACGGTAAGCCCATCATTCGCCTGCACTACGACCCCGTCCACCGGTACCTCTTCTCCAACGGCAAGGAGGGCACCATGAAGGTGTGGCGCGCAGACCTCGACGGCGGCGAGCTGGAGCTTGCGGGCAGCGACCGGGGGGCTCAGGCCGTGTGCGCCAGCTTCGACCCGCACCAGGGCGTGGTGCTCGTGGGCGGCAGGGATAAGGCCTTGCGCGCGCTGCGGGTGGGGGAGCGCGGCCAGCTGCTCGAGTGCCACCGGGCAAGCGAGCCCGCCGGCGGCACCTACACCGCGACGTGCCTCGCGTACGCGCCGGAGTGCAAGACCCTGCTGGTGGGCGGCAGCGACGGCGCCCTGCGCGGGCTGCAGGTCACGCGCCTCGGGCCGCTGGTGCCCACGTTCGCGGAGGAGGGCGCGCACGATCGGCAGGGCGTCGGCTGCCTGGCCTACGACGGCGAGGAGCGGCGGCTCTTCAGCGCCGGCAGGATGACCGACGCGAGACTCCGCTCGTGGCGCCTGAGGCCAGACGGCACCCTGGAGCCCCTGCACACCGCCGAGTTCGAGTACGGCACCGTCGAGTGCATGAGCTACGACTCCTTCGAGAAGGTGCTGGTCACCGGCGGCAGCGACGGGACGCTGATCGCGTGGCGCGTGGGGGGCGTCGCGGGAGGCAAGGAGGTCATGGCGCAGGCCTGCAGGCGGGAGGGCGCACACGGGGCCGACAAGGTGTCGTGCCTGGCCTTCGACCACTCGAGGCACCTGCTCTTCAGCGGCGGCCTGGACAAGGCCATCCGGGTCTGGTACCTGCACGGCGGCTGCTTCGACCTGCGGTGCTCGGACGGGGCCAGGACGAGGAGGACAGCTCCGTCCCAGAGCGCTTCTGGACGCTCTGAGCGCGTTCCGGAACGCACCGAGAAGGCCGCGGCGCCCGAGACATCCTCCAGAGCCGCTGGATCTCAGAGATTCTCGATGTTTCCTCGCCCGATTTTAGCCTCGCCCTGGCTCCGTCTCAGGTACAGCCAGGAGGACGCGCACTGCGAGGGTCTGGTCGGGGCCCGCGTCTGTGGCCTGGACTACTGCCCCAGGCTCGAGCTGCTCTTCAGCGTGGGCTGGGACGGCAGGCTGCGGCTCTGGCGCGTCTGCCCCAGCGGCTGCCTGGACGAGGGCATGCGGCGAGAGGTGGAGATCTTCGACTCGGCCGCGTCCGCGGCGAGCGCAGCCTCGACGAGGAACTGATCGGCGCCACCCAAACATATCGAGACTATGTGTGCGTCGCCCCTAAAGGGGCGACGCGCGCGCGCCGAGAAGCCTCATAGTGGAAGTTCCATGGCGGGCGCTTTCTGGCCGTACTGCTCGGGAAACGATATACTACAATATGGGTTGTACTAGATGTTCGGGGGGGGGCGCACGCCTCCAAGGAGGATGCACAGCACTGGTACGTCCTTGTGCGTCCCATATCGAAGAAGGGGCAGCGCCGTAGACACGCTGACGGCGATGTAAGTCACGGCGATGTGGGCTCGGCATTGCTGGCGGGGTTAGTAGGAGAGCGTGGCTCGCGCTTTCCTACAATTCTCCGTGCCGTTTCCGCCCGATACCTTCGCGCGTGTGACATGCAGGAGAGTGCGGTTCGCGAGCTCCTGCACTCCGTTCCGCACGAGCTCGGCCTCGCGCCGACGCGGATCCCGACGTCGCCTTGGACCAGCATCGCCACCAGCGTGGCCTCGGCCCCTGCGCGTCCCAGATCGGAGAAGAGACAGTGGCCCAGACACGAGCTCTCCGAGCTCCGCGCGGATGTTCTGGGCCCCCCCCGGCGCCCGCCCCTGGCGCGCTCCCGCGCCAGGGAGGGCAGGGCGTTCCAGCGCCGAGCCGAGAGACCCGCGCGGACCTCCGAGGCCAGCATGGCTTGGCCTCGACCGCCCGAGAGAGCTTCGAGCACCAGGGAAGTACCGAAGCGGCAGGGTTTTCACGTGCCGTGCCCTGGGAGGCGGTCCTGGTTCGACACTGCGCTGGCGTGTCGGGCATGCACTGTTTCCATACTTTTCTGGGTGCTTGAGATTGGTGCTGAGAAGTGGTCCTTAAGGACGGTGTGAACAACATGAACGTTGATGCCCTTTCTGGTTCCTCAAAGGAAGGCGCAGTGCGTGATCTCCAGCAGGGAGACGAACAGTGTGCTCGTGTTTGGTGAAGCCAACGTCAACCGAGCATTTACCATAGATCCGTCCACGCTGCTGGTGTCGGAGAGCTATTTCCCTTGTAACCTATTTAGAGGTGATGCGGTAGCCGTGACCTCGGCACCAAACGACAAGTTCGAGTTTATTTGGATGTTGACAAATAACGGGGTGGTTATGGCATTCAGCGGCCGGGAGTTGCAACGTCGGTCTGTGGTGAGAGTTCTTGACAAAGACGCCCATTTCTGGCTTGCTTTTTTCCAGTGGCGGGTGCCAAGACTCCAGTATGTTAGCAAGATGTCGACGACGCCTACGGCGAGTCACCGCTTGCCCCTGCGTTCGCCTGTATCGTGAAACGTCGACGAAAGTGCGTCCACGCTATTAGACTGCATTTTTTTAATATATATATATATATATATATATATATATTCCTTCCGCCGTTGGGGAACCCGCCCTCTGAGGCCGTCTTGGGGCTATCTTTTGCCTCGTCTCGGACCCGTTGGTTCTCGGGGAGCCTCCCTGAGGCTCCCTCGGGCCATCTCTGGGTCTGGGGCCATCTTAGGGCCGTCCTGCGCCTGCGGCTATCTTGGGCCGTTTTCGAGGCCACTTGGCCTGTCTTGGAGACATTTCGACAATTTTGGAGGCCATCGGAGACCGTCTGGGAACTTCTTGACCATCTTGGCGAAGAGTCGTGCTGGTTTGTGGCCCTGTCCTTTGCCTTCACAGGCGTCCGGCGGGTTGGGCCGAAGCTTACTGGGAACCGTCTGGAGGGGCCACGAAGTATCTTGCAGTAGACACATACGATCATAAATCGTACTCGAAGGAATCTTGGGGCTAATTTTTCGTCGACGTTTGAGGGTCCTGGGGTGCCCCGGAGCTTCAGTGGCTTGGGGCCTTCGGGGGATAAGAAATTCTCGACGCTCCGCGGATTCCCACCAGCCCATCCAGAAGCATTTCGCCAGGCGAGTTGCCTTGATCAGGGAAGTGTAGAAACATGCAGCTGAACAACCACATTGAAAGTGTTTCGGGGGCGCTGAAACAGCGGGAACAGTTGTTGAATTATGTAACGAATGTTCCCATGACGCGGCGGCTTCACTGGGGTCTTCTGGGGTCCCCCTTATAGTTATTTCGAAACCTTCTCGGGGCGGGGAGGCTATCTTTGGCACCGTGAGGAGGAAGGAGGAAATGAGAACGGGAGGAGGAAGAAAGGATCAACCAGTAGATGGATGGGGGAGGGAGAAGGAGACGACGATGAAGCCGTGCAACGACCCTGTAAAGTCCCTGCAATGACCCTGCAAAGACCCACAATTCCCTGCAATCCGAGCCATCTTGAGGCCTCAGAAGGCCTTCGGAAGCGAAAAGGCGAGAAAGCAAGCAACATGGATTTTCTTCAGGTTTGTCGATGGGTATTGCCTATTGAGGCCCTTTTGTAGGCCTTTTGGGGCGTCTTGGGGCTCCTTGGGTGGGTCTGGGGGGTGGGTGATTAATTTGCCCCCCCCCCCCCCACCCCACCCCCACTCGGAGGCCTAACACGGGCGTTTTGGGGCCCTCTTGGGGCGCTTCTGGGGCCCTCTTGGGCTCCTCTTGGGGCTCTCTTGGGCCATCTTGGCGCCATCTTGAGGTTTAAAAAGCCCATCGGAAGCGAAAAGGCGAGACACATTGTTTTTCCCGAGGCTTATGAAGGATTTTGGCCTCCTGGGGGGGTCCTTGGAGGGCTCGGAGATCCCTTGGAACCGTCTTGGGGCTTTCTTGGGGCCTCTTCGAGGTGTGTCGGAGGCCATCTTGAGCCATCGTGAGCTATCTTGAACTATCTTGGAGGCCATCTTGGGGTCTCTGAGGCTCTCTTTGAGCCATCTTGGGCCATCTTGGGCTCTCTGACCGCTCGGTCCCCCCCCTCCAGGCCCTCCTGGTTGGCTGCCGGTCGCCTGAGGGAAGGGGATCGCCCGAGCAGGGGAAGGAAGGGTTTTGCCAGAAAGAGACAACAATCGTTACTAGGCCCAGAGAGCTGGTGGGACTTCCGTAGTGCATTTTCTGGCAGACCGATTTCTCGTTTGATGTGCTTCCTGTTATACCTAGCGCCCCTCCAGCAGGCTGCGGGGGTGGTGAATCGAAGACGCCTACGGCGAATCACCGCCGCTCCCTGCCTTTTTGGAAGCGCCTGCGTGCTCGAAAGTTGGGTTTGAGCTTGGCCAAGCTATCGGGCCACGCGTTCCCCGAGTTGGTTTCGAAAGCTTTCGGGGAACACCGAGTCGGGCCAGCTATCGGACCAGGTGTTTTCCGACCCTTTCGGGCCTTCCTGGAGGACGTTTTGGAGGGCTCTTGGGCCGTCTTGGAGGCCTCTTGCGGGCCTACAGGGCCGTCTTGGGCCATCTTCAGTCCATCTTGGGCCGTCTTGAGTGCATCTTGGGGCCATCTTCGCTGTCTTGGAGGCCTTCTTGGCGGTCTTGGAGGCATCTTCGAGGCCATCTTGGCCGTCTTGGAGGCCATCTTCGGCGTCTTCGGGGCCATCTTGGGCCGTCTTGGGCTCTTCTTGGGGCCCTCTGGCCTCTTGGGCTGTCATGGGGCCATCTTGGACGCCTCTTGGCGCTCTTGGGGCGATGTTGGGGGCCTCTTGGGCCGTCTTGGGCCTTCGGAGAGCTGATAAGGAGACAATGCTAAAATGCTTCAAAAACCTGCGGAACATCACTGATTTTGGCCCTTTCGGGCCTTCCTGGAGGACGTCTTTGAGGCCTCTCAGGCCGTCTTGGAGGCCTCTTGTGGGCCTATAGGGCCGTCTTAGGCCATCTTGAGGCCATCTTAGGCCGTCTTGGGTGCATCTTCGGGCCATCTTAGCCGTCTGGACGGCCTTCTTGGCCGTCTTGGAGGCATATTGGGGGCCATCTTGGCCGTCTTGGAGGCCATCTTCGGCGTCTTCGGGGCCATCTTGGGCCGTCTTGGGCTCTTCTTGGGGCCCTCTTGGGGGCCTCTTGGGCTGTCATGGGGCCATCTTGGAGGCCTCTTGGGCGCTCTTGGGGCGATGTTGGGGGCCTCTTGGGCCGTCTTGGGCCGTCGGAGAGCTGATAAGGAAAACTTCGGAAAATCAATGATTTTTACCCTGTCGGGCCTTCCTGGCGGACGTCTTGGGCCGTCTTGGAGGCCTCTTGCGGGCCTTTTGGGCAGTCTTAGGCCATCTTGAGGTCATTTAGGGGTTTCTTGGGTGCATCTTGGGGCCATCTTGGCCGTCTGGAGGCCATCTTCGGCGTCTTGGAGGCATCTTGGAGGCCATCTTTCCAGTCTTCGAGGCCATCTGGGGCTTTTTGGGGACCTCTTGGGCCGTCTTGGGGCTTTCTTGGGGCCGTCTTGGGGGCCTCTTGGGCCGTCCTGGAGCCGTCTTGGAGGCTTCTTGGGCACTCTTGGGGCGATCTTGATGGCCGCTTGGCCGAAAAGGAGCAAAAGCCAAACTCTTTCAAAAACCGATTGACAATCTATGATTTGGACCTCTTCGGGCCGTCCTTGAGGACCCTGGAGGACCTCTTTGAGGCCTCTGGGGCCGTCTTGGAGGCCCCTGGGGCCGTCTTGGGCAGTCTTAGGTGTTTCTTGTGCGAACTTGGAGGCATCCTGGACTCTCTTGGGCCGTCTTCGAGGCCATCTTGGACCATCTTGTGCGAACTTGGAGGCCATCTTGGGGCCGTCTGGAGCCGAAAAACCCTTTGCAACCACCTGTTGTGCATCTCTGCGCGCCCCTCCGGGTGGCCGGCGGGATCGGCCGAAGCCCCAGGGGGAGTTCTCTTGGAAAAAGAGCCAAGACCAAAAGCGAAAGGGCTCAGCACGCCGGGCACCCCTGTGGCAAGCCAACAGGGGGCGGCGGATCGAAGACGCCTACGGCGAATCACCGCCGCCCCCTGCCTTTGTGGAAGCGCCTATGTGGCCGAACGTTGAGGCCACACCTGCCAAGCCATCGGACCATGTGTTCCCCGACTCGGTTTGGAAAGCCTTCGGGGAACACGTGGGCGTCTTGATGGTCATCGTCGCCGTCTTGGAGGCCTCTTGGGCGATCTTTCGGCGATCTTTGGGGGCTCTTGGGCCGTCTCGGGCCGTCGGAAGGCCGAAAAAAGGGAAATGCCCAAATCCAGCAAAAACCTTGGGAAAATCAGTGATTTTGGCATCTTTTGGCCTTCCTGGAGGCCCTCTTGGGGGCCTCTTGGGCCCTTTTGGGCCAGCTTCGAGCCAACTTCGGCCATCTTGGTGGGTTCCTGGCACGTCTGACGCCGTCGGGAGCCGTTTTGGGGGCCTTTCTGGGCCAACGGGGGACCCTCTTGGGGCGCTCCAGGGCCGTCTTGGAGGCCATCTTGGGCGTCTTGGAGGCCATCTTGGGCGTGTTGGAGGCCTCTTGGGCCGTCTTGGGGCCCTCTAGGGGCCATCTTGGAGGCCACTTGGGCCATCAGGGGGCTCTCTTGGGGGCCTCTTGGGCGATCTTGGGGGCTTCTTGGGCCGTCTTGAGCCGTCGGAGAGCCGAAAAGGCGCAAATGCCAAAATCCTTCAAAAACCAAGGGAAAATCAATGATTTTGGCCTCTTCGGACTCTCCTGGAGGACCTCTTGGAGGCCTCTTGGGCCGTCTGGGAGGCCTCTGGGGGGCCTCTTGGGCCGTCTTGGGCCGTCTTGGACTCTCTTGGGCCGTTTTGGAGGCCGTCTTGGACCATCTCGGGCGGACTTGGAGGCCATCTTGGGCCATCTTCGCGATTTTTTGAGGATGTCCCGAGCGAAACGGCCGTTTTTGGAGGATTTTTTTCCGGATTGAGGTGTTTTCGGCTTCCTCCCGGGACCCCGGCGGGACGGGCCGGAGCCCACTGGGGAGTTCTTTTGGAAAAAGAACCAAAACCAAAACCTGACAGCTCGTCCAGCACGCCGTGCACCCCTGCAAGCAGGGGGCGGCGGATCCAGCGGCCTCCGGCCAGTCCCGCCACCATTGCTGGGCTATGCGTCGAGGGCGCAGTCGGGCAGGAGGATACTTCACAATGTTGCCGTGTCCCTGGGATGTAGGCCTGATTAGGGGTGCTTGTGGGCCTCTCGGGGGCCCCTTGCGGGGCCTCTGGGGGGCCCGCGCTGCGACGTGACGATGGCCCCCGTAAAATTTCACAGGGCAGCGGGCAGGCCAAAGCAGCGTCGGCCCCCTCCTAGGAAGAACGGTCTTTGCGGCTTCGCCCAGTGGCGGGTTAATATGTCCAGGCGGGTTCGGGTCTTCAGAATGTTGCAAGTTTGATTCAGCCCAGAAGTTTTTCCGGTGTTTCTACAGGCGAAACAGTTATCCCGGCGTCTCCCAGCTCCTGCGCTCAATTATCTCAGTGTTTTTTCACGCGCGCAGCAACTGTCTATGTTATCTTGGGTTTTTCTTGACCTGGGCCTGGGCTGACTTCTGCTTGGTGTGTGTTCGCAGGAAGCCCTCGCCATGTAGAATCGTGGCGCCAGTCGCGGGTCTTGGGGTCGTCTTGGAGGTGAGGAGGCGGTGGATTTCCAACCACGCTCCTACAGGTCTGTTCGTGGTCCGACCCCTTAGGGACCTTCGTTATCCCTCATGGGGCTGCTTGCGGGCCTCGGGTGCCGTGTTGGGGCCATCTCGAGGCCGCCTCGTGAGCCGCCTGAACGTTCTTGAGGCGAACGGGGAACATGCATCTTATGTTGCAGCTCCTGGGAAGTTGAGAGCTCAGCACTGGCGCTGGTATATCCGTGGCCGGAAACATGCCGAGTGCAGCATGATCCCGATGATCTCCTCTGAGTCCCGCTTACCAGCTTTATCCATGGCTTGGTCCCAGGCTCAGCTGGCCAAATTCTGTTAAGTAGCAGTAAGTCGGGCCTGTCCGTTTACAGGAGGAATATTCAAAAATAGTCAAAAATAGGTAAAACATAATGTGGGGACTATTTGTTGAATATTTCTGTCGGGTTATTTTGGACTATTTTTGATGTTTCGTCCAACATCCCCCTGTAGGAGGACATGCCCGACCTAATAGTAGCACCTTCATCTGTCTTAAGAGCCCTCGACCCTTCTTACGAAGGCCTTCCAGCGTAGCAACATCTGATGTTCCGACCAGTGCTCGCTAGCCGCCGGCCACATCGGGGGGGAGATCTTGGCTCACCGCGGAGCCTGCTACACGAGACTGAGTGCATTGCAAGCAGAACGAGAAAGCCTGTGGGCCAACGTCTAGACGAGGTCGCCTCAGTTCTCTAGCAAGGTGCACGATCATCGTAGCGGCATGAGATAGCACTCGATGCCTGAGGGATGGGCGTCTGCTTTAGCATGTTGGCTTCTGGAATGGGCCCGCAGACCGCCCAAGACAGCCCACGAGACCCCAGGGGAGCCCAAACACTGGCTCCTGGGGCAAGGATGGGAGGCCGAATTCAAAGTGCTCTTGTGTCATGGGAAGGCCACGCGGGGAAGTTTCGCACAGGAGCACCCAGCAGCACTGGGCATTCGAGAGGCGTTTTTGGCACTCTTTGACCTTTTCGAAGGCCCAGGCCTTGTCGACGCCCTGATACGTGGCAGAGGCACGGTGGCGGATTTCTGTTTGTCCTGAGATTCTGCCAGCTGTTGTCGTTCGGCCTGGATGCGGCCTGCCCGCCCTCTCTGCAGAAGCCGAGGGGCTACCTGGACTACCTCCGGGAGTTCGAGTTCATCGAGAAGGCCAAGTACCAGTTCCGGGGCTCCGTCGCCGTCATCGCGAGCCTCGCTTGCATGTTTGTTGGCCAGGAGCACTTCCAGAACAAGGCTTATGATCTTCCAACCTACTGTAGCCTTGATCACCCAAAAGAATGTCGAGCACCAAAGCAATACCGAAACTCGAGGGTCTTCACGTGTCGGGCCCTGGGAGACACTCGTCCGACACTGTTTCGACGCTGCTTCGACACTCTTTCGACACTTTTTCCGGGTGCTCGAAATTATTTCTGGGATGTGGTCTTTCAGTACGATGGGAGCAATATAAAGCAAGGCGCTGCTCTTCCCCGACAAGATCGGACCCAGCCTGGTGTACGTCCTGATGGGCCTGCTTCTGATGGTCGTCAGCCACGCGCAGAGTGGGGTGGGAGGAGGGGGAGGGTTTCTGAGAAGCACCCCTGCTTCTTAGAAGGCGCGGGCCTTACCTATAGATGTAAGGCAGGCGCCTTCCAAGAAGCAGCCTCCTTCTGAGAAGCTCTCCCCCCTCCCCCCACCCCCTTGTGCGCGCCGGCAAGGTCGGCTGCGGCGCGGGGTTCCTCCCGCTCATGGTGCCGCTGCTGGACCTGATTCCCTGCGACCAGGGCATCCTCCAGGCCGATCCGAAGGTGCAGTGCCGCGGCTTCGAGCACTTCGCGCTGTGGCTTGTCCCAGGCTTCGAATAATAAAAAGACTACTACTACTACTACTACTACTACTACTACTACTACTACTACTACTACTACTACTACTACTACTACTAATACTACTACTACTACTACTACTACTACTACTACTACTACTACTACTACTACTGCTACTACTGCTGCTACTGCTACTACTACTACTACTACTACTACTACTACTACTACTACTACTACTACTATTACTACTACTACTACTACTACTAATAACAAGAATAAGAAGAACAAACATACCAAATAAGAAGAATACTACTACCACTACTAATAATAGTATTAGTGATCGTATTAGTAATGATAATGATGATATGAAGAATCATGTGATCAATAATGAGACAGGCCTCGAAACAAATTAGCGAACACATGCCACATTCATCCGTCAACGCCTCCCCTTCCCCCCAATGTTCAAAGTTGGCGGTGGGTCTGATGAGTTGCACCTCGACCACAGTCTCCCCCGCGCGTGCCAACCTTGAGTTTGGGGGGCAGGGGGGGTGTTCACTAATTGTTTCCCTCGACCGTATGAAGAAGAAACGACGTAATCGTACACTTTCGGAGCTCTTCTCAAAACTAGAAACTTTCGGAGCTGATCGCGAACAAAGGATTTGTTGGATCGGCGCTGGGCTCCCCTGGCGGTGCCCCAGGCGCCGCCCCTGGCGCGCTCCGCGCGCCAGAAAGGGGGGGCGCAGCGCCGAACCAAGAGACCCGTGCAGATCCCCGCAGAGATTATGTTTATATGCCGTTGCTTTTCCTCTACAGCTCTCCCGAAACAGGACTCGATTGGAAGCTTCAGTCCTGCCCACCCCGACCCCAGCCCCCAACCAGCTTTGGCCGGAGGAGTTGCGCTTGGTTGCCACCCCCGCCAACATTGGGAGGGGGGCCGGCCGGCCACGGACCACGTGGCCTCAATGCGACCCCGCAGCGATCCGAAGAATACCACATGACCCCATGACTACATCCAAGTTTTTGTTCGGGAGGGTGGCAGAAAGGCTTGCTGAGCGCTGCGGTGCACACCTACATCTCTGTCCGCTTCGTCCGCTCCCGGTATAACCTTGACGGGATCGTCTTGCGGCGGTCTTATCAAATCTTGGACTGGACGAGGGACTCCATGACGATGTCCAACCAGCTGCCCCGGAGCCACCCGCTGGTGCTGAAGGACTGCACCTACGACATCGGCGCCCTGGCCGCCGCCTTCCTCATGCAGGCGGCCATGGCCTTCTCGCCCTTGCTCACGCCAGAGCCAGAGTGGCAGAGGTCGTGGGCGGGAAGCCTCGAGATCCAGGCGTCGCACTTTTTTCGCACTGGGCGCTTTCGCCTGGTTTCTGGTCCTCGCACCATCACAGATCGATCCCGCTCGACAAATGCAGCAGCAAGATTGGGCCTCAGGCTCCGGTTGTGCTTTCTGTTGCGATGCTTCACTTTTCGCAGCGCCGGCTCTCAGGCAACATGTCCGTCTCCCCTGCCTCGCGGGCTGGGCCCCCGGGCTGCGGCCCCGTGGGCAAGGGGCGCGCTCGTCCCGCGGACGCACCGCGCGGAGCCTCCCCGGTGCGACCGCGCCTCCGCGGGGGCACGCCCCGGCACCCCGTCCGCGCGGGTGTGGAGCTGGCCGCGCCCGCCGCCCGTGGCGTGGGCAGGCCTCGGGCTGCGCGCAGGCCAGCGCCCTCGGGCAGGCCCTCCGCAGGCCTTCGCGGGCCCTTAAGGCCCCCCGAGCAGCTCGGGGCGCTCGCAGCACCTCCCCGCCCCCGGGGCGCGGCGCCTCCCCGGGGGAGCGCCGCCCGAGGCGGCGCCAGGGTGCCGAGGCCGCCCGGGACTCCTCGGGGGGCCCGTGGTGGCCAGTGGAGGCTGCCCGAGGGGGGGGCGGTCGGCGCGCAGCCCGAAGCCCGAGATGGAGCGGTGCCGACATCCCGCTGCTCCCTGGAATTCCTCCCTGGGCTGCGTGCCGACCACGAGCTCGAGGCGGAGCCGGCCGTGGCGACGAGGGCCTCCCCGGAGGCACCAGAGGGGGGCAACGAGGGAGGGGCAGCGGTGTCGGTGCCTCCTCCTCCCCCGAGAGCAGGTTCTGGCAGTCGGTGGTCACCGTGCTCTCCGGCCTGATGCTGGTGCTCTGGGCCTCCCAGCTGGGGTCCGAACGAATGGGTTGGGGGCTCGCCCCTCATCGCCGATGCATCGGCGCTGCTGCTCGATGTGGAGCCCGATCTTCTTCACGCCGACGGCGCCGATGCATCGCCGATGCGTCGCTGATGTCATTAAGTCGGGCCTGTCCCCGAATATTTCAACCTAGTTACAAAATAGTCAGGGGACGATTTTCTGATTTTTTTTTTTTTTTTTTTTTTTTTTTTTTTTTTTTTTTTTTTTTTTTTTTTTTTTTTTTTTTTTTGACTATTTTTGTTGTTTCGTCCAAAAGCCCCCTGTAGGAGTACATGCCCGACCTAAATGCATCGGTGACGCATCGGCGGTGCGGCGCGATCCTCCGAACTCATCTGCTCGGGCCCCATCTAGGAGGCCTCTAGGTTTAAGTCGGGCGTGTCCCTCTACAGGAGGAATATTCAAAAGCAGTAAAACAATAGTCTGGGGACGATTTATTTTTGACAATGTTGGAGTATTGTTTGTCTGTTTTTTATTTTTCGTCCAGAGTCCGCCTGTAGGGCGGGGGACATGCCTGGCCTAACTCTAGGTGTTCAACTCGTGGACGTACGACCGCTTCTTCGACCCGGGCCCCACCCGGGCGCTGCCGCTCCCGGGGGGCCTGGAGCCGAACGCCCTGCAGACCGCCTGCGACCTCGGGATCCTGTGGTGCTATCCGAAGGCCGTCGCCCTCCCACATTCAGGAAGGAACAATTTCACCAGAGAAAACCCCAATTAGTGCATGGTTTTCGCTGAGGAGATCGACCGGGAACCCGTGAGCCCGGGAACCCAGAACCCACCGAGATCGGCCCGGAACCACTAACTGGGAACCCGGGAACCCGGAACCGGGAACCTGGGAACCCAGCTTGCTACCAAAATCGGCGGGAATTTTTCGCCAAATCTTTCAACTTCTGCTAAGACCCCTTCAGTGCAAGCACTGACTGGGGAAAAACATGCAGACACAATTGATCGTCGATTCCCAGGAAAGTATGCGAAAATATGGGAAGTGGGGGGGAAGACGAAAATCCAACGATATGGCCTCTGAGGCGCGCATCCGCAGCCTTCCCCTCTCTCCCCACATCCGAGGCGGGATCCCTGTCTTTCTGAGCCTGCCTGCGCTTCCTCATCCGTTCCCCTCCGTCCTCCTCCTCCTCCTCCTCCCGCCTCCCTCCTCCTCCTCCGTCTCCTCCTCCTCCTCTTTCCCCCTTGTTCTCCTCCTCCTCCCCCTCCTCCTCCTCCTTCTCCTTCTTCTCCTCCTCCTCCTCCTCCTACTCCGCCTCCTGGGGAGAAGCACGATGACCAGCGTGTCGGCGCCGACCCTGGTCAGGGTCCGTGCCGGCCGTCGCCGATCCGCGAGGGTGATCCACGACTCGACGACGACCTAGATGGACGATCGAGGAGGAGGAGGATGAGGAGGAGGAGATGGACGAGATGGACGAGGGCCAATATACGTTTCCTCGCTCAGTCTTTGCCATGGCCATCGTTTTCCCTCCCTCGAAGTACATGGCTCTCAACATCGCTCTCCCTGCCAACACCGCTCTCACTCGTCCTCACCTTCATCGACCGTTCTCGTCAAGATCGACGCCGACGTTTCCGCGCTCAGTCTTGGCCATGGCCATCCATTTCCCTCCCTCGAAGTACATCGCTCTCAACATCGCTCTCCCTGTCAACACCGCTCTCACTCGTCCTCACCTTCATCGACCGTTCTCGTCCGCCCTCGCCTTCAGCGTTCCTCTTGGTCAGGAGCGTTCGAGTCCGACCAGGATTCCGCATCATTAGTTTGCCTTGTCGTTCTCGTGAGCCGTGTCCAGAGGCATGCGCCTGGCACTTGGCCACCCCCATGCGCAACCCTGAGATCCGACGTTGCGAAAAAATGGCAGCATCGCCAAAACTCACGATCAGAGCCCAGGACACTATTTTTCAAGCCGGATCGATCTGTGAGGATCCCAGGGCACGCAACTGGGCGAAAACTCCTGGCTCGAACAAGTAGCAGCGCCAGAATCTGAGGGAAAGAGAGAGAGAGAGAGAGAGAAGTGCCTCTTATTCCCCACATTCTAAGTGGGGTTCTGATTTTCTCTACACCCGCGTCGCACCCGCGTTCACTCACCTCCCCTTCTCTACACCCGCGTCAGTCACACCTGCGTTCCCACCTCACCTCCTCCTTCTCGCTCGTACACACACCACACCACACCACGCCACATCGCACCACACCACACCACGCCACACCACACACCACCACACCACAGAGAGTGCGCAGAGGGTGGTCCCTCAGCGCAGCCTCTATCCGTGACGCGCTCGCAGATCGTGGTAGGAGCGGCACTTTCTCGACACCAGAGGGGGTGCGCAGAGGGTGGTCCCTCAGCGGGGCCTCTATCCGTGACACGCTCGCAGGGCGTGGCAGGAGCGGCACTTTCTCGACACCAGAAGGGGTGTGCAGAGGGTGGTCCCTCAGCGGGGCCTCTATCCGTGACACGCTCGCAGGGCGTGGCAGGCGCGGCACTTTCTCGACACCACTGGGGGGGCGCAAAGGGTGGTCCCTCAGCGGGGCTTCTATCCGTGACACGCTCGCAGGGCGTGGCAGGCGCGGCACATTCTCGACATCACATGGGGGTGCGCAGAGGGTGGTCCCTCAGTGTGGCCTCTATCCGTGACACGCTCGCAGAGCGTGGCAGGCGCGGCACTTTCTCGACGCCGCTGGGGGGGCGCAGAGGGTGGTCCCTCAGTGCGGCCTCTATCCGTGATCCGCTCGCAGGGGTGTGGCAGGAGTTGGGGGCGCTCTCTCTTTCAGGCTTCCAGGGCGTGTCAGGCGTAACAGTTCCTCGACGCCAGAGGGCGGCGCATGGGGTGGGGAGCTCCACAGATCGACATATGGGACACATGTCTTTGACCCTCGAGCATCCTGATATGTAACACATTGGCTCAAGCCGGCTCAGCTCAGCCGCAGGGGGTGGTCTCTCAGCTCGGCCGCTATCCACGACACTGGCGCAAAGCCTAGCAGGCGTGGCACTTCCTCGACACCACAGGGGGTGCGCAGGGGGTGGTCTCTCAGCTCGGCCGCTATCCACGACACTGTCGCAAAGCCTAGTAGGCGTAGCACTTTCTCGACACCACAGGGGGTGCGCAGGGGGTGGTCTCTCAGCTCGGCCGCCATCCACGACACTGGCGCAAAGCCTAGCAGGCGTGGCACTTTCTCGACACCAAAGGGGGTGGGCAGGGGGTGGTCTCTCAGCTCGGCCGCTATCCACGACACTGGCGCAAAGCTTTGCAGGCGTGGCACTTTCTCGACACCACAGGGGGTGCGCAGGGGGTGGTCTCTCAGCTCGGCCGCTATCCACGACACTGGCGCAAAGGCTAGCAGGCGTGGCACTTTCTCGACACCACAGGGGGTGCGCAGGGGGTGGTCTCTCAGCTCGGCCGCTATCCACGACACTGGCGCAAAGGCTAGCAGGCGTGGCACTTTCTCGACACCACAGGGGGTGCGCAGGGGGTGGTCTCTCAGCTCGGCTGCTATCCACGACACTGGCGCAAAGCCTAGCAGGGAACATTCGCGACGAGGGTCCAGAACGCAGGATTGTGCATATATATATATATATATATATATATATTATACATAAGCAAACACACAAGATTTAAATTAAGTATGTGGGGTTCCTCGGTAGCGTAATTATAATCGGATCGCGGATCAGCGTGAAATAACGGGGCGGAGTGGGCACCTCGCCTTCAGGCCCTGGGGCTTCCCGGGCCTCCCGAGACGCGACTGGGCAATCGGGCGTCCGTGGCTTCCCTGGGGCATCCTGGGGCACCCTGCGGCAATTTTTGATATTGTGTGGTCTCCAGGGGTGGAGGATGACGAGGAGGATGATGATGATGAGGAGGAGAAGGGGGAGGAGGAGGAGGAGGGCAGCCTCTGACGGATGTTCTCTTGCCATGAGTTCCCAGGAGGAGGAGAAGGAGGAGGACAGAGGAGGAGGAGGAAGTGGTGGAGGAGGAGGAAGAGGAGGAGGAGGGATTAGCAGGACGATCGCACGAGAAGGGTGAGGAGGAGCAGGATCAATTCATCGCGTTTCAGCCATTCCCCTTTCAGCAGGAGGTGGTTGACAATGTTCCATTCATGTTCTCCTCGTCCTCCTCTTCTTCTGTTCCCTTTTCACCGCTTTCCTTCCCTCATCATCCACGCTTATTGGGCGCGTTCCATTTTAGACCGAATAGCCATGGTAGTGTACTCCACCATGCGCTGGTTTGTTTGTGTCGTTTGCTCCTTGGCTTCTCCCCTTTCTCCCGCTCTGCCTCCCGCGGTGTAATATTAATTATTAAACTAACAGTAAGAAGAGGAGCAAAACGATTAATGATCATACGGGTACTATTCAGAAGAAGACGAGTAAACATCACAACAGCAAGGATAATGTTAAGACGAATAACAGTTGTAATAAGAAAAGCAATGCGGATGAATCCTAAGACGAAGAGGATTGGACCCCAACCTGTGTGGTGCAGGCTAGATGGTGCAAGGAATATGGTGCAGTCCGGGTGGCGCAGTCCAGGTGGTGCAATCCATGTGGCGCAGCGCAGCGCACAGCAGTGCGCAGCACTTGGCGACGGTCGGCGGCTCGCGGCGACGAGCCGGCCAGACCGCCCCGGTGCCAGCGGCGGCCGCGGCGACGGGCGGCGACGGGCGGCGACGAGCCGACCGGACCGTCACCGGGCCCAGTCACCTCAGAACAGAGGTAAGAGCTGCCAGGTGCAAGCGCCGTCGGCGGAAGGTGCGGAGCCAGAGAGAAAGAAAGAGCGGGGGCCGTGGCTTCGAAGGCGCGGGCCATGTTGTGTTTTTGCACAAACGGTCGTGGCCTCGACGGCGCGGGCCCGTTTTTTTTTTTTTTGTTTCTGGTTTGTTTTTTGGTTATTATGCGCTATTCTTATTGCTATTCTTATGGCTAGTATCATTAAACATCGTATCAGTATGAACCGTATGATGATGCTGATGAAGATGAAGATGCAGAAGATGATGATGATGATGATGATGATGATGATGATGATGATGATGATGATGATGGTGATGCTGCTGATGATGATGGTTATGATGACAATGATGATGCTGATGATGTTGATGCAGATGATGCTGATGATGCTGTTGATGATGATGATGATGATGATGATGATGATGATGATGATGATGATGATGATGATGATGATGATGATGATGATGATGATGATGATGATGATGATGGCTATTATTCTTCTTCTTACTACTACCATTTGTATTATTCGGTTTTTAATCAAGAACAGACACGTCGTGGCTCGAAGGTGCAGGTCCATGGTATCTGTACAGGGTTGTGGCCTCCAGGGTGCGGGGCACTTCGGTTTCTTGGGCAAAGGGATCGTGGCCCCCCGGGCGGGGGCCCGTGGCCTCGCTGCGAGGCGCCGCGGCCTCGACGGCGCGAGTCCACGGCTTGTGCGCGGGACCGTGGCCCCGACTGAGCGGAGGCATCGCTGTTCGCCACGTGCCCCGCAGCACCCAGGATTACGAGATTCCAGCTTCGTGTACACGGGAAGAACAATGACAGAAACATGAAAACTCGGAGGTCCGCGCGGATCTCTTGGATCCGCGCTGGACCCCCCTCCCTGGCGCGCGGAGCGCGCCAGGGGCGGCGCCTCTGGCGCCGCCGGGGGGCCCCAGCGCGGATCCGAGAAATCCGCACGGACCTCCGAGTTTTTATGTTTATGTTCTTGTTTGTTCCCTCCTATTTCATCTCGCCTTGATCACCAGACATCGTTGCGAGCACCACGAACGTGCCGAACCGGGAGGGCCCCGAAAGGCGACCCCCCCCCCCGGGAAAGTCTTCGCGCGTCGGGCCCCGGGGGGCGATGCTCGCTCGGCACTCTGCCGGCGTCTCGCCAGCGTTGTGGGCGCTCGGAACTTTACAGGGGGGGCCCATGCCAAGCAGCACCCTGTTTGCCTCCAGGGTGCTCTGGGTTTCTTTGGTCTCGATGGTCTTGCCGTGGAGAGCGTGCGACGCTCCCACACCAAACATCCGTGGACGGTCTCAGGGTTGGGTCTCGTGTGGAAGGTTTCTTGTGGAGCGGCCTCCACCGTACGGCCGCACGCAAGGGGAAGGGGGGCCGAGGAGAAAGTGAAGGGCACGTCGACGGGAGGGCGCGAGGCCAGGGGAGGAGGGGGGGGAATCGTCGTCGTCCTTGCTTCGCCTCCTCGGAAGGACGGTGCGGTCCAGAAGAGCAGACAGGAGGGAGGCGCACCAAGGGAGAATAGACCAACACCGCTGCCCCTCACGAGGGCTTTCCCGAACGCGCATTCCACGAGGCGTGAACCAAGTTCGCTTGCTGTCCCTCCTCCTCCTCCTCCTCCTCCTCCTCCTCCTCCTCCTCCTCCTCCTCTCCCGACGTCGTGTGTTTTGTTTTTTTAGGCTTGGGGTGCAGTCTTTGAGCGCGAGGGGAGCGGCACAGGCCCAGGAGCCGAGACAGAGAGGCTGGCGCTCGGGCGCGGCAGCGCGCCGCCCCTCCCCCCCCCCCCCCGCGGATTTCCCGAGGGGGGGCCGTGGGCCTTCCTTCTCGCAGGCCTGGCCTGAAGTCGGGCGTGCTTGCAGGCGGAATGCTAAACCATAGTCACACACATAGTATAACATAGCCAAACATAGCAAACATAGCTTAAATAGCCAAACGTAGCCAAACATTGTTACAACACATTGTCGTCGAGCACGATGGGAGCAGCACGGGCCCAGGAGCCGCGAGAGCCCGACGCTCCCGCCCCGAACATCCAGGGAGAGCGCAGCGCGACGCTCCCGCACCGACAACATCCGTGGACGCCCCCTGGGGTCTCCGGCTTGGGCTTCTCGTGGGAGGTCTCTCGTGGACTGGCCTCCGCTGTACATTCTTGGGGTGTCTTCTTCAGTCGGGCCTCTCCCTCTACAGGATGAGTATTCAAACATAGTTGCAAAATAGTCGGGTGAGGACTTTTTAACCATGTTTTAGCATTTTGGGAGCATGTTTTTTTTTTTTGTTGTGGTTTGTTCGCCCAAAATCCCCCTGTATGGGGGACAGGCCCGACCTAAGTGCAGTCTTTGAGCGCGAGGGGAGCAGCGCACAGAGCCCCGGCGCCGAGAGAGAGAGAGAGAGCGAGAGAGAGAGAGAGCCTTGCGCTCGGGCGCGGCAGCGCCCCCCCCCCCCCCCCCCGCGGAGATCTCCCGAGGGGAGGGGGGGGAGCCCGCGGGCCTCCTCGGAGGCCCGGCCCCGCCCCCGCCGGGCAGGGCTCGCTTCGATTCCTCCGGTTCGATGTCGCTTCGATGTCGCTTCGGTTCGATTTCGATTCGATTTCGACTTCGATTTCGATTCGATCTCGACTCCTCCGATTCGATTCCGGTTCCGATTCCATTCGGCTTCGGATTCCGATGTGGATGCCGATTTCTCAGTGAGGCCCAACTGCTCAGCCGACTTCCTGCCGATTCGGCTCCTCCCGGCTTGACTGCCGATGCTTCCGCCGACTCGATTTATGTCGATCGCCGATTTGACTCATCGATTCGATTTTGGTCTCTCCTGCCGCCGAAGCGAAGGCGCGAGCAGCACGCTCTGAGAACTGGTGGCCACGAAACTCGGCTGCGCGTACCCGTCGGTTGTTGAAAGTACTTTGTGCTTCTTGATGAGCGTGGGGGCTACCCCCCCCGATAGGGGGTCAACCTCGCCTCATCGTCGCGCCGCGACGGGGGTCGGAGCGCCTTCGGCGCGCGGTGGCTGCCAGCGACGGGGGGTCGACGTGGGGCTGTCGGCGGGGGTGACGCCCCCCCCGACGCTTATGAAGAAACTCGGAGTGGGTATTTCTGGATGCGCAAGCCCCAATCTGCTTTGGGTGCCTTCCTACTTCAGTGATCGTGCGGTTTCCCTCCCTCCTCCCTCTTCGCG
>CAUYUJ010019996.1:124317-146817 GCA_963575745.1 Prorocentrum cordatum
CGGGTGAGAAAGGATCGAAACTGTTTAATCGGCCTGCGCGTAGCCGAGCTGGAGGATGCCTGGAACGAGCGTGAGTTTTTTTCTGCCTGGGATGTTTCTAGGAGACTGAGTGGCAAAGCTCTTGGACCGAAGCTCAGGCTGTACTCTGCTCCTCGCACGTTCATGGACGCTGAGACATGGCGCAAGTTTCTGGAGGGCTCAGGGCCTGAGGGAGGTGTTGCTGCCACGGATGCGACATACGATGAGCAGTTGGATGAGAGGTTGACGAGAGATCCTAAGGAACCGAATGAGCAGGAGATGAGTGAGGCGGTGAGAGTGGCTAAGGAGGACTTTGGACCTATCTCTGGTGCATTTAAGCGAGTGAAGCTACGGAAAGCACCACCTGAATGGTCGTTTCCTGCTGGCATCTGGCGCATGTTGTTCTGGCCTGGTGAATTTCGGAGGCAACGGAGAACAGGAGTTGGAGGAGGCAATGAGGAGTGGAACTTTGACGCGATTAAGTATTGCTTGCTGTTTATTTTGGTGAGTATTCGTTTGCACATGGAGGCGCCGCTGATCTGGCATTGTAGTCAAGCTTTCACCTTGAGTAAGGGCAACGGGAAGGCGGATTGTCAGGGAGTAAGGCTAGTTCACAGCTTGGATTCCTTTGGTAAAATTTATTATAAGTGTTTATGGCGTGCTAATCCTGATCTAAGCAGTTATGCTAATCGTGGTCACGCTTACGGGTATATGAAACGTCGTCGTCGGGAGGGAGCGGTGCTTGTTCAGAGTCTATGTGGTGAGCGGCTTCGTGAATCCAAGCTGAGCTTTTTCTCGACCTTCTATGATGCGACGAATGCCTTTCACAGCGTGGAGCACTGGTTGCTTAAGATGTTTGTGAAGCAGCATGCGTCCCCCTTTGCTGCAGCTCTTCTAGGACAAAGACTTGACCACGGGCAAATGTCTCTGGAGTGTGTGGATGGAATTTTGGAAGTAGCGTTGGGGTCAGGAACGTTACCTGGCGACACAGTTGCTCCAGTGTGGTTTCTAGGAGTCTACCACTGGTGTCTTGATGGGTATATGGGGGAAGATAGTCCTGGGCTTAGCGTCAGGGTCCCGTGGCTTAAGCACTGCTTAGGAGAGGATGAGGGTGCTCGTATTGCTCTTTGCGCTTGGGCCGATCGTGCGATCGATATCTCTTTCACCAGCTTCGCTGATGATCTTTGTCGCACGCAGCTGCTGCGATCGTGTGAGGGGTTTGTCAGACTAAGTGCTGCGAACCTCGAGAGGCTGCAAGACCGTCTTGCCATTGGTGGCGTGGCGCTGAATAGCAGCAAGCAGGAGTGCCTGGTCCACTTTGCGGGCAAAGGTGCGCATGTGTCACGTCGCCGTGTTTTTGGAGGTCACTACGATTGTCCGTCTGGGTCCTGGCAGCTGAGCACTGGCGAGAGAGTTCCTGGGCGCGTGAATCGTTGTTGCAGGTACCTGGGGCCGTATTTACGGGCTGATGGCAGCTGCAGTGATGAGTATCCCCGTAGAATAAAAAAGGCGAGGCAAAGCTTTGGGCTCTTGGGGCGTTTTTGGCATAGCTGTACTAATCTGAGATGGAAGAGTATTATTTTTCAGGCTGTTATTGAGGGAGCGCTTACGTCGGGGCTGGTGTCACTTGCAGTAACGACGGATTGCTGCACGCGCTTGGACGGCGTTCAAGCTATTCTTGCTCGACGTGTGATGAAGGGGGAGGGGTGCATTAAGGAGGAGTTGGAGGAGGGTATTAAGTATCAGGCGAGATCCACACGCGACATTTACTGCCAATTGCGGCTTTGTCCTGTCTCTCTGCGGCTGCGTATGCAGCGACTGAAGTGGATGCAAAGTATTGTTCGCTGGCCACTTCGTAACTTGCAGGTGATAGGTGCTCTTTTTGGCCAAGCTGAGTGGGAGGATAATCGATTTTTGGATAGGGAGGGGTACCTATGTGGGAGGCCTAATGAATGGTGGAATCAGTTTCTTGCCGACTTCATGGAGCTTGCTCGTGTGGCCGAGTTTTTTGAGATTGCGGCTGAAGTCGAGAAGTATCCAGCTGCACTGTTTTGTTCAGTTGATGTGCGCTCGGAGTTCCTCTCGGCTGACCCGCTGATTTTGTACAGCGAGTACACAGGAAAACAGATAGCTCCGCCTGTCGAGGTTGAGATCAGTGCCCCGTCGGGGTCTCTGGGGGCTCGTGGGGGCTCGTCCTTGGCTGCTGCTCCTTCCTTGGGCCCCCCTCCTCCTCCTTCGCCTCCTCCTCCTCCGTCTGAGGGTGACTTCAAATGTGATCTCAGTCTTGGGGAGTCGGAGGGTGTCTGTGGAGCGTCGTTCCCGTCTAAGAGGCAGCTATTACTTCATCAAGCGAATTCTCGGCAACCTAATCATGGGCATCGGGTTATGGCTCGTATAGTTACTATTAGCAATGCGTGCATTCTGTGTGGCAACTTCTACACTACCAAAAGATATGCTAGTGCTCATTTGGAAAAGAGTTTAGAACAAGGTAGATGTCCTCGGTCCCGTGGTTCTGCTGTTCAGCATAGTCATATTACCAGCCCACCGTATACGTGTGAGATTTGTGATTTGAGCTTCAGTAGCTACGAGTCGGCTCAGTGGCATCTTCGTTCTCACCTTCCCCTTGAAACCCAAGAGTTTTTTGTGTGATGAATCAGCAGTGGGGGGCTCTCTTCGGCAAGGTGGGCGAGAAGCCCGCTGCAGCAGCAGCGTCTGAGGAGTCGACGCAGCGTAAGCGGGTTGCCCTTGCTTCGTCCACGGAGGCCAAGGCTGATGTGGCACTGAAGTTGGGGGTGATCAACGCACAGCGCAACAGGCTCTTGGAGGCGGCTGTGACGTATCAGTTTGCATTGAAGGTGGAGGATCCAGTGTATGTGGGTATTAAGAACGCTCACGATCAGGAGTATCTGCCGAGAGTGAAGGGCCAGAAGGGCCACAAGCTTGGTGCTCCAGATTCGTTCCAGTTTGCAGGGGCAGCGCTCGTGCTGGCGAACAAAGGGTCGCCTGAGCAGCAAGGAGTCTTGAGGAAGTGCATGGATAGTTTCGTTCCTGGTTCTCTTCAGGCGCAGCTACTGGTTCGCTTGTTCAGGACTGAGAAGATGTTCGACTCGAAGCTGCGCCGCTTGATTGTGACGCTGGCTGACAAAGAGTTAGAGTGTGTGGTCGTCTCAGTTTTGTATGAGCATGTGGGCGCTGAAGTGTTCACGGGTCCCCGCCCTGCTGGGTATCTCGAGGTGGAGGGGCAGAAGATGCTGACTCCGCAGTAGAGCCTACGTGTCGGGGATTGTGTCGTGGCTGCTGGTGACTTGGCGACATTGAGTGATGTGCCTGAAATTTTTTACTGCACTCAGGGGCGTGGTCATCTGGGCCGTCTGTGGTGCAGGTCATGAGCAGGACCGATTTCAAGTACTCAGCTGTGCATTGGACCTTCTGAATGTCAGTGGGGACGGTGTGGTGTTCGCTTGCAGCGTGCCGATGGTCGACATCCGTGGTGTGCCTATTGGTTGTTAGTGCTGCATCTTGCTTGTGGGAGTGAGAGGCGATTGCAGTGGGAGTGTTGTTTGATCGTGTGAGCAGTGCATGTGAGAGTGAGCAGGGTGCAGTGCTGAGCTGTGTAAGTTGAGCATGCGCAGTCTGTTGCATGAATTTGTTTTGTGTCAGTAGTAGCAGCTTGCAAATGAGGCCGTGCGCCGACAGATGCCGGCTGGCACTGTCGCTGGCGCCCCCCAGTTGTGGGGAGCCGAGGCGCGAGTGAGGGGGTAACCCCAGACATCTCCTCCGATCATTTGACCTTGGTCGCTAGGGAGCTCCACCACCACCACCACTCCTCCTCTCTCCTCCTCCTCTCCTCCTCCTCCTCCTCCTCCTCCTCCTCCTCCTCCTCCTCCTCCTCCTCCTCCTCCTCCTCCTCCTCCTCCTCCTCCTCCTCCCCCTCCTCCCCCTCCTCGCCCTCCCCTCCTCGGGTCGCCTACGGCCCCGGGGGAAACCGTCCACTCCCGCTGGCAGCACCAGGCGCCAGGCGGCCCGCCGCTCTGGCGGCGCCCCGCTGCGCGTGGCGCGCGCCGCGCTTCTTTCCCCGGAGAGCGCGGAGCAGCCGCGCGCCGAGGCGCCGAGGCTGCGGAAAAGCCGCGGGCCCTCGTGGGGCCCCGGGGCCGACAACGAAAAGACTCGGGATGCCAGGCCTCGGTGGTTCAAAGACGGAGTCCTGAGGGATGGGGTCCCAAAGTTCGGATCTTCCAACCTACTGTAGCCTCGATGATCAGAGGGAGTTTCGAGCACCCAGAAAGGACCGGAGCTGGAGGGTTTTCACGTGTCGGGCCCTGGGGGGCGATCCTCGGTCGACACTGTTGCGATAATTACTTTTCTGGGTGCTCGAAATTCTTTCTGGGATGTGGTCCTAAGTACGATGGGAACCATGTAATCCTAAAGACGAGGTGCCTCAAACCACGCAAATTATTCAACCTAGGATCCCTTCCTGCCTTTGGGCGCCAATCCCTCAGGACCCCATCTTCTTCGAATCACCGGACATCGGCACTGGGGGAAGGGTCGGGACTTCCAGGGACCTGGTATCGAAAAACGGTCAGGGCACCGCGTGTCTGGGCTCGACGCTTTCCCCCGGATCCGATTTATGCTCTTAGGTCGTTTTTCATTGCTCTTGGGCCTGGCGAGGCCCCCCCCCCAGGAGGCCGACAGGGGCCCCAAACTTCGGGCCGTGACTTTTTCTCGACGCGAGCAGGTCTGGAAAGAGCGAGAGGAGGGGCAGACCCAGATATCTCCGACGACATGATCTTTTCAAGCGGCGGTCTTCCCTTCGCTTCGGCCCCGGAAGTTCGCCTCCTGGGGCCCGTCAGCGGGCCTCAGGGCCGCCAGGGGTCGGGACCTCTGGGGCCTCGCATCGACAAAATCAGACCGGAGCATGTCGAAGTCTTTCGTCGCCATGGCTGGATTCGCCCCGAAATCATGGTCAGAACGCACCCTGAGAGGGTCCAGGTCCAGGGGGCAGCGGTATCGGTATTGGTGCAGTCTCGCGGCGAAAGGCTTCGCGGGCCGGGCGGGATCTCCGAGTGGCGGTCAAGCCAGTCACTGCCCGTCGGTATTTCGGCATGCTTGACAAGTGGAGCCTGTGGCTCCAGTGTCGAGGGCTGCTCCGCCCCGACGACTTCGCGCGTGACATCGGGCCGCTCGACGCCGCCCTCGGCGCCTGCGCGCAGTATCTCAACGACGCGAAGGCGCCGTGCTCATGGTGGTCAGTGGTCCGAGTCCCTGGTTGGCGTTTGGTTTCGCTGGCCCCAGACCCGCGGTCATTTGCGTCCCGCCTGGGCCGTGGTGGCTCGCTGGTCCAATTCCTAGTTGGTCGAGATGCGCGCGCCCGCGCCGGTCGAGGCGCTCCCGGCACTGGCCGTCGCTGCCCAGGCGCAGGGATGGAGCAGAACGTCAGCGTGCTTGCTGCTCGCCTTCTACTCGCTGCTGCGGCCCGGCGAGGTCACGAATGCCCTCGGGCAGCACCTTCTTCTGCCTGGCGACCTGGGAGGCGAGACGTCAATGGGGGCGTCTTGTGCTGCCCGCCGCCACGACATTTCGACCGGAGGCCAAAGTTCCCGAGCGTCCCGATCGACGGTCCGGCGTTGCTGAGCTGAATGGGGCGCTTCTTTGGCCCCCTCTCGTCCACGGCAGCGCTGTTCCCAGGGAAGCTGCGCGGATCGACCCACGGGTTCATCCGCCTAAAGAGCTGTGTCGGCATCGGCGACTCGCCCTGCGCCCTCGGGTCGCTGCGAGGGGGCGGGGCCATTCGCCACTTCCGCTCGTTGCAGAACCTGGGGCTGCTACTATGCCGTCGGCGCTGGGAGAATTCCGAATCCATGTGTCATTATCTCCAGATAGGCGCGGCCGCCCTGTCCTTCGCCCGCATGTCGTCTGACAGCCGACAGCGCGTCCGACAGTTTGCTGCGTGGGGTGTTGGGTGATCGTGTCGCCGACGCACCAGCTGCATAGGGTGTTGCGCGATTGTGCCGCCGACGCACCCAGAGGGCAATGCGCGTTTCAGACACGTGGCAGTGGCGGCGAGGTTGCAACAGGTCGAGAGTTCTCTGTTTTCGGGGCTATGTAAGGCCGCGCGGCAGAACCAGCGCCGCTTCGCCCCGACGCCCCTGGCCGCCCTTTGGCAGGCCTTTCCTCGCGCATTGGGCGCCGTGCAAATCGGGCGTCGGAGATCACGTGAGCACCGCGGTAATGATTGTAGAAGGGAGTAGTCTACAGCTTTCTCGCCCTACCCCCCTCATCCTTGCGAGCGGCTTTTCAACGGGTCAAGAGCTCTCTGTCCTTGGGGCTCCGGGAGGCCGCGCGGCAGAACCAGCGCCGCTGCGCCCAAACGCCCGTGGCCGCCTTTGGCCAGCCTTTCCTCGCAAATTTCACAAATGGAGTGCTTTGCAAAACTAGCGTCGGGTATCATGATGATGATGACGATGATGACGATGGCGATGATAGCTATGCTGGTCACGCTGAGGATACTGATGAAGGATGATGGCAGTGGTGCTGCTGCCGACAATGATGTTGTTGATGCTGAATGTGATAGCGGTGGCGGTGATGATGAGGATGGTGGTGTTCATGATGATGACGATGACGGCCATGCTGACGAACACGCTGATTCTGATGCTGCTGCTGATGACGATGACGACGATGATGTTGTTGATCTCGTTTGTGATGACGATGGTGATGATGCTGATGGTGCTGATGCTGATGCTGATGCTGATGGCAAGGCTGTCGGCGATGCAGCTGATGTTGCCGATGGTGATGCTGCTGATACGGGTGCTGATTTTTATGGTGGTGCCGATGATGTTGATGATGCTGGTGATGACTCTGATGGTTGTGATGATGGTGATGGTGATGATGATGCGGATGCTGACGATGATGATGTTGTTGTTGTTGTTGTTGTTGTTGTTGTTGTTGTTGTAGTTGTAGTAGTAGTAGTAGTAGTAGTAGTAGTAGTAGTAGTAGTAGTAGTAGTAGTAGTAGTAGTAGTAGTAGTAGTAGTAGTAGTAGTTGTTGTTTAAGATTCATTTGTAAACAATAAGTATTTTGATCTCCGGCAATGGTTCCGCGCGCTCTCACCTCGACGCCAGCCTCATTTTCTCTGAAAACGAATCTTCCGCTCGAGCGTTGGATTGAGCCTAAATTTGGGCGCTTGAAGGCCGAGCTACGGCAACAACGGCTCCCGTTCGATATTTCTTCACAATTTACCCCGAGACACCCTGGCCAGAGAGGCGCCCGAACTCAGGAACTGCGCGTTTGCTCAAGACGCCCTCGCAATTCAATTAAGTTGGCGGACGCCCAACCACGACGACAAGGGCTCTTGCTCGATCGTTCCTCACGATTTACCCCGGAGGCCCCTGGCCAAAAAGGCCCCCGAGCTCAGGAACGGCGCTCTCGCTCGGTACTTCTTCGCACTTCAGTCAGTGGCCGACAAGGAAAAGAGTCCCTTCGAAAAAGGGTGCAATCGAAGGCGAAGTGGGCGGGCATCGAGGGCTGGGGTATACGGATTGCAAGACACGCGTGCCATTAAGAGGCCAGTAAGCGCGAACTGTCTCAAACTGATGGTTGCTGTTGTTGTTGAACATTATTTATTCTAAAGAATAATTATTGTTGGGCCCCCTGGTGCGCGCCCCCCCTGCGCCGCCTAGGCCGCAGCTACATTTTCATCATTTTCGTGAGGAAGCCTCAGAAAAGAGGGTGTGTACAGGATCCGGTTGTTTTGTTGTAATCCGCTTTCCCTTGCAAAAAACAATAGAAAATGACATTTCTTGTTCTAATATAATCAAATTTCAAGAATCCCTTGCAAAAAATAAGGTAAAGTGGACATTCGCGCGCGCAAGACGAAATCCTTCCAAAACCTTAGTGTTCGCAGCGATTTTAACATAAAAACATCAAAAAACCAATGGTTTTTCAACAAAAAATTGTCAAAATCTCATCCCGCGCGCTCTTGCGGATTCGTAGGAAACCCAACACTTTTTAAACATTTCTGTCAAACGGGCTTTTGCGAGCAACTTTTTCGAACTTCTGCGACAACGGTTGCGCACCTGCCAGGGCCATCATCCCTGTCAAATAATACCATGCGGGACACATTCGTTTTTTCTTCGCGCGCGCACGCCGTCGTCGTCGGCCGCGGGGCCCTGAATAGTAGCCACGGTCGTCCGCATGCCACGAAGTGAAGTGTCCGAACGTCATAGGGCGGGAAGCTGGGTGTGGGTGGTGGCGAAGAGTCGTTTGGAAATTTGGTAGAGCTTGAACCGGCCCCCCCACAAAGTGGGGGTATTGCCCGCCTCCTATGAAAACCCTGGCACTGGTGAGAACGGAGTGTCCCCACGTGCTAGTAATTGTTGTTGTTGAACATTATTTATTCTAAAGAATAATTATTGTTGGGCCCCCTGGTGCGCGCCCCCCCTGCGCCGCCTAGGCCGCAGCTACATTTTCATCATTTTCGTGAGGAAGCCTCAGAAAAGAGGGTGTGTACAGGATCCGGTTGTTTTGTTGTAATCCGCTTTCCCTTGCAAAAAACAATAGAAAATGACATTTCTTGTTCTAATATAATCAAATTTCAAGAATCCCTTGCAAAAAATAAGGTAAAGTGGACATTCGCGCGCGCAAGACGAAATCCTTCCAAAACCTTAGTGTTCGCAGCGATTTTAACATAAAAACATCAAAAAACCAATGGTTTTTCAACAAAAAATTGTCAAAATCTCATCCCGCGCGCTCTTGCGGATTCGTAGGAAACCCAACACTTTTTAAACATTTCTGTCAAACGGGCTTTTGCGAGCAACTTTTTCGAACTTCTGCGACAACGGTTGCGCACCTGCCAGGGCCATCATCCCTGTCAAATAATACCATGCGGGACACATTCGTTTTTTCTTCGCGCGCGCACGCCGTCGTCGTCGGCCGCGGGGCCCTGAATAGTAGCCACGGTCGTCCGCATGCCACGAAGTGAAGTGTCCGAACGTCATAGGGCGGGAAGCTGGGTGTGGGTGGTGGCGAAGAGTCGTTTGGAAATTTGGTAGAGCTTGAACCGGCCCCCCCACAAAGTGGGGGTATTGCCCGCCTCCTATGAAAACCCTGGCACTGGTGAGAACGGAGTGTCCCCACGTGCTAGTGATTGTTGTTGTTGTTGTTGTTGTTGTTGTTGTTGAACTCTCATTCTTGAAGAATAATTATTGTTGATCCCCCCCCACCGGTGCACATTGATTTTTTTCGATTGAAGTGCCACCCCCGGGGCTCGCACCTTGTTTTTTCTCAAGGAAAGTCTTCCTGCTCAAACTGTGCCCCTGCCCCCCGGGCTACAACAACAACGGCTCCCGCCTGAGACTTCCTCGATTTTTACTCAGGACCCCCGCTCCCGCCTGAGACTTCCGCGCAATTTACTCAGGAAAGGCGCTCCCGTTTGAGACTTCCTCGCAATGTAATCAAGACCCCCGCTCCCGCCTGAGACTTCCGTGCAATTTACGTGGGAACGGCGCTCCCGCTGAGACTTCTTCGAATTTTACTCAGGACCCCCGCTCCTGCCTGACATTTCCGCGCAATTGACTCAGGAACGGCGCTCCCGCCTGAGACTTCTTCGCAATTTAGTGAGGACCCCCGCTCCCGCCTGAGACTTCCGTGCAATTTGCTCAGGAACGGCGCTCCCGCTTGAGACTTCCTCGCAACTTAGTCAGGGCCCCCGCTTCCGCTTGAGATTTCCTCACAATGTACTCAGGACTGCGCTCTCGCGTGCGACGTCCTCACAAATTATTCTGGAATTGCGTTTCGGCGCTCAGGAACCACGCGCGCGCCAAGGACGCCTTCACAACGTGGTATCTTCCCTCTTCCTTCGTCCTTCCCCCTCCCCTTCCTCCCACTCTCCCTCGTTCTTCCCCTCCTCCTCTTGCAGGGCCCGCGCCAATTCCAATGGCGGGCAGAGAGATGTACGCCCCCGAAGGATTGTCCGCCCGTTCCGGTTTGCCCGTACGTCTAAGCCCGCCGGCCCCAGCAAAGAGAAATAATCCCCCCGAAAGGGGTGTGATCGAAGACGAAGAGGGCGGGTATCGAGGGTGTAGGGTATACGTGTTGAATGACTCGCGGGCAAGTAAGAGCGTACAACCTTAAAATGGTTGTTGTTGTTGTTGTTGTTGTTGTTGTTGTTGTTGTTGTTGTTGTTGTTGGTTGTGGTTGTTGTTGTTGTTGTTGTTGTTGTTGTTGTTGTTGTTGTTGTTGTTGTTGTTGTTGTTGTTGAATTTTCATGTCTGAAGAACAATTATTGTTGATCCCCCCCACCGGTGCATATTGTTTTTCTAAATCAAAGTGTGCCCCTCGACGCTCGCACCCTATTTTTTGACAGGGAAAGTCTTCCTGCTCAAACCGGGCCCCTGGCCCCCGGGTTACAACAGCAACGGCTCCCGCTTGAGACTTCCTTACAATTTAGCCAGGACCCCCGCTCCCGCCCGAGACGTCCTCGCATTTTATTTAGGAATCGCACTCTCGCTTGGGACTTCCCTACAATTTATTTAGGAATCGCTCTCCCGGCGCTCTGGAGTCGCGCTGTCGCTGGAGGTTTGCTTGCAACTTATTGAATTCGAACAATGGCCTTACGTTGGATTTTTTCGGCAATTTGCCCAAGCGCCGCGCTCCCTACACCCAGGGACCCAGGAGTCGCGCCCGTTGGGGCCCCATGTGCATGCCCTTCGTGGCCCCGCTGTCGCGATTTGTGTCCCCCTCACTGTCCTACGTGGCCCAGTTGCTACCGTCAGTGACCTCATAGTTGCCTTCTGTGGCCCCGCATTATATGCACTTCGTGGCCCCCGCTCGTTCGCGCTCTTCGTGGCCCCATGCGCATTCCCTTCGTGTCCCCGCTGTCGCCCTGCGTGGCCTACTTCGTGCCCTTCGTGGCCCTGCTGTCGTTCTCTCTCGCTCTCGCTTTCGCTCGTCGTCGCCGTCGTCTTCGACGTCGTCGTCGTCGTCGTCGTCGTCGTCGTCGTGGTCGGTCCCCTGTCCGTCCCTCTTGGGGTCGGGTCGACGGTCCGCGGCTGCCCCGCCGATCAGCGCTGCCGCTGGCCAGGCCGACGGTCCGCGGCCGCCCCGCCGCTTGCCGGGGCCCGGCCTGCAGGGAAGAAAGGTATACCGCTCAAAAGGGGTTCGATCGAAGACGAAGAGGGCGGGTATCGAGGGTTTGGGAAATACGCGTTATCGGACACTCGAGCATATAAGGGCGAACGGTCTTACAAATATTGTTGTTGTTGTTGTTGTTGAACATTATTTATTCTAAAGAATAATTATTGTTGGGCCCCCTGGTGCGCGCCCCCCCTGCGCCGCCTAGGCCGCAGCTACATTTTCATCATTTTCGTGAGGAAGCCTCAGAAAAGAGGGTGTGTACAGGATCCGGTTGTTTTGTTGTAATCCGCTTTCCCTTGCAAAAAACAATAGAAAATGACATTTCTTGTTCTAATATAATCAAATTTCAAGAATCCCTTGCAAAAAATAAGGTAAAGTGGACATTCGCGCGCGCAAGACGAAATCCTTCCAAAACCTTAGTGTTCGCAGCGATTTTAACATAAAACATCAAAAAACCAATGGTTTTTCAACAAACAATTGTCAAAATCTCATCCCGCGCGCTCTTGCGGATTCGTAGGAAACCCAACACTTTTTAAACATTTCTGTCAAACGGGCTTTTGCGAGCAACTTTTTCGAACTTCTGCAACAACGGTTGCGCACCTGCCAGGGCCATCATCCCTGTCAAATAATACCATGCGGGACACATTCGTTTTTTCTTCGCGCGCGCACGCCGTCGTCGTCGGCCGCGGGGCCCTGAATAGTAGCCACGGTCGTCCGCATGCCACGAAGTGAAGTGTCCGAACGTCATAGGGCGGGAAGCTGGGTGTGGGTGGTGGCGAAGAGTCGTTTGGAAATTTGGTAGAGCTTGAACCGGCCCCCCCACAAAGTGGGGGTATTGCCCGCCTCCTATGAAAACCCTGGCACTGGTGAGAACGGAGTGTCCCCACGTGCTAGTAATTGTTGTTGTTGTTGTTGTTGAACATTATTAATTCTAAAGAATAATTATTGTTGGGCCCCCTGGTGCACGCCCCCCCTGCGCCGCCTAGGCCGCAGCTACATTTTCATCATTTTCGTGAGGAAGCCTCAGGTAAACGATGTGATCAAGATCCGGTTGTTTTGTTGTAATCCGTTTTCCCTTGCAAAAAACACTATAAAATGACATTTCTTGTTCTAATATAATCAAATTTCAAGAATCCCTTGCAAAAAATAAGGTAAAGTGGACATTCGCGCGCGCAAGACGAAATCCTTCCAAAAGCTTAGTGTTCGGAGCGATTTTAACATAAAAACATCAAAAAACCAATGGTTTTTCAACAAAAAATGTCAAAATCTCATCCCGCGCGCTCTTGCGGATTCGTAGGAAAACCAACACTTTTTAAACATTTCTGTCAAACGGGCTTTTGCGAGCAACTTTTTCGAACTTCTGCGACAACGGTTGCGCACCTGCCAGGGCCATCATCCCTGTCAAATAATACCATGCGGGACACATTCGTTTTTTCTTCGCGCGCGCACGCCGAAATCTCCAAAAACCATTGGGCTTCTTAAGAATTTTAGCACCGCGCATCATAAAATCACACGAATCGCACGTACGAGCGTAGGCTTAACAACTTCTGTGGGTGTGTACTCCACGCCAGTGTAGTAGCCACGGTCGTCCGCAGGCCACGAAGTGAAGTGTCCGAACGTCATAGGGCGGGAAGCTGGGTGTGGGTGGTGGCGAAGAGTCGTGTGGATATTTGGTAGAGCTTGCACTGCCCCCCCACAAAGTGGGGGTATTGGCTGGCGTCGCATGAAAACCCTGGCACTGGTGAGAACACTGAGCGTTCGGGTAAAGTGATTGTTGTTGTTGTTGTTGTTGTTGTTGAATATTATTACTTCTAAAGAATAATTATTGTTGGGCCCCCTGGTGCACGCCCCCCTCGCCGCGCCTAGGCCGCAGCCGCATTTTCATCATTTTCGTGAGGAAGTCTCAGGCAAAACGGGGGAGTCCGGATCCGGTTGTTTTGTTGACGCCCGCTTTCCCTGTCAAAAAACAATATAAAATGGCATGTCTTGTTCTAACATAACCAAACTTCGAGAATCCTTTGCAAAAAATGACACGAAGTGCACACTCGCGCGCGCAAGATGAAATCCTTCCAAAACCTTAGTTTTCATAGCGATTTTAACATAAAAACATCAAATTTCAAAAAAAAATGTCAAACTTTCATCCCGCGCGCTCTTGCGGATTCGTAGGAAACCCAACACTTTTTAATCATTTCTGTCAAACGGGCTTTTGCGAGCAACTTTTTCGAACTTCTGCAACAACGGTTGCGCACCTGCCAGGGCCATCATCCCTGTCAAATAATACCATGCGGGACACATTCGTTTTTTCTTCGCGCGCGCACGCCGTCGTCGTCGGCCGCGGGGCCCTGAATAGTAGCCACGGTCGTCCGCATGCCACGAAGTGAAGTGTCCGAACGTCATAGGGCGGGAAGCTGGGTGTGGGTGGTGGCGAAGAGTCGTTTGGAAATTTGGTAGAGCTTGAACCGGCCCCCCCACAAAGTGGGGGTATTGCCCGCCTCCTATGAAAACCCTGGCACTGGTGAGAACGGAGTGTCCCCACGTGCTAGTAATTGTTGTTGTTGTTGTTGTTGTTGTTGTTGTTGTTGTTGTTGTTGTTGTTGTTGTTGTTGTTGTTGTTGTTGTTGTTGTTGTTGTTTGCTGCTGCTGCTGCTGGTGCTGCTGCTGCTGCTGCTGCTGCTGTTGTGTGGTGCTGATGATGATAAGGATCATCTGGAAATCGCGGGAACCTTCACGGAGGCTTGTTGGAGGCGGCTTCGAGGCCTCTTGTGGGCTGTCTGGCGGTTTGTTGGATGCTTCTTGGGAGGCTGTTGGGGCTCCATGGAGGCCCCTGGGGTCTCAAAGGGGCTTCTTCGGGCGGCACGCTCGAATTGCCGGGTCGCGTTCCCCTTCTTAGGCCCCACATGGGACCGTCATGGGGCCTTTCTTGGGCTGCTTTGGGCACCTTTGGGGCCGTTCTTGGGCCTGCTTGGGCCGTGTAGGGACCTTCTTGGGGGCCCATTGGGCCGTCTGGGGGCAGTCTTGGGGGCCCCTGGGGCCTATTTGGAGACTCGGAAGCTAGAGAAGGCGATCACGTGAAACACCACGAATAAGCTATGGAAGTCACTGATTGTTGTGTTTTTGGGCCCTCTTGGGGATCCTCTCGGAGCGCTCTACGGGCTTCTTTGGAGCCTCGTAGGCTGTCTTGGATCGCTCTTCGGCCATCTTGGCGGCTGTGGTGGCCTCCCAGGTCCGTCTTGGAAGCCATCTTGGGCATGTTGGACGCCCTGGAAAACGCCGGGGACGTGTCTGGGCGCCGAGAGAGCTTCGGGAGAGGGGGGGCGGTGCACGCAGCGAGGCGCTTCCCGAAGAGGTGGGGGCCTTTTTTTTTCAGAAAACGGCAGAAACCCTGCCAGACAGCAGTTGCCATTCTGCCGCGCCTCGTCGTGCCAGGGGGCACGGTGGCGAATTTTTGTTGGCTTCCCCCGAGGGCCTCTGGGGAGGAACTCCGGGGCCTCGCGGGAGCTCCTCTGGGGGGCCCCCCTGGGATCCGTTGAGCAGCGGTGCGAGTAGCTTTTGTTTGGGCTTCCGCAGAGGAGCGGCGGCCGTGGCCGAGAGAGGAGGTGCACGGGGGGGGAGGGCAGGGGGCAGGCCGGGGGGCAGAGGCCAGCCCGGGTCGGCCTTCCTCTCCGCGTCGGCCCTCTTGGACTCCGCCTCCTCCGCCTCCTCCGCCTCCTCCTCCTCCTCCTCCGCCTCCTCCTCCTCCTCTGCCTCCTCCGCCTCCCCCTCCTCCTCCTCCTCCTCTTCCTCCGCCTGCTCCTCCGCCTCCTCCGCGGCCTTCTCTTCCTTCCTCCTCCTCCTCCTCCTCCTCCTCCCCCTCCTCTTCCTCCTTGTCCTACTCCTCTTCATCCTCCTCCGCCTCCGCTTCTGCCTCCTCCTCCACCTCCTCCGCCTGCTCCTCGGCCTCCGGTTCCTCCTCGACCTCCTCCGCCTCCGCCTCCTCCTCCGCCAGCTCCTCCTTCTCGTCATCGTCGTCGTCGTCGCGTCGTCCTCCTCCTCCACCTCCTCCTCCTCCTCCTCCTCCTCCTCCTCCTCCTCCTCCTCCTCCTCTTCTCCTCGACAGTTGCATCAGCGCATTGTCCGCGGAGCTTCTCTCAGGTGGCTTAACCTTGCATAGTGCACGGCCACATCAGGCCAGGATGGCGGTCAGAATGATGCAAGGTCAAGGTCCCCCTCTCCCCCCTCCTCCCCCTCCTCCCATCCTCCTCGCCGTGTGAGTCAGGCGAGCGGGCCGTGAGGGAGCGGGTCCTGGTGGTCTGTCGCCGTTTTTTCGGGCTCCCAAGTAAGAGACTACTCGGGAAGGAGATCTGGTCCATGGGGAAGGCCGCGGGGTCCAGGACCCGTTCCCCTCAGGAACCGTTCCCTTCCTGCCAATCCTCCTCCCCATGTGGCAGAGGTTTCGCGGCCCCGGCCCCAGCCACACGACCCTTCCAGGTTGACCCGCGGACGGTTTTGTGGGTTTGATTGCGGTGCTGTGCTCCCACTGGGGGCGTTCGCTCCCCTCCTCTCCCCTCCGCTTATCAGCACTCCTCCCCTCTTTGAGAAACCGCTGACCTCCTTTCTGGAGCTAATCAAGCGGCGTAGCATCTGGAAGCCCTTCTCCCTCATCTATCCCCTCCTCCGTTCTGGGCATCTTTGAGAGCCCACAGAAGCGCAGAGGGAACCGCCAGACATCTCTGGACAGCTTCCGAGGAAAGCCATCATGAAACCTCCTCCCCCCTCTCCCTTCCTACTCTCCGCTTCCCCCGTCCCTCGGTTCCCCCCCCGCACGCGTGTAATTACTCGAACGCTGCACCCGCGCCCTCGAGGCTCTATAGTATTATTCATGAGCCATACCATTTCTGTCGCGTCCCAGGCGCCACTTGACGACCAACGTGCTTTCGGCAGTTCTGCTTAAGCACCGCTACCCATGTGGCTTGATATGTACACCGCCTCTAAGAATCGATCCCTCACGTATGCACCCTGCTGTTGCCGAGACCTGGACGCATGTCCGTCGAATGATCGGCGGGGGCACGCACGCAATACCAAGCAGCTACGACCCTCGGGCCCGCGTCAGCGTGGCCGCCAACCGTCGAGAACCGCGAAGACGAGGCAGCAGAAGACTTGCAGACGCCCCCTTCTTCCCAGCGCAGGACCGCTGGATCATCGACCTCGAGGCTGGCTTCTCCGGGGGCGACATCGCCAACGCCTACGCCGACGCCAAGGGCGCCGACCACCCCGGCAACAGCGAGCTGGTCTGGCACGTCTGGGAGACGAGCCAGGGCAGGCCCGCTCTCGCATGTGTGGGGGGGGGAGGGCATGCCCGCCGTCCCTCCGCGAGCCTCTTCCTGCTCCTCCTCCTCCCCCGACCTCCTCCCCGACCTCCTCGGCCCTCCTCCTCCTCGGTCCTTCTCCTCCTCGACCCTCCTCCTCCGCGATCCTCCTCGATCCTTCCCCTACTCCTCGATCCTTCTCCTCCTCCTCTTCTTCCTCCTCCTCGATCTTCCTCTTTCTCCCTATTGTTTTTTCGTACCCCCCCCACGCGCGACGAGTGGTCTTCCAGAACCTGTGGCCTCCGGAAAGGGCACGGGGTCCATCAGGAGACGGCCCATCAGAGACTCCGCCCCCATAGTGGGGCTGGGATCTCCAGGGGGCCCACGCCACCACACAGATCATGAAGTCGAATGTCCGGGAGCCGTGCCTTCTTCTTCTTCTTCTTCTTCCTATTATTTCTTCGTATCTTTCTTCTCATCCATATTATGATTGTTCTACTGTCTTCGTCTTCTTGTTATTGTTGCTGCTGTTATCGTTGTTGTTGTTGTCGTTGCCGTTGTTATTGTTGTTGCTGTTGTTATCGTTGTTGTTGTTGGTGTTGTTTTGTTATTGTTATGTTTTATAACTATTATTGTTGTAATTGTTGATGTTGTTCTTGTTGTTCTAGTTGTTGTTGCTGTTGTTGTTGTTGTTGCTGTTGCTATTGTTGTTGCTGCTGCTGCTGCTGTTACTCGTCTTCCTCTTATTCGTCTTATTCATCCTCTTCTCTCTCGTACGTTTCCGGCAGTTTTTTCGTTCCCCACCCCCCTGAGTGAGTTGAACCCTCGTTTTGAATCCGCAGCGCGTGCATCTCCTTCTTCTGCTCCTCCTTTTCTTTCTCTTCTTCTCCTCCTCCTCCCTCCTGCCCCGCTCTCCGCGTGCCCATTTGGGCACACGCCTTGAACGGTTCGTGGCTCCACAGGGAGCCCCACCAACGGTATCAGAGGCAGCCCACCGCGTGGCGGCGCCGCCTCAGCGTCGGCACAAGTCTCACACGTTTCGTAGCCCCCAGGGAGCTCCACCGAAGACCCCAGTGGCACGCGCCTGCATGTTTGCGCCGCCTCCATTATTTTTTGGGTACTTTTGAACATTTTCGTTTTTTTTTTTCCTTCAAATTTCACCTGTAGGGAGACATGCCCGACCCAATCTTAGACGCCCCCGAAGCCTGGCGAGAGCTGGATTCGAGGGAAGAACACGCTGCCCATCACCACCAGTCTGTCGCGGGATTTCGTCGACGCCGATCTTGGTCATGGTCCATGCAGGCCGTCGCCGCTTCGCGAGGACGATCCACGAATTGGCGCTGACCAGGATGGACGCTGATCAAGGTTGACGCTGACCGAGATTGACGATCGGCACGACGTTGTCGCGTTCAGTCTTTTTTATGGTCCCCGTTCTTCTCCCCTCCATGGATTCGGCGGCGAACCCAGGGGGAAAATGAGAAGGGGCGGGCCTTCTCAGAAGGCTCGGAAGTCCTCTGGCCTTCCGAGAAGTTTTCAGAGTCCTTCCCGAAAATGCAGAAGTCCCGCTGCCCTCTGACTTCTCACTCTCACTCCCCCCAGGAGGGAAAACACACAGGCACGAACGGTTGCCGATCTCTAGGAAAAGATGGGAAGACGTCAACCCAGAAAATACGAAGGATATTGGACAGGCTGGGCTTTGTGCCTATTTTTCTTTGTGTGCCCCTGGGCCTTTTTATTCCCCCCTCCCCCTCGGGCGCGCCCGCCGCCGACGGATGCGCACGTGGGCGCGCGCCTCTCTGGCGCCCCGCCGTCGTTGGACAGCCCTGGGGTTAAGTCGGGCCTGTCCCTCTACAGGAGGGACTTTCGAAAATGGTTAAACATTGTCTGGGGACGATTTGTTAATACACACACATATATATCTATCGGAGGTTGGGGGGTGAGATCACAGTGCAACGGAGTCCCCCCACTGGGAAATCGAGTTTCGAGTTCGTGCTCGTGCCGTGCGTGCGGGCGAGGCGAAGCTGCGTGGGCCAGCGAGAGGAATTCACTCTGCTGTCGCTAGGGGTCCGCCAACACAAATGTTTCCCCCCCCGGCCTTGTCAAGCGGTAGCCCACGTTGTCCCGTCGGTTGCCCGTCGGTTGTCCCGTCGGTAGCCCACGTTGTCCCGTCGGTTGCCCGTCGCTTGGGCGACACAAGTCGCCCAAGCGAAGGAACAAAAAACAAAAAAAAATCCGCCACGTCATCCACACCATCATCGCCCATCAGCACCCCGTTCATCACAGTTGTCGTCATGAGCCACCCCCCTCCCCCCACCCCCCACAACCTCCTTATCACCCGCAGGGTGGTCGTATAGGTATTTATATGTCTCTCTCTCTATATATATACAAAGTTTTTTTTTGGGGGGGGGCAATTTTGGAGCATTTTTTGGCTATTTCTATTTTTTCGCCCCAGATTTCCCGACCTAAACGCGGGCGCGCGCTTCGCCTGCGCCCCGCCGTCGCTGGGCAGCCCTGGGGCCCAGAGCCAGGCCCGGGAGCCCCGGCACGGGGCGACGAACTTTGCACACACATCCCCTGCGCCCTGGCCGAGCCCATACCGAGCCCTGCAGCGGTGTACATGCCGTGCCGAGTCGCGCGCCTCCTCCTCCTCCTCCTCCTCTCCTCCTCCTCCTCCTCCTCCCTCAAGTCCTCCTCCTCCTCCTCCTCCTCCTCCTCCTCCTCCTCCTCCAAGTCCTCCTCCTCCTCCTCCTCCTCCTCCTCCTCCTCCTCCTCCTCCTGCGGTGTACATGCCACGCCCTCCTGGCCTGGCCGGGACCGAGGTGGGGCCGAGTCGCGCGTCGTGCAGGGCCAGGACCTCGCCACCCACCAAACAGCCCCAACCCAACCCGAAGGCCTCGATGTGCCCTCCATTTCCGGTGGGGGGGGGGGGCAGGGGCGGAAAAAACACACACGGGGCCCGTACCCCCCACAACCCGAAATTCGGGTTCGGCTTGGGTTGGGGTGGCCTGGTAGGTAATCAGGGCCGAGATTGAGCCGAGTCGCGCGTCCTAGGGCCAGAGCCGCGCCGAGTCGCGCGCCTCCTCCTCCTCCTCCTCCTCCTCCTCCTTCTCCTCCTCCTCCTCCTCCTCTTCCTCCTCCGCCTCCTCCTCCTCCGCCTCCTCCTCCTCCTCCTCCTCTTCCTTCTCCGCCTCCTCCTCCTCCGCTCCTCCTCCTCCGCCTCCTCCTCCTCCGCCGTCCTCCTCTTCCGCCTCCTCCTCCTCCTCCTCCTCCCTCCTCCTTTCCTTCCTGCCCTCCTCCTCCTCCTCCTCCTCCTCCTCCTCCTCCTCCTCCTCCTCCTCCAGTCGCGCGTCCTGCAGGGCCCGAGCCGCGCCGAGTCGCGCGGCTCTGGGCGCACGGCGCGCCGGCCCCGCGCAGGCCAGCGCGCGCCCGCCCGCCTTCGTCGGCCGGCCTTGCGCCGGGCCCCGCGCACGCTGTGGAGGGAGCGCTGCGGGGGAGCGCGCCGCTCTCCCACCCTCAAGGCGGGCCTGTCCCTCTACAGGAGGGATTTTCGAGAATGGCAGAAGAATGGCAATGGATTTTGACTACTTCTGGCCATTTTAGATAGTCTGGGGGCGTTTTTTTCGACTAATTTGGGCCATTTTGGAATATTTTTGGGGTATTTTTAATTTTTCGTCCAAAATCTTCCTGTAGGGGGACCTGCCCGACCTAATCCTAGCCAGGCCCGGGGCCCCGAGGCCCTCGCGCTATCCCCGCCGCCGCCCCTCGGCGAGCAGCGCCGGCGCGCCGAGAGCTGCGGGGCCCACGCGCGCGCGCGTCGGACGGGGCCAGGGCGAGGACAGGTCCGTTCCAGAGCGCTCCTCCTCCTCCTCCTCCTCCTCCTCCTCTTTTTCCTCCTCCTCCTCCTTTTCCTCCTCCTCCTCCTCCTTCTCCTCCTCCTCCTCCTCCTCTTCCTCCTCCTACTCCCCCTCCTCCTCTCCTCCTCCTCCTCCTCCTCCTCCTCCTCCTCCTCCTCCTCCTCCTCCTCCTCCTTCTCCTCCTCCTCCTCCTCCTCGTCCTCCTTCTCCTCCTCCTCCTCCTTCTCCTCCTCCGCCTCCTCCTCCATTCCTGTTCCTTATGAATAATTTCTCCCTGTGTCACCCCAGGGCCCAGTTTTTAGGGCGGGCCGGGCTTTTCGCCTGAGACTTCGTCACCATTCATGATCCTGTAGCTTCAAAGTTGGTAACAGATTCACAGATGGAGGGTGGGCCGTTTTCAATATGTGGCTCTAGTTTTAGCACCGCGCACATTCGTTTTAAACATGTGCAAGAGTTTCACCGATTGAGGGGAGCCCTTTTTCAAACTGTGGTTATCGCTTTATCGCCGCGCACATTCTTCAAAACAAATTGCAAGAGTTTCATGGATTGAGGGCGGTTCCTTTTCAAAATATGGATCCCGCTTTAGCGCCGCGTGCGTTCGTGGATACATTGTGCAAGAGTTTCACGGATTCCTATGATCAAAGTACAAGAAATGCTGTTTTGGAAGGATTCAGGATTATGTGATGCAGCAGTTTGGTTCGTTCGCGATGCTGAAGTCCCAAGAATGGCGTTCTGGCGCGATTCAGGATCGTCAAAATGCAACAATCAGGTTGATCCGTGGGGTTGGAATCCCGAGAACAGTGTTTTGGCATGCTTCAGGGTCTTCAAGCGGTTGTCTTCCAACGAGGGAGTTCCCTCAACGGAAATGGACCGTTGTAGGGGCCTATGAAGAGGGAGCTTTGCGGAAGGGTTTATTCCAGTACTTGTATGACTCTTGGGTTTACACTGGTCCTCCTTCTCCTCCTCCTCTTCCGTCTCCTCCTCCTTCTCCTCCTCCTCCTTTCGGACTGTGACGAGGACAAATCCGTTCCAGGGCGTTCCGTAACGCTCTCAGGGGATTCTGGAACGCTCAGAGAAAGCCGCGGCGTTCGAGACATCCTCCAGAGCCGCCGGATCTCAGAGATGTTTGATCCATCCCCACCCGAGTTTATCCTCGTCCTGGCTTCATCTTAGTTTGCATCCCGCGCTCTGCTCCCACATGTCCACATGTGAATTCGGCTATGTGCGGGCGTGGGTTTACAGCGCCCGCCGTCGCGTGTGGGCCCTCCCGCTGGTGTGCCAGTTTGGCGCCACTGCCCGCTGCTCGCCGCCACTGCCCGCTGCCCGCTGCGCCTCGCCGCTGCCCCGTGAGGGGCTGGCGGCTCCCCCTTTTCACCTTCTGGCCCCCAGGGCGTCCTTGGGTGCCTCACTTAGCCTTCAGTCGGGCGTGTCCCATTACAGGGGGAATATTCAAAAATAGTTGAACAATAGTCTGGGGACTATTTCTTCGTTCTCCAAGTAGGCTTGCCCTGGTTCAAGCCCTACTAATTGGTCTGTTGCCCCTCCGCCCCCCGTAATTCCTACGCCCCCCAACAAATCCTATGGCTATGCCTATGCCTATGCCTCCTCCCTAACTCCTAACTCCTATGCCTATGCCTATGCCTATGCCTATGCCTATGCCTATGCCTATGCCTATGCCTATGCCTATGCCTATGCCTATGCCTATGCCTATGTCTATGCCTATGCCTATGCCTAATGCCTATGTCTATGCCTATGCCTATGCCTATGCCTATGCCTGCTTGCTTGCTTGCCTGCTTGCGCGCTTGCTTGCACGCTTTCTTGCTTGTTTGCTTGCTTGCGCGCTTGCTTGCACGCTTGCTTGCTTGCCGAGTTGTGGATTACAAGCACGCTTGATATCTGTGATTCCTTGATCTGAGTCGTCTAATTTATTTGGAGTCAACGCTGGCTGATATTATTTTTGACTAATTTGAAGTATTAATTGAGTATTTTTATTTCTTTCGCTCAAAATTCGCCTATAGGGGGACACGCCCGACCTAAGGCTGGCGACTTCCCCTTTTCACCTTCTGGCCCCCAGGGCGTCCTTGGGTGCTTCACTTAGCCTTAAGTTGGGCTTGTCCCTCTACAGGAGGAATATTAAAAAATGTTCCAAACATAGTCAGTGGACTTTTTTAATACTATTGTGAATTATTTGTTGAGTATTTATTCGCTCAAAA
>CAUYUJ010019996.1:151817-166464 GCA_963575745.1 Prorocentrum cordatum
CGCGCGCAAGACGAAATCCTTCCAAAAGCTTAGTGTTCGGAGCGATTTTAACATAAAAACATCAAAAAACCAATGGTTTTTCAACAAAAAAATGTCAAAATCTCATCCCGCGCGCTCTTGCGGATTCGTAGGAAACCCAACACTTTTTAAACATTTCTGTCAAACGGGCTTTTGCGAGCAACTTTTTCGAACTTCTGCGACAACGGTTGCGCACCTGCCAGGGCCATCATCCCTGTCAAATAATACCATGCGGGACACATTCGTTTTTTCTTCGCGCGCGCACGCCGTCGTCGTCGGCCGCGGGGCCCTGATAGTAGCCACGGTCGTCCGCATGCCACGAAGTGAAGTGTCCGAACGTCATAGGGCGGGAAGCTGGGTGTGGGTGGTGGCGAAGAGTCGTTTGGAAATGTGGTAGAGCTTGAACCGGCCCCCCCACAAAGTGGGGGTATTGCCCGCCTCCTATGAAAACCCTGGCACTGGTGAGAACGGAGTGTCCCCAGTCTTAAATGATTGTTGTTGTTGTTGTTGTTGTTGTTGTTTATTTTCTTGGGGGGGGGGGTTGTTTTGTCATTTTTGTTTTTTTTGTGTGACTATTTTTCATTTTTCGTCCAGAATCCGCCTGTAGGAGGACATGCCCGATCTAAGCCGAGCCCCGCCCCTCCCCGCCCTGCGCCGACCGGGGCTTTTCTGAGAGTTCCTCTGCGGCCGGCCCTTTGGATCCGCGGCGGGGCCCTGGCCGCCCCCGGGTCACCGCGCACCCGGGCTGCCCATCGGTCGTCGAAGCTTCAAGTCGGGCGTGTCCTTCTACAGAGGGGATGTTCAAACATAGTCAACCAAATAGTTTGGGGACGATCTTTTTGAACCATGTTTGACTGTTCTTGATTTGTGTGACTATTCTGAATTTTTCGCCCAAAATCCGCCTCCAGGGGGACATGCCCGACCTAAAGCTAGGAATTCCTAGGCATCCTAGATGGTGTCCGAGAAGATACGGTCGGAGGATCGCGCCGCATGATGCATCGGCGATGCGTCGGCGGTGCACCGGCGACGTCGGCGATGCATCGGCGCTGTCTGCGTGGAGAAAGTTGGGCTCCACATCGACGATGCGGAGCCGATGCGGTTCGATGTGCAAGCCGATTTACTTCACGTCGACGTCGCCCATGCATCGCCGACGTCGACGATGGCAGCGATACATCGCCGATGTAGCGGCGATGCGGCGCGATCCTCCGACCCCATCTGCTCCGACCCCATCTAGGAGGCCTTTCTTGGGGCCCCCAAATGCCAATCTGCTTTGGGCGCGGCGCCTTTCCATTTCAAGGAGCGAGTGGTTTCACCTCCTCCTTCGTCTTCAGTGGGCGGGCGGAGGTCCAGTCTACTTCCAACGCCTTCCTCCTTCACGTTTCTATCCACGTCTTCCGACCAATGGGTAGCCTGACCCCAGCTGGTCCGCCTCTTTGTTTTCTAGCTTTGTTTTTTAACCATCCATGCTCGAACCTCCCCGTTCATTTGACGCAGTTGTTTAGTGAGTTTTGTTGTTGTTGTTGTTGTTGTTGTTGTTGTTGTTGTTGTTGTTGTTGTTGTTGTTGTTGTTGTTGTTGTTGTTGTTGTTGTTGTTGTTGTGTTGTTGTTGTTGTTGTTGTTGTTGTTGTTGTTGTTGTTGTTTTTGTTTTTTTTTTTTTTTTTTTTTTTTTTTTTTTTTTTTTTTTTTTTTTTTTTTTTTTTCAGTTTCAGCGTGGCTCCCCAGAGGTCTGGACCTCTTCCTGGGGGCCAGCTTTTCATCCCGAGTTTTTTTTTTTTTTTTTTTCACGGCCCCCGGAGGCCGAGAATTGCCGAAGACCTCCTGCCGTGATTTGCCCCCCCCCCCCCCCCCCCACGGCGCGAGGCTGTGCGCCCAAGGGCCAACAGCCGATCCCCCGACCTGTTCCGGGCTGCGCTCTGGCCAGAGTTTCGGGGCGGCTCTGGCCCTGGCGACGAGGAGGCCTCTGGAGGCCCAGAACGGGCGAACAAACGTGAAGACTCGATCCTCGAACGTCGAACCTCGAACCTGCGATCCTCGAGCTTCGGATGCTTCGAATCGGCGCTGGTACATCCCTGGCCAGAAACTGGCCCGATCCTTCTTCCGCGGCTCCGCTCTGGCAGGTGCCAGGCGTCCACGACGAATTCGCGCAGGGCAGCGGCGACGAGGGCGGCTGAGCGCGCTCCGCCGAGCCCGCGCCGGCCCCGATACCATCGACCTCGAGCCGGCATCGCGGCGCCTCCCCCCCCCCCTGCCCTCCCGCCTGGGACCGTCTCCCTCTCCTCTGGCGACGGCGGGCGGGACCAGGGAGGGGGGAGCTCGAGCCGGCATCGCGGCGCCTTTCCCCCTTGCCCTCCCGCCTGGGACCGTCTACTTCTCCTCTGGCGACGGCGGGCGGGACCGGGGAGGGGGGAGCGGGGGGGGGGGGTGACAGGGGCCGGTCACGTCACAGTGCGCGCCGGCGTCGTCTGGGAGTGCTGAGGAGTGGCCAATTCCCACACCGCGCTGGCGCGAATCGTGACGTGACCGGGGGGGAGGAAGGGGGGGGGGCGGGGCCAGTCACGGGCGTTTTCGCGAATCATAAAAAACGGGCTCCTTCCGCCCTGCAGGGTCCCCTTTTCGTTCCGATCGATCCGATGAGATGTCGAATCCGCCGGGCCCGATCCGATCCGATTCCGATATTGCGACGATTCGGTGCGGCCCGACGCTTGCATGGCGCTGTTGTGCATCCCAGCGCAGCCGACCCGATTCGACTTCGACTTCGTGCCGATGCAGCCCGATCCGATGCAGATTTCGATCCGTTCCGCTTTGCCGATTCAATGCTGGTGATCCTGCCATGACATCCCTTGCGTCGCGACGAACAGGCAACGGGAAGCGCCTGGTCATTCTGGGTCTCTTGGGGCCCTCACCGGGCCTCGGGGCTTTCACAAAACGAGTCAGCACGAAAGACGGGCCACCGGGGAGGGGTCCAGAGCTTTGGGGAGCCAGGTCGCGAAGCACGCACGACGTCGGATTTGCCTGGGTGGGGTGGGAGGCTCCCCAGCAGGCAGAGAGAGTCCCTCATCCGTACCCGCCCCTTCCCCGTAGAGCGTAGTAAGTGGCGCTGTTATTGGTCCTCCTCTTCTTCCTCCTGCCCTCCTCCTTCTGCTGGATGCATCTTGCACGACGTAGAGACCTCCAGGACACAGCCTGGCGGCAATGCTGGCGGTCCCGCATACCTTCCACGTGCCAACACATTAGGTACACGCCACCAGGACGCAGCCCAGCGGCAATGTTGTCGGTCCTGTTTGCAGGCACGCGCCCATCGGAGGCACGGTCCTTCAGGACGCAGCCCAGCGGCAATACTTGCGGTCCTGCATACTGAGAGCGGGGTGGCCACTTAGGGGGATGCTAAGACTTCCTCCGCACGCAGTGGCTGCGTCCAACCGCCGTGCAACATCGTGACAAATCGCAACTTGAGCCCTCGTCCCCATCTCCCTGCGGAATTTCTTTAGCCAGATCGATTCGCGAGGCTCCCAGGGTCCAATGCCGGTGCCGGGCGAAAACGCCCAGAATGAAGCCATTCGGCTGGGCGTAAGAGTGACTCTTCGCCGGAGTGAGCTGTGGTGCGGACCCACAGGGGTCCCCCCAGCAGTGGATGGCGCGCCTGGATTTGGCTTCCCTTGGCCCCCTAAAGCCGCGCACCAAGGGTCACTCTTTCCTAGGGTCGCTCTTGCGTGTAGCCGAACCATTGCAGCGTCCGGATCGCCAGGGTCCTCCTCTCCCTCCTCTTCCTGCCGCTCCTCTGCTGGCTCCAGACCCCCCCCCTGGGTTAGGGCCACGGCCCGAGGGCCAGCCGGCCCCGCGGCTCGCAGTCATGGAGCTCCCGCCGGGCTCGCCCGACTCGGTTTCGGACGGCGACGTCAGCATGGGCGACACAGAGGAGGAGGAGGAGGAGGAGGAGGGGGAGGAGGAGGAAGAGGAGGAGGAGGAGGAGGAGGAGGAGGAGGAGGAGGAGGAGGAGGAGGAGGAGGAGCAGGAGGAGGAGGAGGAGGAGGAGGAGAAGGAAGGGGAGGAAGAGGAGGAGGAGTACCAGTGGAAATCCAAGAGTCATAAACGATGTTGGAATACACCCTCCCGCCAAGCTCCCCCCGTCATAGGCCCCTTGCCAGGGTTCAGATCCACTGAAGGAGCTGCCTCGCTGAGAGACGCCCGTTTTGAAGACCCTGAAGCGTGCCTAAACACCATTTTTGGGACTCCAGCGCCACGAATCAATATCACCGTTGCTTCTTGACGATCCTGAATCGTGCCAGAACACCATTCTTGGGATTTAACACCGCGAATCGACGTAACTGTCGCGCCCTCACAGTCCTGAGCCCTTCCAAAACACCATTTCTGGCACGTTGATCTTGAGAATCAGATAATCTCCTGCACATGTTAAAAACGAATGTGCGTGGCGTTAAAGCGAGAGCCTCATGTTCAAAAGGAACCGCCCAACCGCCCTCAATCCGAGAAGCCCTTGCAAATGTTGGCAACGAATGCGCGCGGCGCTAAGGCGAGAACCACATGTTCAAATCGACCTGTCCTCAATCCGTGAAGCTTTTGCAACATGTTCAAACGAATGTGCGCGACACTAAAACGAGAGCCACACCTTGAACACCACCCGGTATCAATCTGTGAAGCTCCCCCAAATATTTAAAGCGAGTATGCGCGGCGCTAGTGCGAGAGCCACATTAAAAAAACCACCCGCCCTCAGACTGTGAAACTGATGCTAGTTTCTTAGCTTCAGGGCCATACGCGGTGAGAAAGTCTCAGGCGAAACGCCTGGCCCGCCCTTTCGACTGGCCTCGGGGTGCGACAGGGAGGAGTAATGTAGAAGGAAAGGGAATGGAGGATGAGAAGGAGGAGGAGGAGGAGGAGGACGAGGAAGAGGATGAGGGAGAAGGGAGGATGATGAGGAGGAGGAGGAAGATGAGGAGGATGATGATGATGAGGAGGAGACCCAGGGCAAACCCAAGACGCATCAAGGATGATGCAATACACCCTCCCTCCAAGTTCTTTTCATGGGCCTCGACAAGAATCAACTGACATTGCGGGAAGTGCCCCATCAGAAGACAACTGTTCGAAAATCCTAATTCGTGCCTGACGCCCTCGTTGGAGTCCTCTGGGCCTTCGATGAGACATGGCAGTGACTCCGCCAGCTGGTCGCGCCTGAGGATGGTCTCGTCGTCGTGCGCCTTCTCTGAGTCGAAGGCCTGCGGTAAATGCTGTGTCTGAACCATGGGTTTCTGCCAGCGCGCGTCTAGGGCCAGGGAGACTGCCGCGCGCGGCACCGGGGGCGTGTCGAAGTGCTCGTCGACCTTCTGCGCCAGGCTGGTCAGCTCCCTGTTATTGCACGCGGCGTACTCCCCTCCATTGCGCAGAAGGCGTGCTCCCTGTTGTTGCACGTGGTCGTGCCAGGCGCAACTGCCGTGGCCCCAAGCGGCGCTGGCCAGTCCGAGTCTTCAAGCTCGCTGGAGTCGATGGTCCAGTCGCCCCGTATGATGAACGGGAGCTCGAGGTGTGAGCACCACATGTGGAGCTCATTGAAGATCTCCAGGATTGCGCCCTTGAGGTCGAGGCCGTCCACCATGTATACCGAGACCATCGCGAAGGTCGTAGCTATGGTCAGGGAGATCCGCCTGGCAATCGAGCGGTGCGGGGGCCCTTTCCATACCCGGAATGGCTTGGCCGAACCGTGCATTTTGGATGAGATGATGCCGACGCCTGCAGAGACTGCTGCACTGGCGGCCTCGCCCGTCCTGTTCACCTCGCTGCTGGCGAACTGCATCGCTGTGTGCGCAGCCCAGCCATGGGCCTGCTGCTCCATCACTGTCGATGTGAAGCGGGTCTCCTGGGCCAGCATGATTTGCAGTGCTTTCCTTTGGCGCTGCAGCCACTCGAAGGTATTGGCTGCAGTGCCCCAAGTACCGCCATTGTAAGTTGCGACTACAAGCGCCTCCCCCCACTTAGCTGGGTAGTGGGTGAGCGGGTCCCCTGGATCTGGGGTCAACTGGGCCAGCTGGAGCTGCCGCAATCCGCTGTGGGAGTTCGCCGCTTCGCTGCAAGGCTTTTCGGCCACCTGCCTGTCGGCGGCTCGTGCAGCTGCCGGGTCTGAGCCCAGCGGGATAGGAGGCTTCGACCACCCGCTGTGCCAGCGGCCCCACCCGTGCCGTAGTCGGAGGAGGAGCTGGAGGAGGAGGAGGAGGAGGAGGAGGAGGAGGAACTCTGGTCGCAACGGCACTTGACAGAACTCCAGAAGGCGCTGTCGGCCGAGCAGGAGTCGGAAGGAGAGTGTTTGGTGTCAAGCCTCGTGGACTTCGAGTGCCACGCCATCTTCAAGACCCAAGGGCGGTCCTTCATGGAGCTCTTCGCAGATGAAGCAGAAGCCTTTGACTTCCAGGACCGCCGCGAAGCCCTTGTAGCGGTCCGCCACAAGGCCGGGATAGGAGGGGAGGCGTGCAACTGGAGGCAATACTGGTCCACACCGCCGTCACGGTAATGGCCCACGGCCAGCGACCCCGCAGATTCATGCCGATGGTCGGAATGCCAGAGGGCCGCAAGCTGAGCCCCGTCCTTAACTGTGGGGAGTGCAGCCAAGCATCAGACGGCCGCGGACGTTACCACCGCTGGCGTTGGGCTTGACCCATGCCCGCGCGCGCGCTCCGGGCATACTATGGAGTCTCGGGACGGTTCGGACACCCCCATGCTGGACATGGCAGAAGTGGAGCAGTGGCGGATCCTTCAGCAAGCCGGGGAGAGCTGGGACACCATGAGTGGCGCGTCGTCCGATGCTGTGCTTGCCCTCCTGGACCAGACGGCGACCGCGCGGGTGGGCCTACGAGCGTTTCTGGATGACGTCCGATGTCCGGGGCCAGTGCGGCTTGATGGCTGCGGCGCTTCAATCGGCAGCCCAGAAGCACCGCGCCCGCCTGCGCTATGGACTGACGAAAACAGCAGCACTTGCCAGCGGAGCCATGGATTCTAGACCATGCAGCTCGGTGGAGTTCGTCGGTGTGTACACGTGCCTCGGGGTAGCCCGCGACACTGGGGCGCCGGGCGAAGCTCATCTTCGATCGCTTCTGGCGGCGGCGCGACGGCTGTGCCTCCAGCAGTTCGGGTCATGCAGGACGGGGGGTTCCTCATCAACATCCAGACGCAGCTTCTCTAGATGTGCACCCGGTCGGAGGCCCTCTTCGGATTGGAGGTGTGCTTCCACCTGCCAGACTTCGACAAGGGCGTAAATCGTGCACAGGAGGAGTGGGGCAGATGGCTCCTTGGTATCACGGGGCCTGCGGCCCGAGTCCGGATCCTCGACGCCCTGGGGTGGCAGGAGCGGTGTTCCACGCACTACCGCGGACTGGTGTGCTCGTTGTGGGCCAGGATCCAAGTGGACCCCCGCTATACCAAGGCGCGAGAGGTCCTCCAGTTGTCGGAGTAGGTCCAGGGCTCTTGGGCTGCAGCGATGGCACGACTTCTCGGGCGCCTGGGAGTTCGCCACTCGGGGGCAGCCCAGCCCAGAGCTGGACCAGGGCCAGCCAGCGGCGACTGCTCCTGAACTTCGGGGCCGAGTGCGACGTCGATTGCATGAGCAAGTGGAGCAGCCGTGGTTGGCCGCCAGGCCACAGGTTCGGGCGAGGGCAACCAGAGCAAGGGCATGGGGGGCGCACCGCCTGGCTGCGGCTGGGTGCACAACGGAGGAGGTGCAGGCGTGGGCGCGATTGGCGTTTCAGGGGGCCTTTGTGTGACCGAGGAGGGGTTGTGCCTCCCTGCCGCCTGTGTGGCGGCGCTCCGGAGACAGCGATGCACCTCCTCATGTATTGCCTGGCCCTGGCAGCAGACCTTCTCAACGTTGAGTTGGTCCTGGGCGAGCCGCCGGTGGAGGTGGCGCCGCAGGCAGCAGCGGCGGCAGTCCGGTTTCAGCGCCGCTATGAGGCGCGGGCGTCACCATTTGCACACATACTGCGCCCACCCACAGCACAGTAAGCAGTTGGTCGGGCGGCTGCCGATGGTTGCCCAGAGGCAGCTTCCCCGGCGAGTGAGTCGCTGCGGGAATAGCCGCCCCCAGGCACCACCAGGGCACCCATCAACCAGAAATTTGTTGAGGGGCTGCTAGTGCCCTCCTCGGTGGCATCTGGAGGCAGCAGCTCTAACAGCGACCCAATGCTGGCTGGGTGACAAGTGGAGCCGACTGTCCGGGGACGCTGCCGGGGCCCAAGCGGCTGGCCCGTGGTGGCGTTGTCCAGGGCCCCTCCTGCCCCTGTTCGCCCTCTCTCCTTCCCCCCCCACCTCCCTTCTTTCGCCCCCCCCTTCCTCCCCTTCCGCCCTCCTTGCCCCCGTTGCGGGCTGGTGTGGGCTTACACGAGGAAAACTGGGGTGCCCAGAGAATCGTCGGAAAGGTCGTTTCCGACAATTCTCTGGGCACCCTGTGTTTTCTCGGGTAAGCTCGCTGCCAGCTCTCCCCCCGCGCCTGGGCCTTCTCTGCCTCCATTCCTCGGCGCCTCCCTCTCTGCTCCTTTCCCCCCCCGGTCCGCGGACACATCTGATGGGGCGGGGCGGTGTCTGTGCAGGCCGATGCCCATCTCTTCGGGTGGGCGCGGCACTAATCAGCTTGACCGGCGGCGTCCCGCACGGGGGCTTCCAGCGGGCTCAGAGCCTCTCGGGGGCTTCGGGTACCAGGCGGCAGGCCTGACAAGGCTTGCTGCCCGTGCTCAGAGGGTCTGTCCATGGGGGGGGCGACGCTGGGCGCCCGGGGGTCAGGGTATGAGGTTCACCGGGGCGCATTAGCAATATTTTCATTCCCCAGCTAGTGTGGCCCTGCTGGGGGGTGGCGCTCGGCGAGATAAGGTTCTACTACGGCCAGATAAGCTTTTGTGCGGCCGAGTGGGTTTTAATACGGCCGAGGTTTCTCCGGAGTGTATGAATTCTCGAGAACGATGAAGCGGGGCCGGTCTTGGGGCCTCTGAAGAGCCTTTTGGGGCATCTTGGGTCCTCTGACGAACCTTTTGCGCCCCCTGAAGAGCCGTTTGGGCCCCCTGAAGAGCCTCCTGGGTCCTCTGCAGAGCCTCTTCGATCCTCTGCAGAGTCTCTTGGGTCCTCTGAAGAGCCTTTTGGGTCCTCTGAAGAGCCTCTTGGGCCCTCTGAGTAATCTCTTGGGAAATCTGAAGAGCTTCTTGGGCCCTCTGAAGAGCGTCTTGGGGCCTCTGAAGAGCCTCTTGGGTCCTCTGAAGAGCCTCTTGGGGCCTCTGAAGAGCTTCTTTAGGCCCGTGAAGATCCTGTTGGGTCCTCTGAAGAGCCTGGAGGGCCCCCTGAACATCTTCTTGGGTCCTCTGAAGAGCCTCTTAGGGCCACCGAAGAGCTCTTTGGGGAATCTTAAGAGCCCTTGGGGCCTTTGAAGAGCATCGTGGGGCCTCTGAAGAGCCTGTTGGGTTTTGTCGCGCGGTTTCCGTGGTGGCACGTGTCACCCGTTGTTTTTGTGCAGCTGAATGGCCTTGTATTTGCTTCCAGAATCCCAACTTCACAAATGTGGATTCCAGGGTGGCACGTGTCACCCGTTGTTTTGCGAGGCTGACTGGCCTCATGTTGCCTCCCAGAATCCCAAGTTTACATTTGTTTTTCGCAGATGGTCTCGGTGGTGACACGTGTGACCCCTTTTTTTCTGAGGCTGGATGGCCTTATGTTGGCTCCCACAAATCAAACTTTACATTTTATTTTTTCTCACACGGGTTCGGGGATGACGCGTCTCGCCCGTTGTTTTTGTAAGGTGGAATGGCCTTATGCTGGCTTCCAGGATCACAAGGTTACACATGTTTTTTTCTCACGCGGTTTCGGGGGTGACACGTATCACCCGTTTTTTGTGAAGCTGAGTGGCCGTACGTCGTCTACCAGGACCACAACTTAACAATGGGTTGTTCTCACGCGGTTTCGAGGCTGGCACACACCACCTGTTGTTTTTGTGAAGTTGATTGGCCTTGTTTCTGGTTCCCCGAATCCCAAGTTTACAACAAGCTTTCTTTCACACGTTTTGCGGGGTGACACGTGCCATTCGTTGTGAGGCTACATGGCTTCATGTTGTACCGCGAAACCCAAACTTAGAATTTGTTCTTCTCTCACAGGGCTACGGGGGGGCACGTGTCACCCGTTGTTTTTGTGAGGGTGAATGGCCTTCTGTTGCCTCCCATAACCCCAACATTGCATTTGTTTTTTCTCATATGGTTTCGGGGATGACACGTGTGACCTGCTGTTTTTTTGTAAGGCTGAATGGCCTTATGTTTGCTCCCAGTCATCCTGTGGTGTTGGGTCCTCGCTGAGAAGAGACAGTGCCCTGCGTCGCCTTCTTCCTCCCCTCCTCCCGCCCCCCCTCCCGCTCCCACCTCCTCTCATGTCCATCGTCATCGTCTTCACCGTCACCGCGAGGGCCCTAGACTCCTGGGCACTAGACCCCTGGACCCTAGATCCCAGGCCCCTAGACTGCCGGGCCTTGGTTTCTAACCCTTAGACCCGTGGGCCCTAGAGTCCAAGGCCCTAGACTCCAGGGCCTAGACTCGAAGACCCTAGACCCCAGGGCTCTCGGTTCCAGGGCCCTAGACTCCCTGGGCCCTAGCACCCCAGGGCCCTCGACTCCTGGGTCTTGGGCTCCTGGGCCCTAGTTACCAAGCTTTCGACTTCTGGGCCGTAGATCCCAGGACCCTAGAATCCTAGGCTTTAGGCTCCAAGGCCCTAGACTCCTTGGCGCTCGCTAGATTCCAGGGCCCTGGACTCTTGGGCACTGGATTCCAGGGTCTCATTTTTTTGGGCCCTAGGCCCCAGGGTCCTCGAGCCCTGCGCCTGTCATTCCAAGGATCTACATTCCTGGCCCCTTGACTCCAACGTTCTAGATTGACTCTTGGTCTTCAGACTCTTAGCCATAGGTTCCAAGGCACGAAACTCCTGGGCCCTAGACCCCCGGGTCCTAGACTCCAGAGTCCTACGCGCCTGGGCCCTAGATTCAGGTTCCTGGACTCCTGCGCCTTAGACCCTACGGCCCGAGATTCCTGGGCCCTAGACCGCTGGGGTTTCGAAGCCAGTGCTCCAGATTCCATGGCTTTAGAGTTCTGGGCCCTAGACTCCAAGGCCTTAGAATCCTCGTCCCTAGATTCCAAGCTTCCTACGGGGCAACGGACCGCTGTGCTGGGTGGGGGAGACGCATGCGAACTGCGCCACTGAGACCTTTGGTGGAGCTCCCTATGGGGTCACGAAGCGCTTAACTGGATGCGGGAGACGCGTGCGAATTGTGCCACTGGGACCTTCGCTGGAGCTCCCTATGGGGCCACGAAGCGCTGTGCTGGGTGGGAGAGAGGCACGCGAACTGCGGAGGAGGGAGGAGGCGGAGGAGGGGAGGGGAGGAGGAAGGAAGGAGGAAGGAGAACGCGGGGCACTGTCTCTTCAAAACGAGTACCCAACACCACATGATGGTTGGGAATACGATTAATCATGGAAGCGAAGAGGAGGACAAAGAGGAGGAGGAGGAGGAGGAGGAGGAGGAGGAGGAGGAGGAGGAGGAGGAGGAAGGGAGGAGGAGGAGGAAGCTTAGTAGGGAGGAGGAGGGGGAGAGTGGAGGAGGAGGAGGAGGAGGAGGAAGAAGAAGATGAGGAGGAGGAAGCTTAGTAGGCTTAAGAGGAGGAGGAGGAGGAGGAGGAGGAGGAGGAGGAGGAGGAGGAGGAGGAGGTTCGGACAAGAGGAGCGGACGAGGAGGAGGAGGGGCCAGGCGAACTGGACGAGCAGGACGAGCCGGAGCGCGAGGCCGCGGCGGCGTGCCCGGGCGGAGGGGGGCGGCCGGTGGGTGAGGCAGCCTCGGAGGCCGGCCGGCCGCCGAGCGAGGCCGCGTCCCCCCTCCTCTGCCTGTCGGGCGAGGAGCTGCGGAGGGCACCAACTCACTTTCAGCATCACTGAACCGGCCTCCATGCCCATCCGCATGCCCATCCCCATCCCCCGCCCTCTCAGCACCCCGGGAGCCAGCCTGTATCCACATCTCGGGTGGTAGATCGGCCAGTGGGGCCCAGGCCACGCCCATGGGGATAGGGGTCGGTTAGACGATGCTCGTACACGCTACATTGGAAACGAGGGCGCTTACGCGCGACCTGACGCGGAAAGCTTGCGCGCGAATATCTGCGCAGTCGGTCCCGTCTCCTCCCGTCGCTCTTGGGTCCATGTCCACAGCTTGACGGGGTCTCGGCAGTGGGCCTCGGGGAGTGGTGGATGTGATGCCCTGAGATCCGGGCGCTGCAGTTGTTTTCGCACTGGGCGTGTTCGCCTTGTTTCGGGCCGTGGTGCCATCACAGACCGATCCAGCTAGAAACACGCAGCGGAAAGATGGGGGCCTGGGGCTCCAGCCGTGATTTTCAGCGATTTTGCATTCTTTTCCGCAAGTGTCGGATCGCAGGGTGCACCTCTACACCGATCCTGGCCAGGCCCGCCTTTTTGTGCGTGGGCCCTCCACGCCAGGCCAGTTGGCCGTGTGCCCCGATACTGGGTGCCCAGGATGGGCCTGGCCTGGATCGTCACCACCGGGCAAACTATCCCAGCCCAACCCGATGGCTCCAATTTCCCTCCATTCCCACGGGGTGGGGGGGGCGCGTCGGGGAACATCGAAAGACAACACCTGTGGGACCCGTAGCCCCCCCGAACCGAAGTTTCGGCCTTCCAGCCGGGCTGGGGGGTGGCCTGGCAGGTGGTCAGAGGGGGCCCCGAGCCTTCCGGGCCAGGCCAGGAGGACGCGTGCGCCGAGGCTGCGGGCCCTGGAGGGGGCCGGCCAGGGTCGGGGCGCCCGTGCAGCTGGCTCCCTCCCGCAGGAGGGCGAGGACGAGCGCCGCGAGGCCGCGAGCGCCCTGGAGCGAGCCCCGCGGGGCGCGCCGCGGGGCGGGGAGGCGGAGGGCTGCGAGGGCGGCGGGGAGGACGTCTCCGAGGGCGAGCTGCTCGGCGCCGACGAGGGCGCCGAGGGCGTGGGGCCCGAGGGCGCCCTGCGGGGCGCGCCGCGGGGCGGGGAGGCGGAGGGCTGCGAGGGCGGCGGGGAGGACTTCTCCGAGGGCGAGCTGCTCGGCGCCGACGAGGGCGCCGAGGGCGTGGGGCCCGAGGGCGCGGAGCGCGAGGCCGACCCCGGCCGGGGCGGGCCCGCGGGGCCCGAGGCTCAGTGTCTGTTCTCTGGAGGTAGGAAAGGGGTATGGTAGAAAGGGGTGTGGTGTGCGTGCGTGTGTGTGTGTGTGTGTGTGTGTGTGTGTGTGTGCGTGTGTGTGTGTGTGTGTGTGTGTGTGTGTGTGTGTGTGTGCTAATTTTATGTAAAGGGGACCCTGGCGATGTTCTTTCTCGCAGATCGCATCGCCATATCCACGATTGGCACCACACCCCCTTCACACCCCTTTCCGACCTCCAGGTTTTCGCCGGTCCTGAGCCCCACCAGGCCATGGTGTACGCAGCCCCCCCCCAGTTGGGGGTTGGCCCCCCGAGGCCCGAAGGGGAGCAGGCTTCATCTCCTGTCCAGGGGGGTCACTCGGCCAGTGGGGCCCAGGCCGCGCCAGGGGGGACAGGGGCTGGTTGAACGATGCTCGGTCCCTGCGCCCTCCCAGACAGACCCTGCGCCCTCCCAGAACGTCGACTCCCCGAGGCCTCGACCCACTCCCTGGGGCCAGCTTTTCCTCCCAAGTGGTTTTTTGACGGCCCCGAGGCCCAGCAAGGGCCCATAGGGGCCGAAAATAGCAACAACACCTCCCGTCGTGTTTTTTCATCGGACCCGAGAATGCGGTAAGGCCCCTCCGATGCCGAAATAGCGAAAAGCATGAGGTCGAACGATGCTCGGCGTAGCCGCCTCGATACGCCCGTCTTGAAACGCAACACGTACGTGCTCACAACGTGTCAATGCGTTGCGCGTTGGCTAAGCGTATCGGCCCACGTTTTGGCGAACGTATTGCGTCGCACCTACGCCTTTTCAGTCCCACGTGTTGAGCTCCGTATCAATGCGCTACCCTGAGATCCGTGATTTTTTCAATGCGGGGTCCACGGAAGTTTCGACCCATTCCCCGGGACCGGCTTGCATCCTGAGCAGTTTTTGGACGGCCCCAGGGCCCGGCCAGGGCCCCCACTGGCCGCAAAGGGCGAAACACATCCGCCTCGATTTTTTCAATGCGTTGGAGCTCTGGGTACGTGCTGCGTGTAGCGTATCGGGGCGGCTAAGATTCAGGAGGGGAAACAACACACAGACACAATGAATCGGCGACGCCCAGGAAAAAATGTGGGGAAATCTGGGAAGTGGGGGGGAAGACGAACACCCAGAAGATATATGGGAAATATGAGGAATGCTGTCCTTTGAGTCTACTTGCTCGTGTGGCCCAGGGCCCCTTCATGTGTTCTTTGGCCGCGCAATGCCGCGGGCCGAACGAACGATGGCAAAAGGCAGAATGCCGCCCAACATCTAAAAGCATATCTTCGTCAACATGAATGACTAGGGCCCCGAAACAAGCCAAGAGGGCCTGAAGAGGCCCCAAAGATCTGAGGCCCTTCAAAGATGCTCGGAGGCGGCGGAGGACGCGATGTGCACGCAGAGCTCCTCGGAGGAGGGCGAGGCGGCCCCCGGCCTGCCGCGCG
>CAUYUJ010019997.1:0-52500 GCA_963575745.1 Prorocentrum cordatum
GCATCGAGTGTGAGGGGCTCTCATCAGGAGGGGAAAAACACACAAGCACAAATTCATCGTCGACTCCCAGGAGAATATGAGAAAAAATATGGGAAGTGGGGGGGGAGAAGACCAAAAACAGAAAATATGAGAAACCATGGGGACTATTTTTACTTGTGTGTGTTTCTTTGTGTGTCCCAGGGCCCTTTCATCTCAGGCGAAGCGGCTGCCGGGCCAGGCGACCCTCGGGGGGGGCGGTGCCGGGCTCCCCGTCCACCCCCTGTGGAGCTCTCTTCTTCTTCGGGGGCGGAAAAGACCCAGACCTCCTCGCGCTGTGAAAAAATCAGGACGGGAGGTTTTTCGCTATTTTCGGCCTCCGGGGGCCCTCGCCGGGCCTCGGGAGCGTCAAAAAACGACTCAGGATGCAAAGCCGGTCATGGGGAAAGGGTCGGGACCTCTGGGGGTCGACGTAATGAAAAAATCATTACGTCGGGGGTCTGGGGAGAGGGGTGATGACTAGGGGTGGGGGGAGATCGTGGCGCGGGCCATGATACCTCCGCAGAGTTCATGGCGCCTCTTCTTATTCCATTACGTCCCAGGCCCCCCCGCTGGGCCGCGCACGTGCCGCCGGTCATGATTTGCACCCCCCCCTCGTGGACACCCCCCTCTTGGCCGCTCCCGATCTCTTCTGTGGTCACCTCCCATTGTACCAGAACCCTCTAGCGAAACGCTGTTGAGGAAAGTCGCGACCGGAGCTTTTTAGTTTCGGTCTCTGGGGGCCCTCGCGGGGCTCCGGGACGGAAAACAAACGATTCAAAATTTCTGGGAGTCGACGTTGTGAAGAAACATGACGTTGGGGGTCTGGGGATGTCGGGGGTCTTGTCGACGCCGATCTTGGTCATGGTCCATGCCAGCCGTCGCCGATTCGCGAGGATGATCCACGAATCGACGGTGACCAAGATCGGTACCGACGTTTCCGCGTTCCGTCTTGGCCATGGCCATCACCGCTCTCCATCCCTTCAGCGCTCAGGAGGGAAATAAACACACAGACACAATTAATCGTCGATTCCCAGGAAAATATGGCAAAATATGGGAAGTGGGGGGAAGACAAAAACCCAGAAAATATGTTTTTTTTTTTAGGAATTATGTTATTAGTGTGTAGGTATTTATTTGTGTGTCCCAGGGTCCCTTCAAGCGCCAGCTCTGCACCCTGCGCCGGTTCCTGCCGGGGTCGACCCTGGGGCCAAGGACCAGCCGCCCTTTCCTGAGTTCCAGGCGCTGTTTTTTCGTCGCACTGGGCGTTGTTGTGGAACTTCGGGCCCAGGGGCCATCACAGAGCAATTCGGCGATGCTCCAGAAAGATAGGGCCTCTCGCGATGCTCTATGCTTCTCGTGACGTCGGATCTCAGTGTCCTGGCCACGCCAGGGGGCGCTTGCACCGATCCCGGGCCCACGCTGGGCCCTGCCAGGGTCGGCGCAGGGGGTGTGCGCAGGCCTCCCATGCGATTCTTTCAGCGCGCGGCCCAAGTGCGCCCGGCCCTTTACCTGGAGGTTAGAGCGTGTTTCTTTATTGCTTTGGGCATGGCGGGCGTTCTAGCCCCCGGACCCCCTCCCCTACTAGAACGTAACGCCCCCCCCCCTTCCCCCAGTGCGCCCCCGGGCACTGCCGCCGTGCGCATCGGGATCCGCATAGGCTTCCGCATAGGAATCCGCATAGGGGTCTGGTCTGCCGTCGTCGTCGTCGTCGTCGTCGTCGTCGTCGTCGTCGTCGTCGTCGTCGTCGCTCGTCGCTCGTCGCTCGTCGCTCATCGTCGTCGTGCGCGCGGACGCGGCTGGAGCCTTTTTTTGTGTTGAAATCTATCCCGGGCCGATGACGGCCGTCATTTGGGGGGGGGGCGGGACGGGGCCGAGGGCGTCACGTTTCGCGCGGGCGGCGTCTGGGAGTGCCTTGGAGTGACCGGGGACGGGTAGCAGCAGCATGTAGGTGGCGATCCGCATCACAGCGCCCGTGTACACCACAGTGCCGGCGCTGTGTACACCACACAGCTTACGTACACCACAGCAGCCGCGTGCAACACAGCGCCAGTGTGTGCCACAGTGCTTGACCACAGCGCTTGTGTACACCATAGCGCTTGCGTGCACCACATCAGCCGTGTGCATCACAGCACAAGTGTACACCACAATGCCTGCGTGCATCACAGCGCCTGTGTACACCACGGCGCCTGTGTGCACCAAAGCAACCGTGTGCAACAAAACGCAATTGTTGCACTTAGAATGTTATACGGAATCCTTATGACAAAATGGAACGGCTGTGCATTGCACAGGATACAATAGTCTTATATTGGATTTGGAACGGAATCCTTATGGTAAAAGGAGCGCCGCTGTTATCGACGAGTCCTCCCACGCATCTTAATTCCTCCGATGTGCGTCCAGGAGGCTCCAGCAGAATCGGTCATCCGAGAACCAAGTAGATAGATTAAATTGACGATTCTGCGTTGCGCGCGCAGAGATGCGCACGTGCGATGTAGCGCCGACCCGCATGACGAAGGGGGAAGGGTGAGGGCGGAGGAGGAGGAGGAAGAGGAGGAGGAGGAGGAGGAGGTGGCGGAGGAGGAGGAGGAGGAGGAGGTGGAGGAGGAAGAGGAGGAGGAGGAGGTGGAGGAGGAGGAGGAGGAGGTTGAGGTGGAGGTGGAGGTGGAGGTGGAGGTGGACGTGGAGGAGGAATCAGGAGGGAAAAACGTTCCATTCTATTATCGGCACTTCCCTGGCGTGGTGTTCAGTTGCCCGCAGCATATCCTCACTTACATGCTCCTTCTTCCTGTTCTGTGCACGCAGGCACTGTGGTGTACACCAGCGCTGCGCTGCACGCGGATGTTGTGCTGTAGACAGGCGCTGTGGTGTGCACAGGCGCTGCGGTGCACGCATCGTTGTGGTGTACACATGCGCTGTGTTGCACATGGTTGGTGCGGTGTACGCATTCTCTGTGGTGTACACCGGCGCTGTGGTGCACGCAAGCACTGTGGTGTACACCTGCGTTGCGATGCACACGGCTGTTGCGGTGTACGCAGGCGCTGTGGTGTACACGCGCGCTGTGTTGCACGCGAGCATTGTGGTGTACACGAGCGTTGTGGGGCAGATCGCCACTTACATGCTGCTCTTACTTGGCCTTGGTCATCTCTAGGCATTCTTGGACGCCGTCGGCGCGGAACGTCACGTCATCTGAGGGGGGGGAGGGCGGGGCCGATGACGGCCGTTTTCTTCGAACATTTTGAAAACAGGTTCTTGTGGTGCTGGAGCCACACGGCGGGGGGGGGGGGGCGTTTAGTTATTACCCCCCTCTACCCCCCGCCTCCCCCCCCTCCGCCCCCCCCCTCTGGTGCTGGCGCCACCCGGCGGGGGGGGGGCGTTACGTTATACCCCCCTCCGCCCCCCCCCTCCCCCCAAACTATAACGCCCATTATCGCCGAAAATAAGGAAACGCGCTCTTACCCAGACGCATGTCTCAGTGTCCCTGGGCCCGAAAGGTGGTTTTACATGGTCGACATCGCGGAGAAACACGCGGGCTCAAACAAAAAGATCGGCGGAGACCTGGTTGCACCGATCCTGGGCCCAGGGTGGGCCTGGCCGGAGTGGGTGCCAGTTCAAAGGCTCCGACGTTTTTTGTTTTGTTTGTTTTTTTGTTTTTCTTCCCCCCTCCTCCTCTCACAACGTGAGCCCCAGGAGGTTTGGACCCATTCCCTAGGACAGTTTTTTTCCCCCCCCCCGACAACACTGGGGCGAGTTGTGAACAGGGATGGCAGGCCTATGGATATCACCGCTCGCGGCTGGTGTGGGAGATACCCCGCACCCGACATCTGAGCCTCGGGAGGACCCACTCGCATCGTGTTTCTAAGAGCGCTTGTCGCTACGGCGGCCAGTGCTGGGCGCTACCTCTATGGCTACTGGCGGCTGTGCGCTGCGACGGTGCCGCTCGCGGGACCAGGTTTTCACCCCGAGTCGATTTTTGACGGTCCCCTGGCCCGGCAGGGGCTCCCAGGAGACGAAGATCGCCAAGAACCTCCCGTCGTGATTCCGTCGCGACGCGAGAGGGTCTGGGAACGGCCCCGCTTCGGGAAGTGGGGAAACCAAAGGATACCGCTACTGCTGCTCCCTGGAACTCTCCTGAGGAGTGTTCTGACCAAGATTTCGGTGTGAACCCAGACATCCGACGTCTCGATTTTTTCGAAACTCGACCCCCCGACCTCCCGACCACTTCCCCGGGGCCGGTTTCTCATCCCGAGTCGTTTTTTGACCTCCATCTCGATTTTTTCGAGACGCCCGACGTCTGGGAACCTGGCCATGGAGGGCCGAAGAGATAAGAATGAAGAAAGGGTGGCGGCATGAGTGCAACATCGTGCAGAATCACGTCCGGGGCCCTCGCGCCGCATCGACCTGTGACGGCCCCGGGGCGCGCAGCCGCGGGAAAACGTCCAGGGTGTGAACGCAGCTGCATCGCCCGGATCTCTACGGAGGAGGTCATACTTCGGATCCCCCCTGGCCGTTCGAGACGATCTGGGCACCCCCCAGACCCCCGCGGGTCATGAAAAAATCAGGACGGGAGGTTTTTCCTAATTTTCGGCCTCCGGGGGCCCTGACCGGGCCTCGGGAGCGTCAAAAAACGACTCCGGATGCAAAGCCGGTCATGGGGAAAGGGTCGGGAACTTTGGGGGTCGACGTAGTGAAAAAAACGTTACGTCGGGGGTCTGGGCCCTGGGACGCCCTGGGCGAGGTGCAGCTGCTGGAGGAGGAGGAGGAGGAGGAGGAGGAGGAGGAGGAGGAGGAGGAGGAGGAGGGAGGAGGAGGAGGGAGGCGGAGGGAGGAGGGGGGAGGAGGGGGAGGAGGAGGAGGAGGAGGAGGAGGAGGAGGAGGAGGAGCGGAGGAGGAGGAGGAGGAGGAGGAGGGGGAGGAGGGGGAGGAGAGGAGGAGGAGGAGGAGGAGGAGGAGGAAGGATAGGAGGAGGAGGAAGAGAGGAGGAGGAGGAAGAGGAGGAGGAGGAGGAGGAGGAGGAGGAGGAGCCTCGAAGCCCTTGGGCTGGCGCTCTCCCCAGGTGGGCGCGCCTCGCCCAGCGGCTGCACTTCGCCTGCGTGTGGGGCCTCAGCCCCGGCGAGGTCGGCGCCGTGGAGGCCGGCGGCAGCTCCTGGCGGCTCGTCGCGGAGGAGCATTCCTCTCCCTCCTCCTCCTCCTCCTCGCCTCCCACTCCTATCACACCTCATTCCATCTCCCCCCCTCCCCACCTCCTCCCTCCCTCCTCCCTCCTCCCTCCTCCCCTCCTCCTCCTCCTCCTCCCCTCCTCATCCTCCTCCTCCTCCTCTCCTCCTCCTCCTCCTCCTCATCCATCCTCCACCTCCTCCCCGCCTCCTCCTCCTATCCCTCCTCCAACTCCCTCCCCCGCCTCCTCATCTCTCCTCCTCTACCTCCTCCTCCTCCTCGCCTCCTCCTCCTCCTCCTCCTTCCTTCCTTCCTCCTCCTCCACCTCCTCCTCCTCCGCCTCCTCCTCCTCCTCCTCCTCCTCCTCCTCCTGTTCCTCCTCCAACGCACTGAAGAAATCAGGACGGCGGCTTCTCGTGTTTTTCGGCCTCGAGGGGCCTTCGCCGGGCCCCGGGACCGTCCAAAAACGACTCAGGATGAGAAGCCGGCCCCGGGAAAAGGGTCGAGGCTTCTGGGGACCCCGTAGTGAAAAACTCAGGGCGTCGGATCTCAAGGGAGGGCGCCGGGCTGGCAGGGGCCCACCTTCGCCAGAGCTTCGGCTCACCATGGGCGGCCCCAGGTCTCCCGCGGCAGGATGCCCCGATCATCAGCGGGGCTCGCTTCGCCGGGCCTCGGCTCGCCCAGCTTGGTTCGCCAGGGCTCGCTTCGCCGGGCGAAGCGAGCCGGGCGAATCGAGATTCGGCGGCGAAGAGAGCTTAATTTCGCTGTATCTCCGACGATATAGGACTCCCTGGTAGCGTGCCGCTGGAGGGTTCCAATCGACTAGACGTACGAGTGACCCTTCGCCGGAGTGACCTTTGGTGCGGGCGCAGTGGGGTCCCCCGATCACCGAACGCGATGCGATAGCAGAGTCTTGCGCGCTTGTGTTTGGTCCCCCCGCGGTCCCCAAAAAGCCGCGCACCAAAGGTCACTCTTACCCAGGGTCAGTCTCTGCGTGTAGTCGATCTAAGCTGGAGGTGCAGAGGGACCTCAGAGGAGTCCCGCAGGGGGGTGGCGGGGAGTCCGAGAACCCCCCCCCCCCGAGATCGTTTGGGCCGGCGGCCGTTTCGCCGGAGACCCCCCCGCCATTCCCTCGGGGGTCGTTCTCTCGCCTCGGTGCCGGCTGCGTGCTTGGTCCGGGCGGCCTCTGCCCTGGCCACGGCTCCCCGACGACGTGAGCCGCAGGCCTCTCGCTCGCTCGCTCCCCAGACCCGCCCACGCCGTGCAGAGAGCATGACGGGAGGTTTTCGGCGGTCTTCGGCCCCTGAGGAGGAGGGGGAGGGGGAGGGGGAGGAGGGGGAGGAGGAGGAGGAGGAGGAGGAGGAGGAGGAGGAGGAGGAGGAGGAGGAGGAGGAGGAGGAGGAGGAGGAGGATCGATCCGTTCCAGAGCGTTCCAGAACGGTCTCAGAGCGTGCTGGAACGCTCTGACCAGGCCGCGGCGCCCGAGACACCCCCCAGAGCCGCCGGATCCCATAGATTCTCGGCTTACCCCCCCCCCCGAATTCATCCTCGTCCTGGCTCCGTCTTATGACTGGGCCCCAGGACCGTCAAACAGCGGCTGGGGGATGAAAAGGCGGTCCCGGGGGAAGGGGGTCCAGAGACTTCCGAGGGTGCACGCTGTGACACACTTTTTATGGTCCCTTTTTTGGGGGTCCGCGGGCGCAAAGGCGAGCAGGCGTCGGTGGAGCCAACGGCGAGGCACACCGGAGCGAATCGAGGCACGGAAGCGCGGGAAGACCAGAGTCGAGCATTTTCTTCGGGTGGAGGGCAAAGGGCGAAATCCGAAGTGCCGCTTCGATTGGCTTTCGTCGAGGCTTGAATCTGCAGAAGGTGACTCACGAGACGGATTGATTTTCGAGGTGCAAGAGCCCATACAGTCGGGGCGCTAAAGAAGGAACCCTTTTCGTTGGGGAGGGGCTCTGTGTTCCTTAGTTGTTTTACAGTGCTCCTTGTGTTTTCCTGAGGTTTTCCATGGAACATCTGAGTCTAATTTTTGGGAAAAAGGGACCCCGTTCCTTATGTAGGGTTCCTTGGGTCAACGCCCCAACTGTGTGGGTTCCCCCCACGAGCCCTCCACCCTGAGAAGATGCTCAGCAGAGGGGCGGAACACGAGGAGGCCGGTCTGAACACGTACACGCCAGTCGTTGAACGTAGGTATTTTTGGAGCCCCAGATCCATATCTACTTCAAGCGCCTTCCTCCTTCAAGAATCGATCTGATTTTGCTATGTTGTGTTAGCATGTGGGAGGGCCTGGACCCAATCTGCTTTATACGCCTTCCGACCGGCGTGTAGTTCTTCGCGGGCGTGAGCTGTGAAGTTACGTGGAGCCCACGAGGAGGAGGAGGCCGTGAGTGGAAGCCCTTGCGGTGATGTTGAAAGCCCGTGGCTCCGCGAGGGGTGGGTTTCTTCGCTCCTCGCGCGGCGCGGTGACTTCCCGCGGCCGTTGAAGGAGCTGCTGCGCTCAGGGTGCTCCAGGTTTCCCCTCAGCTGCACCTCGCGCACGGGTTCTCAGGGCTGGGTTTCCTGCGAGGGCTTCTTGCGGCCGCGCCCGCACCGTGGTGGCAGTCCTCGTCGGGCTGCGGAGCAGAGGCCCGACGTCGGAGTCCCGGGGCTGGCACCCGCCCTGGCCTGGCCCACCCCGGGCCCAGGATCGGTGCACCCAGATCTCTTCGCCGACCTGAGCTTCAGGACTGGCGCTTCGGGTCCTCGATGTCGGCCCTCCTCCTCTGGGAGGAGGAGGAGGAGGAGGAGGAGGAGGGGGAGGAGGAGGAGGAGGGAGGAGGAGGAGGAGGAGGAGGAGGAGGAGGAGGAGGAGGAGGGAGTAGGAGGAGGAGGACGAGGAGGAGGAGGAGGAGGAGGAGGAGGCCCTCTGGGGAGGGGTCCAGGCCTCTTGGGGGTCAACGTTGGGCAGAAATCATGGCATCGGGGGTCTGGGTGGGTCGCTCGGGCGAGCGAGCGAGCGAGAGGGGCCCCCCGCGAGCTCGGGGGGGCGCCGAGTTTCCTCCGCGTCGGGGGGGCGGAGGTTCTCTCGAAGCTCGGGCGTCTACACAGGAAGGAAGACGTGTGCTTTTTGTTTAATCCCCGGGGGGCTGTTCCTCGAGGTCGGCTTGCAGGGGGCGCGGCCCAGAACGAAAACCGTCCCTGGGGCAGGGTCGAGACTTCCTGGGCCCCCGCACCCAGATGTGGAGTGTGGACGTTTTATTTTCGGCAGCAGGGGCTCCCCAGACGTCCCTGCCCTTTTCATTGTGCTGGTTTTCCGTCTGGAGAGTTTTTGACTTGACAGTCCCGGGGCCCAGCGAGGGCCCTTGGAGGCCGCAAGCGACCAAAAGCCGCCCGTCGCGTTTCTTGCGCGAGGCGAGGGGGTTCGGGATTGAAGAGATTTCCGACATCGCATGTCTGGGCTTCCAGGCCTGGGACCGGCTTGGCGTGCCAGGAAGCTTGGTGCACGTGAATGTACACCACCACCACCTTCATCCCCCTCCCCTCCTCCAGCGTCTTCTTCTCCTCCTCCTTCCTGGGAGTGGGAGGGGGTGACGGAGGCGGTGGTGGTGCATATTTTTGGGCCCCGCACTGGGCGAGAGCTGGACGCACGCGCGGCGCGATGTCTCCCGGCTGCGCGGCCCGTGGCCGTGCAGGCCAGGCTTTTCTGCCTTGTGTGCAGCCAGCGCCCGGCCTCGAGGTGTTCCTCACGTGAGTCCAGCTACGTGGCTGCGTGAGGCCCCGCCTTCTTGCGCCCTTCTCTGCTGATTAAAGCTGTGCGCGTCCCGCTTAGCTTTCAGCGGAAGAGGTTCGCTCTCGCCCTGCAGACCAAAAAAGAGTCCAGCTGCGTGAGCGACGCAGAAGCACGGGATCGACTGCGCCGACGTTCGCGCGCAAGCCGCCCGCGCAGGGCCGCGCGCGAGCGCCCTCGTTCCCACGCGGCGTGCCGCGCCGGCGGCCCGCGCGAGTCGCGGCGTATCGTCGCTGTTCCATCTTGCGTGAGACCCGCTTCTTGCCTGGCCGGGTTGTAAACCGTCGCAGGCGAAGAGGCCCCTTGAGGGCACGGCGGAGTGACCATAAGCGACTTGCGTTAATCAGCTGCATCACGTTGCCGTTTGGAAAAAAAACTTCTGTGGGCTTCCAGCTTCCAGCTTCCCTGCACGCACTGACCCTGGGCCCAGGACGGGCCTGGCCAGGATCGGTGCGCGCGGAGTCGATACGCGGAGTGACGGGGTCACGTTGGGCTCAGGAGGGGCTATGGTGCTCGGGCCGCTCCGTACACCTCGGTCGGGGAACCTGTGCGTGGCCGAGGCTAGCCGAGGCCAGAAAAACCATTTCGTTGCCCATACAGCGTCCCTTGTGGTAACAGGGTGGCTGTTTCGACAAACGATATCCAATGCGGAACCCCCAGAAGCCCCGACTCCTTCAGGGGCTGGCTTTCAATCCCGGGTTGTTTTTGGGCGATCCCGGGTTCATCCCGAGCTATTTTCTGGCGATCCCGGGGCCCAGCGAGGGCCCCCGCAGGCTGAAACCGGCCAACATTTACCGCCACGGTTGTGTTACGACGCTAGCACGTGTTCGGTTTACGGGCCATAGCTCGTCTCTCCAGCGGCTGTTCGGGGCGATCCGGGCATCCTTGGAACGCCCTCTGCGAGGCGCAGCTGTTGGAGAGCATCCCGAGGCCTGAACACCGCCGCGAACTGACGAACACGCCCGAAATCTTTTAGCCTCGAACCTCGGGCCGATAACGGCCAAGACCTCCCGTGGTGATCTTGTTCACGACGTTTTGGGGTAGTCTGGTGGGGTGGCTCACCTTCTGACTGAGCTTGCTCATCCCCCCTCCCTCATCCTCCCCCTCCTGCCCAGGCAGACATGGATCTCCGAGCTATCCTTAGGACGATTGGGTCGTAGCACGGATGGCAGGCGTGCTCCCGGATATCTCCGATTCTGGTTTAATCAGCTACTTTAAGCATGTGTTTTTGTGGCGTGGGCAAGGGACGGGAAGAAGGATGAGGAATGGTTCTGCTACAAACAATGTGCATGGAGACAGTCAGTTCGGGAGGGTTCCCCCCGACCTCTGTTAGTCGATGCGTGTGAGGCAGTGTCCACGTCAGGACGCAGTGCAAGATGCCACCTGTTTTACCCCCGCCTGTTTTTGCGATTCCCACTCACAGCTTAATCAGCGTCGAAATCAGAAAAATCCTGCTCCTCCTCTTCCTCTTCCTCTTCCTCCACCCCCCACTAGTGTTAAACAAACATATGAGTGAATGTTGGGGGGCTCGTGCCTCGCGAGGCGTAGCCGATAACCGTAGGCTGTCGGCTACTCGAACCTTCGCGACCACGTGTCTGGATACGTGGTGGTTGGCGGAAACCATACCATGGACGCATGGTTATAAAAACCAATAATCAACAACTTGTGGACGAATACGAAGTGAAGTTTAATGATATTAATACGGAGTAGGAATGAGATGAGCGAAAGAAATACCTAGCCATAGTCAACCTAGTTTGTTCTATAGTTGGGGCAGAACTAGTAAGCAAATGGTCGGAGTCCAGAAACGACGCACCGGATGCTCATGGATAGGAGGTCTTGTCTTTTGTGTCTTATCTGGAACTTAGATAATTTGCTTCTTAGTGTTCTATATAGGTAAGTGCCATGAAACTTACCGATGATTCCATCAATCGCCCACGATAATCGAAGAGCATACTGCATTTGATGCAGCTTGGGCTTTTGATGGAGCCAGCCCCAGCCCATCAGGCACCTATGGTGCGGTACCCTTTGGGTGCCTGATGGGCTGGGGCTGGGCCGTCCATCCCAACGTCCACATATACCTATAGGTGGACGTTGGGATGGACGTCGCCTGCAGGCCCCACCCTACCCCTATCAGGGTAGGATCTCCTACCTTACAGTAGGGTACACTGGGACCAGGGGGCGCAAAACTTCCGGCGCCTCCATAACAGAGAGATGGAGGTGCCGGAAGTTTTGTGCAACATTTCCGCCACCCTTACCAATATCCGTTGGTATGGGTGGCGGAAGTTTTGTGCCGCCCATTGACCACCCTGACCTCACCCGTAGGGTAAGGTCGGCCATGGTCTTTGAACATGGCCGACTATCAGGAACATCCCTTAGGGATGTTGGTGGGCGATGTGCGGCCTATCCGAAGCCCCTGACGGCGCGAACCCGTCAGGTAAGGGGTTGGGATGGACGGCGCCTCACAATACCACCTACTGATGGGTGTCGGGGTTGCGAGGCGCCGTCCATCCCAACCCCTTATCTTGTTTCTCAGGCCAGAGACAAGAGGCTTGGGATGGACGGCCCGTCCATCCCAACCCCACACATACCATGGGTAGATGTGGGGTTGGGATGAACGGGTCGTGCCGCCCAACGCAAGTCGAACAGGTTACGGAGTACCGTGACAATGCTGGGCACCTACGGGGCCCAGCGTCCGTTTCCATGCTATCATACGGATAGCATGGGTTTGGGTTGGGGCGCCTCCCAAACCTTTACCTACGTTAGTAGTAGTGGTAGTAGTAGTAGTAGTAGTAGTAGTAGTAGTAGTAGTAGTAGTAGTAGTTGCAGTAGTTGCAGTAGTTGCAGTAGTAGTAGTAGTAGTAGTAGGGAGTAGTGAGTAGTGAGTAGTAGTAGTAGTAGTAGTAGTAGTAGTAGTAGTAGTAGTAGTAGTAGTAGTAGTAGTAGCGTAGTAGTAGTAGTAGTAGTAGTAGTAGTAGTAGTAGTAGTAGTAGTAGTAGTAGTAGTAGTAGTAGTAGTAGTAGTAGTAGTAGTCGTAGTAGTAGTAGTAGTAGTAGTAGTAGTCGTAGTAGTCGTAGTCGTAGTCGTAGTCGTAGTCGTAGTAGTCGTAGTCGTAGTCGTAGTCGTAGTAGTAGTCGTAGTCGTAGTCGTAGTAGTAGTAGTAGTAGCGTAGTAGTAGTAGTAGTAGTAGTAGTAGTAGTAGTAGTAGTAGTAGTAGTAGTAGTAGTAGTAGTAGTAGTAGTCGTAGTAGTCGTAGTAGTAGTAGTCGTAGTAGTAGTAGTCGTAGTAGTAGTAGTAGTAGTAGTAGTAGTAGTAGTAGTAGTAGTAGTAGTAGTAGTAGTAGTAGTAGTCGTAGTAGTAGTAGTAGTAGTAGTAGTAGTAGTAGTAGTAGTAGTAGTAGTAGTAGTAGTAGTCGTAGTAGTAGTAGTAGTAGTAGTAGTAGTAGTAGTAGTAGTAGTAGTAGTAGTAGTAGTAGTAGTAGTAGTAGTAGTAGTAGTAGTAGTAGTAGTAGTAGTAGTAGTAGTAGTAGTAGTAGTAGTAGTAGTAGCAGTAGCAGCAGCAGCAGCAGCAGCACCAGTAGTAGTAGTAGTAGTAGTAGGTAACAGGCCGTGGGAGGCACAAAACTTCTGGCACCCCTACGTATGAGATGCGTAGAGGTGCTGGAAGTTTTGTGCCTCCCATCGCCTGACACACATATGGTGTGAAACTGGGCCGCGGTCAGGCGATGGGAGGCGCCGTGCATCTTCGTCCATGCTCCATCGTAGGTGGGCCATACTGCATTTGATGCAGGGGCCAGGATGCACAGACATGAAGTACCACTTGTAACACGAATGATAAAGTGAGAAGCCTAGGACTCAGGCTGCTGTATCCTAATAAGGAATACTCATCCCGAGGCTTATCACACTATTATTTTGGTTGCAAATGGCACTTCATGTTGCTATGCCATGGATCAACATCGTAGTTCTGGTTTGATAAGTGGTTCCAGTGTAACGTACCATTGACTATCTATGACAACGGTGGGAACGATTATTACACCAGAACTACCCACTATCTCTTATAGGGGATATTGATTCATTGGCCTAGTCTATACTCCTGACATAAGTAATCGTAATTGTGTATTCGTCGTCACATGCTCATACTTACTTCACATATCAACCGAGGTGTATCTCTTCACTATCTTTACTTAACGCATGCGAATGAGTGTGAATGCTACAATTATAAGATCTATATGTTTAGGTATCTCTACATGTGATCTATGATTGGTACACCTTAGGATATTCAAACATAAACATTACATATGCAACTTGCCTAAGTTACGTAAGACTAATAATTGCCACAGTAAGTTTTGTCATTGTTATTATTCGTCGCTGCAATATTAGTAGTGTGGTATTCAGATAGAAGTTCCATCATTCAATTGCTCTGGCCCCATCGTTTATAGCCATGGAACATGCTGGAACGTGATTACGCATGAAATACATGTCAAAGAGATGGGCCATCCGGGTGTCGTGTGATGTCCACCTGGCTTGAGGTGGACCGGGTAGCCTTGAGCTCAGCGCTACACTCAGCGTAGCTTCGCCACGCTCATATAAGGGGGTTCCCCCTTCTATGTCACTCATGCCACTTCATTTCATTTCACTCTGTTTCATATTCTGGAAGGGTGTGCGTGGGGGGCGCGTTGTGCCCTGTCTCCCTAATGAAAGCTGCGCGTAGCCCGCCTAGCCTTTAGCGGAAGAGGTTCGCTCTCGCCCCGCAGATCAAAAAGTGCGTGGGGGGCGCGATTCTCGCCCCATCCAGTGTGTGTAGGCGTCCTCCTCGCAGGAGGCGGGGCCAGCCCCAGGGCCCGCCGCGACCTCGCAGGCGGCGCGGCGCGCCCCGCCGAGGCAGCGAACTCCGCCCGGCTCGGCCGCCAGTCGTGCCGCCGCGGCCGGCGAGGATCGAAGAACGGAAGCGTCGCTGAAGATCCCCTTCTGGAAGAGGACAAGGGAGGAGGAGGGATGAGGAGGAGGAGGAGGAGGAGGACGAGGAGGATTTTTTTTTGCTGTGGACCGCTGCCCGTCAAGCTTCCGAAGAGATTGCCAAGCAGGTGAAAATTGTTGATTATAAGTCGATGAGCGTATCGAGGGCGCTCCCCCAATCAAGACACTTTTTCTTAGGGGGTTTGCCTTGCCTGAGCTTCCCCAGCGCCTCACAGTTATATGCCGTGAGGGCCGCCGGGCCGTTCGAGGCGACTCGGCACTCCATGCGCAATTCGCGAGGCTTAGATTCAGCCCAGCATCCGCACAAGCCACAGAAGGTGAAGCGACCTTTACTCCAGGCAGCGTGGCTGTCATGCACCCTGTGCCCGTGGACGTAGGCAGGGGCAGGCAAACGTCGAGGGGGGTCGGTCATTCCAAGCCTACACCAAAGGTCATCATCGATTGGTGCTTTGCCGACCTGCGAGCCCCCCGCTCGCCGCCCTCTAGCCCGCCGTGGACGCTCAGGCGTGGGATGCGCAGTGTGCACAAGGGACAAGGGCCGCACACTTCGAACGAACCGTTCGGAAAAACATGCGAGCGGGGGGTTGCAACAGTTTGTTGCACGCTGTGCACCTCCATATGTCCTTGGCTACGGGCTTGAAACCATGGCTGGAAGCCTCAAGAAGTGCAATCACAACCTGCCGCCGGCGGACCACTCGCGGAAGCCGGGCACGATGCACTATGCGCTCTGGATTCTTGGGGGCCGTGGCTCGTTCCAATGTGATGGAACCATTACGTCGCAAGATGCGGCAAGCCAGATTTTCAAAATCAACAACTTCACGAACAACATCGGCCGGGATCTGGGCGTTCGCCGCCCGCGCCGTGGCCAGAGCATCCGCGATCGCATTGATTAAAAGATGATGGCGGTACCAAAGAAGCTGCCAGACGAGTAAGCTTCGCCTCATCATCGGCACAATGGCTAGGCGTGTAAACTAAATCAACCATGCCAGACCGCAATTCGAGCAGCTGCCAGAGCTCCCACCACAGATCAGCATTCTGCAACCGAAGGGTGTGATGACGTCCCTTCCGAAATGCTTTCAGGTGATTGATGTGGTCGGTGACCACCGTCAAGTTCTGATCTCGTGCCACGCGACGCACCACCTCCACAATGGCAACCAACTCAGCGCGCGGAACTGTCTGACGTTGACTGTCCAGCAATCCGTGCGACCCACAATCCCAATCAAGATCAGCAACAATGCGCAAGCGCGCGAAGCCAAACGCCACCCGGCGCAGGATGGGGTCGGTGGCATGGGGCCCTCCAGCGCCATCGGCGCCGTACATTCCTCCCGGAAGAGGGCCATCACAGCATCAGAAAAACTCCAACGCCCGATCCTCCGGAACTCCTGGGAGACGTAACCAATCCTTGGGAATGAGACCACGACGCCAAACCATAGGGTGTTGACCAATGCCGTCAAGGGCCTGCTGGCGAAGCTCATTGCTCTTGGAAATGTGCTCACAAGAAGAGGTGGCGTGGCATGAGCAACTCCAAAAGGCATGACAGGACGAGTCAACAGATGAAAGGCACTGCTGGCACAAAAGATCAGGAGCAATCTTAGCAGAGTGCTTGCGCTCCTCTGGCCAATAACCGCCGCATGCGACTAGCCGAATCATGCTGGACAGCGTCAAATCACCGTCTTCCGCTACGCGCCGAATGAGTCTCGCCACGCGCGTCCATTCGACGCCGTTCTCAGCGCCGCCTCCGTCATGAAAGGCCGAGGCAGCGCGCCAATGTTTAGCGTCAAGACCGGCCTCGAAGGCCTCGAGGAGCGCGGCCACGGGGCCCTCGCCCGAGCCCACCATCCGCCAGACTTCCCCGGTGGGCTCGTGCACCTCAGACGGCGAAGGGCACTCCCAGCCGAGAGATAATCAGCGTGGCTTGGAAGGCTCCCATCGGTCCTCGAACGAACCCCCATCCACGTCGCACGAGCTCAAGAGACTTAGCCCAAGATGTGCGGATGCGGTCAAAAAGAAGACCCCCCCCCAGCCGTTCTACTGTACCACATGCTGACGACCCTCCGCACATGAGCCTGGGCAGGGTCGCTCCCAGGGCCGTAAGTGAGACGGGGGGCCGTGGTGCAACAAGTACCTTTCTGGGGCGAACGGCTGGACGCATGAGCCATAGCCCGCAATCGCTTGGTCATGTACGGCGCTAAGCCGTGCACCTCGGACGTCCAGCAGCGCTTCGGATAAGCATTTGTGCGGAAGAGCTTGCACGCATCCCGGACAGCAGATGAAAGGCGGTTGATTTTAGCCGACGCCTTGCTACCAGCGTTCCTGCGAGCGCGCCGGACAACAACCGTCCGTCTAGCGCCGAAGCTGGTGTCATGGCCCATGTCACGGGCATTCGCAAGACCCTTGATCTCACCGAATCCATCCTCACGCACCAACGAGACGAGCTCGCGACGAAGGCTCACGGACGAGGCCAACACTCCGCATTTATCGAGGGAGAGTTGGGCCTTCCGCTGGCGCAGACCAGTCAGAAGTGTCCCAAGCAAAACAGGAAAAGTGGCAACAAGAGAAGCATGCGTACCGTACAAGCGACAGGATATGTCATCAACCCATTCCCGCAATGACTGTCCAGACACCGATTTGGAGGCAGCATCGAGAGGAGCATGCAAGAAAGCCCTGGCCAAGGAAACGGCCTGGCCACAGCCTGGAAGGATGCCGCCGCTCGGCAGGACCCCCTTGTGTATGCAACCTGACATCGTCAAGATCCTCACCCCCAAATAAGAATCAAGGGCGAGAGCCAGAAGCCTGAGCGGGTAGTTAAGCTCAGTTGCCGCGTCCACAAGATCGGCCAAGTTAACCGAATCGTAAAACTTACAAAGATCCAACAACAGGCCGGCGACCTGGAAACCCTGATGCAAAGCTAGCTCTGACTCCAATTCGTCCAACCAGCCGGCGGCTTCGGCTGACCCGCCAACTGTTTTGTCCCATGGGCCGTGAAATGCACGGGGGAGGGGGAGGAGGAGGAGGAGGAGGAGGAGGAGGAGGAGGAGGAGGAGGAGGAGGAGGAGGAGGAGGACGAGGAGGAGGAGGAGGAGGAGGAGGAGAGGATGGAGGATGGAGGAAGGATGAGGAGGAGAAGGATGAGGACGAGGAGGCTGAGGAGGAGGAGGATGGATGGTGGATGGAGGATGAAGGATGTGGAGGATTCAGGATGGAGGAGGCGGAATAACCATAAGCATAAACTTAATTACAATAGCAACGACAATGCTTCGAAACATAATAATACTACAAACAAACATGGACAAGCATAGCAACACTAATAACAATGATAATAATGATAGTAATACTGATACTTATAGGACGAATAATACGACGAATGCGAATTATCATACTGATAACTATAGGACTAGGAAGAACACGAACATCAACATCGAAATGAGAAGAACAGTAGTATTAATATTAACCAAATAGTAATAATAGTATTAATATGAAAAGGACGACGAATAATATTGAGAAACAGAAGAATAGTAAGACGATCGTGATCATACTAAGAAGACGAAACAGACGAGGAGGAGGAGGAGGGGGAGGAGGAGGAGGAGGAGGGTGAGGAAGGGAGGAAGGAGGTCAGCCCAAGCGCTAACTAGGAGGGAGCAAGGAGGAGGAGGAAGAGGAGGAGGAAGAGAAGGAGGAGAAAGGAGGAGGAGGAGGAGAACGAAGATGAGGAGGAGGAGGATAAGGATAAGGAGGAGGGGGAGGAGGAGGAGGAGGAGGGGAGGAGGGAGAAGGAGGGAGGAGGAGGAGGCGGAGGAAGAGAAGGATGATGACGATGACGATGACGATGACGATGATGATGAGGATGATGATGATGATGGTGATGATGATGGTGATGATGATTATTTTGATGGTGGTGGTGATGATGATGATGATGATGATGATGATGATGGCGATGCTGCTGCTGAAGCTGATTAGGATGATGATGATGCTGATTCTGCTGATGAGGATGATTATGTTGTTGATGATGGTGGTTATGATGATTATGATGATGATGGTGATGCTGCTGATAAGGATGCTGATGATGATGACGATGATGATGATGTTGATGACGATGCTGATGATAAGGAGGAGGAGGATGAGACTGATGATAATGATGATGATGGTATTGAGGATGCTCATGCTGATGCTGCTGACGATGATGACGATGATGGCGACGCTGACGCTGATGCTGAGGATGATGATGATAATGATGCTGACGCTGATGATGCTGATGATGATGACGATGCGGATGAGGATGACGATGCTGCTGCTGATCATTATGATGCGTATGAGGATGATGATAATGCTCATGTTGATGATGATGATGATGCTGCTGTTGATGAGGACGATGATGATGCTGATGAAAAGGATGATGCTGATGCTGATGCCGAGGATGATGATGATTACGATGATGATGATGCTGATGATGATGATGATGGTGACGATAAGGATAATGATGACGATGATGACGATCGACGACGATTCTGATGATGCTGATTATGATGCTGATGATGATGACGATGACGATGACGATGACGATGGCGACGATGATGATGATGATGATGATGATGATGATGATGATGATGATGATGATGATGATGATGATGATGATGGTGCTGCTGATGATGATGATGATGGTGCTGCTGCTGATGATGATGATGATGATGATGCTGATGTTGATGCTGATGCTGATGATGCTGATGCTGATTATGATGCTGATGCTGATGCTGATGCTGCTGATGATGATGAGGAGGAGGAGGAGCAGGGAAGAGGAGGAGGAGCAGGGAAGAGGAGGAGGAGAAGGAGGAGGAGGAGGAGGAGGCGGAGGAACAGGAGGAGGAGGAGGAGGAGGAGGGCGACGAAGAGGACAATTCCGACGGACAAAACGGCACCAACGGATTGGACACCGAGATCTTGGCGTCTCAATTTTTTGAGCTGGGCGTTTTCATCCAGTTCTGGCCCCGGGACCCTCACATCGAAACATGGGGCTCAAAGGTGGGGTCCAGGGTTCTGGCCGTGTTTTCTCACGCGGTGCAATTCTTCTCGCCACGTCAGATCTCGAGATGCCAGGCCTCCAACGGCTTTTCCGACGGTCTGTTTTTTTTCGACAGTCTGTTTTTTTCCGACCGGCGTTTTTTTTCTTGGCTGATGCTGGTGCTGATGCTAATGTTGATGCTGATGCTGCTGATGCTGCTGATGATGATGATGATGATGAGATGATGGTGATGATGATGATAATGATGATGATGATGATGGTGATGGTGATGGTGATGGTGATGATGATGATGATGATGGTGATGGTGATTGTGATGGTGATGGTGATGGTGATGGTGATGATGATGATGATGATGATTATGATGGTGATGGTGATGGTGATGATGATGATGATGGTGATGGTGATGGTGATGGTGATGATGATGCTGATGAAAAGGATGATGATGATGGTCATGGTCATGGTGATGGTGATGGTGATGATGATGATGATGATGATGATGATGATGGTGGTGATGGTGATGGTGATTGTGATGGTGATGATGATGATTATGATCATGATGATGATGATGACGACGACGACGATGATGACGACGATGACGATGATGATGATGATGATGATGGTGATGGTGATGGTGATGGTGATGGTGATGGTGATGGCGATGATGATGATGATGATGATGATGATGATGATGATGATGATGATGATGCCGACGACGACGACGATGATGATGATGATGATCATGATGATGATGATGGTGATGCTGATGATGATGATGACGACGACGACGATGATGATGATGATGACGACGACGATGACGATGATGATGATGATGATGGTGGTGATGATGATGATGGTGATGATGATGATGGTGATGATGATGATGATGATGATGACGACGACGATGGTGACGATGATGATGATGATGATGACGACGACGACGACGATGATGATGGTGATGATGATGATGGTGATGATGATGATGATGGTGATGTGATGATGATGATGATGATGATGATGGTGATGATGACGACGACGACGATAATGATGATGATGGTGATGATGATGATGGTGGTGGTGGATGATGATGATGATGATGATGATGATGATGATCATGACGACGACGACGACGACCGATGATGATGATGATGATGATGATGATGATGCTGCTGCTGCTGATGATGATGATGATGATGATGATGATGATGATGATGATGAGATGAGGAGGAGGAGGAGGAGGAGGAGGAGGAGGAGGCGGAGGAGGAGGAGGAGGAGGAGGAGGAGGAGGAGCCAGCGGCTTTTCCGGCGGTCTGTTTTTTCCGACCGTCTGTTTTTTATTCCGACTGGCGTTATTTTCTTGGCTTTCGGCCCTCGGGGGCCGTCCTCGGGCGCAGTGACAGTCGCAGAACACACCTGCGACGCAAACTTAGCCGTGGGGAAGGGGTCGGGAGGCAAAGAGACGGGTTTCCCCAGTCTCCGTACCTGCTAGTGAACTGCTGGCCTCCTGTCGGGTACAAAACCAGGTTGCAAAGGTAGCCGTGTCCCCCCCCCCTCCCCCCTCCGCCTCCTCCTCCTCCGCCTCCTCCTCCTAGCAAACACTTAGCCCTGGGGAAGGGGTCGGGAGTTCCAGAGGCGACGGCCAGCGAGGGTCGAAAAGCAAAACAAAAAAATCGCGCAGGAATCGTACTTGGGTATTGCACGTGTTCGGCCAGGGGGGGGGGCCCTCGCCGGGCCGAGGGGTCGTCGAAAAAGCAGGCCTCGGGGAAGGGGTAGGGGCTTCCGGGGACCCCGTATGGAAACAATCGAGAGAGCGGATGTTGGGGTTTGGATTGGAATTTGGAGCGATACAGATGAATCCCTGAAGCGTAGCAGCACCAAGTGGCAGAGGGGAGGGAGAGGAGAGGAGCGACCGTGAGTCGGCAGTACAGTTGTGGCGCCTCCTCCTCCTCCTCGACGGGAGCTGCACAAAAAAATAGACTTTCGGAGGTCCGCGCGGACTTCTTGGCTCGGCGCAGGGGCCCCGCGGACGGCGCCTCCGACGCCGCCCCTGGCGCGCTTCGCACACGTCAAGCCAAGCCCAGAAACCAGCGCGGACCTCCGAGAGCTTATGCTTATGCTCTAGGCCTCCCAAATAGGGTCCGAGCAGGTGGGGCCGAAGGATCGCGCCGCATCGCCGATGCATCGCCGAAGCGGCTCGATGTGGAGGCCGATTTCCTCCGCACCGCCACCGCCGATGCATCGCCGATGCATCACCGATGCGGCGCGATCCCTCGACCCTTTCAACTCGGACCCCTTCTGGGAGGCCTCTACAGTCGGGGCCCTGAAGAAGGAACCCTTCTCCTTTTCGTTGGGGAGGGGCTCGGCGTTCCTTGATGGTTCTGCAGTTTGCCTTCAGCTTTCCGGAGGTTCTCCATGGGAAATCGAAGCTCAACTTCTGGGAGGAAGGGGCCCCGTTCCTTACAGTGAGCGGCTTGAGTGAAGAACACTTCCTTTTCAAAAGGGGCTCGGTCGTTCCTTGAGGCTTGCATGCGTTACGCATCCTTCCTGATGCGTTTTTTTTGTTTACTATTTGTCGTTCCTTATGCTTTCTTCCCTTGGAAAACAGGGGCTTCGTTCCTTATTTATCGTTCCTTAGGTCAGGCCGATGACTGTATTTGGGGTTCCTTAGGTCCACGCCCCGACTGCACGTGCGGCTCTGCAGCTCGACCCCTGCCAGCTCAAGGGCACCCACTGTGCCCCGTGCCTCGCGACGCGCGCCCTCTGACGCTCCTGTGGCGACGTGGCCCCGGGAAGGGTCTTTGTGCCCTCTCGCGTGTCCTGTCCAGTGAAGTCCGACTGCACGTCAGGAGGGAGAGGAACACACAGACAGAGTGAACCGTCGATTCCCCCGAAAATGTGGGAAAATATGGGAAGTGGGGGGGAAGACAGAAACCCAGAAAACATTGGGAAATATGGGGAATACCTTCATTTGTGTGTACTCCTTTGTGCGTCCCAGGGCCCCTTCCGCACGTGCAGCTCAGCAGCCTCCGCCTCCGGCTGCTCCCCCCCCTGGAGGAGGCGAGCCCGTGGCCAGAGGCGCCCCGGCGGCGGAGCCAGGCCCTGCTGCGCCACGTCGAGCGCGTGGGCGCCGTGGAGGAGTGGGGCCCCGGCGTCGAGGAGCTCCTCGAAGGCCGCCGGGACCACCGGGGGCGGCAGAGAGGGGGGGGGCGATGACTACCCAGAGATCCAACGTGACGGAAAAATCAGGACGGAGGTTTTCTCTATCTTTCGGCCTCGAGGGGCCCTCGCCGGGCCCCGGGACCGTCAAAAAACGACTCAGGATGAGAAACCGGTCCCAGGGAATGGGTCGAGACTTCTGGGGACCACGTATTGAAAAAATCACGACATCGGATCTCTGGGTAGGGGGGGGTGGGTATCATGGCGTGGGCCATGATATTTCCCCAGATTTCACGGCGCCTCTTCTTGTTTCATTACGTCCCTGGCTCCCCATTGGGCCGTGCACATGCCGCCGGCCACGATTTGCACCCCCCCCCCTCTTGGACGCCCCCCTCTTGGCCGTCCCTGATGAGACCAACCCCCCGAAAACGGCGTCGAAGGCCGTCGAGAGAACGGCGTCGAAGGCCGTCGAGAGGCCGTCGAAGGCCGTCGAGCTGCCGTCGAAAAGGCCGTCGAGCTGCCGTCGAAAAGGCCGCCGAGCTCCTCGACGGCAGTCGAACAAATTGCACGGGCACAGGCTTTCGGAGGGCCGCGCGGGCCTCTCGGATCGGCGCCTGGCCCCCGCCTGCCCTGGCCCTGGCCAGGTCACGCGCGCACCCCGCCGCGGCGGAGGCCAAAGCCCATCTGACCCGAGATGGGACAACACATGGGTGTCCACGTCCATGCTTTTAGTTGAGATTGTGAAGGGTGGATCCTCTTCCTGGTTCCTCACCAAAGCAAGCACATCACGCCTTCCCGGATCAATGCCTACGACTCGTTGCCCAGGCAGAGGGACTGGAAAGCTTGGTTCGTCCACTTTCCGATGACGATTCCTTGTGCCAAAGCCCACCTGGCCCGAGATGGAACAGTACATGGGCATTGATTCGAACCCTGCAGCGCTCGAAGGGGGACTCTGAGCACCACCCCGCCCCCGACATCAGTGCTGATTTTGGCAGGGGTGCTTGTTTTCTGGGCCTCGAAGGTTTTCGCCCCCTCCAGCCCCCTCCGTTCTGCCGCACCCTCAGTATCAATTCGGGGACTCTGCATCTTGCGCCGCAGGGTTCGAGGCTCGGTCAGAACGCTTTTGAGTAGAGGGCTGGTACCATAGTGTACATAAGGCGTTCGGCTGTCGCCGAAAGTCTTCGTGGCTCCTCGCCCCCGGGTCGCGTTTAAGGGGCCCTCAGCTGCTGTGTCCTCATCGGAAAAAAAAAATCTTGCGCCGCAGGCTTCGAACTCATTGTCCATGCGCGGGGGGGGGGGGGCGTGTGGGGCCCAGCTGCCGCGGGCGCCCTCGAGCCCAGAGGCGTGCTTCGGCGGCTGCTCCCCGGCCGCGGGCCCCGCCTCCCCAGGCGCGCGGCGCGCGCGAGCGACCCCAGCACCGACCCCAGAAAGTCCGCCTCGGAGGACCGCGCGGGCGCCCTGTCTTTTGGATCGGTGCGGGCCCCCCCTCAGAACAAAAACCACGCGCACGACGCAAATTTGCAGTTCATGCCAAACATGGGAAAGAAGAAGAAGAATAATAATAAGAAAAAGAAGAAGAAGAAGAATAATAATAATAATAAGAAGAATAATAATAATAGTAATAATAATAATAATAATAATAATAATACTAATAATAATAATAATAAGAAGAGTAATAAGAATAGTAGTAGTAGTAGTAATAATAATACGAATAAGAAGAATAATAATAATAATAGTAATAAGAAGAAGAAGAACAAGAAGAAGGGGAAGAAGAAGAGAAGGAGGAGCTCTAGCACCGACCCAGTGCCGGGTCAAGGCTCCCCCCCTGAGCCTCGAGCTGGCCCCCCCTTCTCGTCCCCCCTCGTGCTCTTCGCCCGGAGAGCCGATGCCTCGATATGTCTTGTCTGAAAGCGGGGCCCCTAGACGTGTCGACCCCTCCCCCAGGACCAGCTTCTCATCCCGAGCCGTTTTTTGATAGCCCTGGGGCCCGGCGAGGGCTTCCGGAGGCCGAAGGCGATTAAAGAAGGCTGCGCGTCCCGAGCACGTCTGGGCCCCCAGGCCTGGCCCCCTACCGGTCCCACTGGATGCAACTCTTGGGAGGTTGAACTTTGAATCGGCGATGGTAAATCTCTGGTCGAGAACTGGCCTAATCCAGCCCAGTCCGGCTGAATCCAGCTTCGTCCAGTTTGATCCCGCTCAGCTTCTGGCCTGTAATCTCGGGCTTAATCCAGCCTGTCCAGCTCAGTGCCCCCTTAATCGGCTTACCAGCCCCTGATCGTTCCTGAATCGTTCTGACGAAAATCTCCCAGGAGTTGCCTGCTAATGCTAAAGTCCCCCCCTCATGCTCTTCCCCCACCCTGAGATCCGACGCCGCGGACAAAGTAGCATCGCGAGACATCGCGAGCAAAGCCCTTGACCGCGTCTCCCTGCGGCACCTCCCGAGCCGGAGCCGAAGCGACACGGCAAAACCGCCCGCGGAGGCAAACGTGCGACGCCAGGATCTCCGTGCTTCCCTGCCAGGTTTTGTGGGGGTCATGTGCGTGTGTGTGTGTGTGTGTGTGTGTGTGTGTGTGTGTGTGTGTTCATTTTCGGTCGATCCGTAGTATTCATTTTCGAAACATCCAGTGGCTCGTGACAGTGCGGAGCAGCCCACGTGCGGCGCCCAGCGCAAAAATGCGACGCCAGGATCTCTGCGTTTCCCTGCCAGGTTTTGCTTTCGGGCCGCCCCGCGCGGGCCTCCTGGCGGCCGCTCGGTTCGGGACAACACTCCGGGCGCCCGCGGGGCGCCCTCGGCGAGGCGCGGCTCTGCCGGAGAGAGCACCCCGAGGCTGGGCAGCGCGACGAAGGAGCCTCGACCTTCCCCCCCCCAGGCCTTTCCCCCCCCACACCTCGAGCCTCGACATTCCCCAGCCTTCGACATTCCCCCACACCTCGAGCCTCGACCTTTCCGCCCCCCCCCCCCCCCCAGGCCTCGCCCCCGAGCCCCCCGTGGCCTTCGCCAGCGGCTGCGGCGCACCCTTCGCGCGGCGGGAGGCGGCGCCACTGGGCGGCGGCAGCCGCAGCGGGGACGCGCCTCCGCGCGCGCGGACGCCGCCGCCGCCCAGGCAGAAGGCCGCGCCGGGCGCCTCCCAGCCTGGCGCGGGGGCGCCGCCGCGGCGCCGCGCGGTGACGCCGCCGCCGCAGCACCCGGAGAGGGAAGAGCGGCCGAGGCACATGACTTTTCGGACCGCACATCCTGAGCTCCTGGCGTCGTCTTCGGGCGCCTGCGTCGGTCCTCGGCGGTTTTCCAGCCTCGGGATGTGTTCCAGCAGCCGCGCCTCGCCGAGGGCGCTCTGGAGGCGCCTGGATCGTCCCGACCAGCCGCCGGAGGCCGGAACCATGATCCGAAAACCAAATGTTGGAAGACACGCTGGAGTCCAAGCGTTGCAGTTTTTGCCCTAGCAGGCGGTTTCGCCGAGTCTCGGGCCCCGGGACGGTCACGGATCGATCGGGCTCGAAGCATGCCGCAGGAAGATGTGGTCCAGGGCTCTGGGGGTGACTTGTCTCGCGGTGCGGCAAGGCTTCGCAACGTCGGGACCTCAGCGGGGGCTGCCCTCGCGCACTTCTCGGATCTCTGCGCTGCGGGCCCTCTGGGCGGCGCCTCCCCCATGAGCAGCCACACGCGAACCCTACCCCTGCAGGTCAGATCTGGGGAAACCAGAAGGTACCCATACCGCTATACTCACTGGACCTCTCCTGGGGTGCGTTCTGACCAGGATTATTTCGGGGCGAATCCAGCGGTGGCGACGAGGGCGTCCCAGGAGGCCCAAAAAGGGGAAAGCGGCCGAAAGGTAGCGGTATGGGTACCTTTTCCTTCTCCGAAGATCTCCGAAAAGCGGGCTGGGGCGTTAGACTTGGACGGGCGTCGGCAGCCACGTGAGCCCTGCAGCGGGGGCGTCCGATCCCCCGTCGCCGATGGGGCCCGCAGGGGTGGGGCTCGCCCCGGTGGCCGCAAGTCCCAGAGCTCCGACGCTGTGCTCTTCAGCCGGCGGCTTTCCCTCGGTGGTCGGCCGCTCATCAGGCCCCGGGCCGTCCAAAACGGATCCAGGACGACAAGCCAGCCTTGGGGACGCGGTGCGGATGGAATCGGGGGTGGGCAGACCTCCTACCCTGACACGCCGATGAGTGCATTGCCCGTTCTCGGTTCTCGAGAGGGCGCCGCGGCCGTCCTCTTCCAGGCTTGCGCCCGCCAGGTTTGGGCCCGAGGTCGTTTTCACTAAACCGCGTTTTGCTAAAGTCAGGAGGAAAAGAAACACACAGACACAATTCATCGTCGAGTCCCCAGAAAATATGGGAGAATAGTGGAAGTGGGGGGGGGAAGACAGAAACCCAGAAGATATGGGAACATGTGGGGCATAGTTTTATTTGTGTGCATTTCTTTGTGTGTCCTGGGGCCCCTTCAGAAAGGGAGGTCTGTCCATCTCCGAGTGAACAACAAAAAATCCATGGGCGGATGTCGGGGGCCGGCGCCGCCCCGGGGGGGGCGCTCCCCGCGCCCGCGGGAGGGCAGGGCCCACTTCGATGTGGCCGACCCGCCTGGACTCGGGAGGGGAAAGAACACACAGACACAATGAATCATCGATTCCCAGGAACATGTGGAAAAGTGCGGGAAGTGGGGGGGGGAGACAAAAGCCCAGAAAAATTATCCTGGCGAAGGACCCAACCATATGCAGACGTTAATACCGCAGGGCAGGTGGGACGAAGCAAAAGGAATTCCCAATATGGCCACGAACCGTGTGAGGGGTGCAACACACTGGGGCGGGGCCGCCATGCGAACCCTGCCACTGAGGCCTTCGGTGGAGCTCCCTATGTCCCTACGGGGCCACGAACCGTGTGAGGGGTGCGCCAATATGGGGCGGGGCCGCCATGCGAACCCTGCCTCTGGGGCCTTCGGTGGAGCTCCCTATGGGGCCACGAACCGTGTGAGGGGTGCGCCCAAATGAGGCGGGGCCGCCATGCGAACCCTGCCACTGGGGCCTTCGGTGGAGCTCCCTATGGGGCCACGAACCGTGTGAGGGGTGCGCCCAAATGAGGCGGGGCCGCCATGCGAACCCTGGCTGAGCTGGGGCCTGTGAGGGGTGCGCCAAATGGGGCGGGGCCGCCATGCGAACCCTGCCACTGGGGCCTTCGGTGGAGCTCCCTATGGGGCCACGAACCGTGTGAGGGGTGCGCCAAAATGGGGCGGGGCCGCCATGCGAACCCTGCCACTGGGGCCTTCGGTGGAGCTCCCTATGGGGCCACGAACCGTGTGAGGGGTGCGCCAAAATGGGCGGGGCCGCCATGCGAACCCTGCCACTGGGGCCTTCGGTGGAGCTCCCTATGGGGCCACGAACCGTGTGAGGGGTGCGCCAAAATGGGGCGGGGCCGCCATGCGAACCCTGCCACTGAGGCCTTCGGTGGAGCTCCCTATGGGGGCCACGAACCGTGTGAGGGGTGCGCCAATATGGGGCGGGGCCGCCATGCGAACCCTGCCTCTGGGGCCTTCGGTGGAGCTCCCTATGGGGCCACGAACCGTGTGAGGGGTGCGCCAAAATGGGCGGGGCCGCCATGCGAACCCTGCCACTGGGGCCTTCGGTGGAGCTCCCTATGGGGCCACGAACTGTGTGAGGGGTGCGCCAAAATGGGGCGGGGCCGCCATGCGAACCTTGCCACTGGGGGGAGGAGGAGGAAGGAGGAAGGAAGGAACGCGGGGCACCGTCTCTTCAAAACGAGGACCCAACACCACAGGATGGTTGGGAAATATGGGCAAAGATGGGGAATCCTGTGATTTGTGCCCATTTATTTGTGTGTCCCAGGGCCCCTTCATGGATATCGATTTCGGCCGCCCCCGTCGGAGTAGATTCGGACATTCCAGCGATTCGCTGCGGCCCGATGCTTGCATGGCGCCGCCGACCCGATTCGATTCTGGCTCCGTGCCGATGCAGCCCGGTCCGACGCACATTTCGATTCGAGCACTGATGCTGGGAGGGGGATCCAGCGCCGACCTAAGGAATCCACGCGGAGCTCCGAAAGGTCATGTGGCATGCTGCTTTTTTCTGCTTTGGCAGCGCGCCCCTCTCCCGGCGGCTCTCTCTCCTCCTCTCCCCTCTTCCTCGAGCTTCGTGGCGAGTATCGATGCCCTTGGCCCAGGAGGCTCATTGGATCGCCAACTGCGCAACAAGTTGCTTCAGGCCCTCCAACTGGGCAAAGGAGAGTTGAGGACCTCAGTGCCACCGCAGCCTTTCTCCTCCTTGCATCCCTCTTTCTATTCCTCCTCCTCCTCCCCCCTCCATTGTACGTGCTCCTCCTACAGGTGCATCATTCCTTCTTGCAGGCTTTTCCTTCATTCGAATAGGAGCACGCGTGCATGCCCGCTGCCATTCTGGCTTGCAGCGTGCGTGCGGACTAACAACGGAAAGGGAGGAGGACCGCCGCTATGCTCTTACCAGTGCCGCCATGTCTCTTACTTGTCATTGCCACCCGCATTTCTAATTGGCAGCGGAGCTGGGAGCGATCCCAGACCCACGGAATGCGCAGAGTGCGATGTGGACGCACATGGGCATCCCCCCAATCTTTTCAATGCCGACACCCTCCGTTCCCTGAACAGTTTTGTGTTCATGGCTCTGCAAGTCCTGATACGATGAGGCCAACGCCAGACCGGACGAGACGTGAGGAATTCAGCGAGGGCAACAACAGCTGAAGGCGCCGGGAGATTTGTGTCCGCAGTCCTCGCAACCCACAGATACTGGCCGTGGCTTCGCGTCGGGAATGACTTCGGCCCGGGAATGACAGCGAGCCGCCTGTCTGGGCCAGTACCGTGCTTCGTGATGCGTGTGGCAGTGCTGGCTGTCCTCTGTGCGAGCACGTCGCACCACACGAGTGGATCACTGAACGTACACACGCTAATCTCACCACCCTTGGCGCCAGTGAAGGACAACAGCCCCATTACTGTTGCCACCTGCTTCAACATGGCGTTCGCCCCTGCGCGGCCCGAGTCCCAAGGCGCTTCCGCAGCTCCTCATCGTGGAGGAGTCTGATCGAGAAAGATCTCCGTCTTGGCGCTCGGGAGCAGCATGCTACTTATCACCAGCCTGAAGTCGCCGATGCATGTTTTTGTCCCGACTGGGCCGCAAGCGGCCAGACACGCATCCATCGAGCGCTGCTGACACCACGTCCACAAGCAACCAGCACGACAGCTATGCCACGACCATTGTTCAGTTGGGTTCTTCGTTCCATCCGCCCCTTCAACCAGCTCGGCAACTCCGGGGTGGCGCGCGGCGTTATCCAGTTTTACCTCGATGCGGAGTTCGACGAATGCTTCGACCATTTACACCGAATCTCTCCCAGGATGATGCGTCCAGGCTTGCCGCTGGCACCTATTGGGGTCATGCCGCGTGCGGCCTATGGTCCCGCCTGCGTGCTACACTACGTGCGGCCTTTGCCGCGACCACTTGTCAGCTTCACTGCAGGCGCGCCGCCCGTTCATTGACTCAACAAGGTAGCAATGTTGAGTACGATTGACAAACACTCGGGGCAGAGCTGCACCACTCACTTGACAACGAGACCTGTTGTCACACGATCTGGTGCATGCTGTACGCCTTCGCGCTCGGGCGCGCGATGCCCAGAGTGCGTAGCTCCAGGCACGCTGACACGTTTGATGTGCCTTCTGCCGCAAGATGATGTTTACGCCTTTCGCTGTGCCGTTCGATCTAGGCACGCGGCCACGCGGCAACCTGTGCACCCTTGGCCATGGCAGTCCGGGACAGAGAAGTTCCGTCAGTGGCAGCTGTTCTGTCTTTCAGGACTCGCTGGTGGGGAGCACACTTGCGCATTGTCAGTGCGCGGTGGTGCTGGCCTCGCGGCGCGCGCCTCCTAAGTGCAGCCACTTGCTGCTCAGCGCGCCTGGGGTGTTGTCTATGCAGCGGGCGTGCTAATTGGTGCCTTCGGCAACGGCCTCCTGACCCTCGACGTGGGCGTCGTCTCGCCTGACGCCGCGGCGGCCAGCCCAGACTGCGCGGCCACCATGTGCTGGCGCAAGGTCAAGTTCTACTCGGCGCACGCCGATGTTCTGGCGCGGCAGAACTTCACCTACCAGCCGCTGGTCTACGCCTGCCACGGCCGGCCCCGCCCGTGGACGGCGGTCACCCTCCGCGCTCTCGCGACAAAACAATCGCGGAGGCGTGGCTGTTCCGACGGGGAGTGGCGGCGCAAGCGGCTGGCCGCGGCCGTCGGCGCTGACGCGTGGCGCCGCGCCGCCTGCAGGTGCAGGCAGGCGTGCTGGCCAGTCCGGGGCGAGGGCGCCACCTGGGCCCACCCTGCCCGCGACCTCGTCGCCCCCGCCCTCCCCGCTTCCGCCCGCCCCCGCGCGCTCGCCTGACAGCGGGGCTAGTGGCTCTCGCCCCGCGGCCGCGGCCCCCGCCCCTCCGCCGCCTGCTTGTCCGCCTGCCTGCCTGCCTGCGTGCTTGCCCGCTTGCTTCCCCCCTCCTCTCTGAAACTGGGGCCCCTCCGCCGCCTGCTTGTTCGCCTGCCTGCTTGCCTGCGCACCTGCCCGCTTGCCCCCCCCCTCCTTCTCTGGGGCCCGGGGGCGGGGGGCTGGCAGAACGCGCTGGCAGAACGTGTTGACAGCTGGGCGATGGCTGCAATGAGGCCGCCGGCGCGCGGCGCGCCGCGCTGCCCGCTCCGCCCTCCTCGCCCTCTCCTTCTCCGCCTCGTTCCCCCCGTCTTGCGTGCCCGCCTCGCTCAATGTATCCTCTGGCTCGCGGCTGGCGCAGGGGGGGGGGGATTCGTTGCTTCCCCACCCGTCGGCTCCGCGCCCAACGGCCCCGCGCTGCGCTGCGCCGCCCGGCCTGCCGCCCCCTCCCCCTCCCCCCCTCTTTCCCAGTTATGCGCCTGCCTCGGGCCCTGGGCCCCAGGCCCCCCCCCCCTCGCAGTCGCCGTCGTCTGTCGCCCCCTCTTCTCGGGCGCGCGGCCGTGGCGGGCGATCTCGATCCGGGAAGTTGCTTTTCGAAACCGCGAGCATGCGCGACTTTGCTTTCTCTTCTGACGGCGGACTTCGCCCCGATGGCAGCGGGTGGTCGTCTAGGGATAATCAACGCACTGCCCTAAATCATAGGCTCTGCGGGCCCTGGCTCGAAGCCCGGCGGCCTGGCGACGCGAGAAGGGAGATGGGGGGGGTGCGATGGCGCGCGCTGTTAGGCTCGATCGCGCGCGCGGCGCCCCCCCGTCTGCCGCGATCGCGGACCTGGCGATCAAAGGCGCCTGGTCTCGGATCATGCGCATGTCGTTGCTTCGATCGGCGCCTTCCGACCTCGGGGTGCCCCCGGGCGCTTGGCGCCCTGGATTGCCCGTCGCCCGTTTGATCTCCTCTGAGATTTGGGAGGATGCGGTTCTGGCTTTACCTGGAGGTGACCCGCGGGGCTGTCTTGCTGAAGCCCAAGGTTCTGATGCTTGAAGCTGCTGGGGGGGGGGGGGGGGCGAGGCGTCTCCTTTCTTCAAAACCAGTTGGATGCAAAGCGCTGCGGGGCCCTTCGGGCTCTTCGGGCGTGGCGGGCCGATTTTTGTTCAGAGCTCGCAAGGCTGTCCGCGCCTGCCCAGTCCTTGCCCGACATTGCCTGCCAGCCTTCGCGGCGCTCACATTGCCGCCCTTTGCCGGCGCGACGACGGCCTGCGCGGCGCCCTCCCGTCCGCTGAAGAGACCGAAATCGACGGAGCCCCAAATCGTGACCCGCCCCCGAGTTTTGGATGACTAAGGGCGGAAGCAGGCCGGAAGCTGGCGGCGCGGAAGGAGCTCTGGCGGACGATGGGGCGTCGCGCTCGGCCCCGCGGGGCGCCCGCCGCCTCTGGGCGCCCAGCGGCGCGGAGGGGGGGGGGGCGGCTCAGGTCGCGCAGGGCCACTGGAATTCAGTTTTTTGGCAGCTGCGGCGGATGGCGAGTTCCTTCTGGCACGGGCCCTTGCCTTTCGCGCGACAGTTGCCCGATCCTGCCGACGAGCCGCAGAAGATCATCGCGTGATGAACGGGTGAGCGATGGCGGAAGGGGCAGGAGGCGTGGGTCGCGACGATGGCGGGTAGGGTGGGCAGCGCGCCCCGGGTGGATGGGGTGCCATGCTCTGCGCGGAGAGCCCCCGTTGCTGGACCCGTGCTCTCTGGATCTTGCCGCGAGTTCGTTCTAGAGCCCGCGCGCTGGCATTCCCGAGGACGTGGCGCGCGGCCTCGTGGTTTCCCGTTCCGCGGAAGAACTCTGAGAACGAAGTGGGGAAGGGGTGCGTCGTGCGTCTTCTAGTAGATTTCTCAGCACGGCGAATGCGGATGCCAAGCTATTCTCAGCGACGGCTGCGAACGTGACGAGGAGGGTCGCCAAGCACGAGCCCGCGCGGCCTCCTCTGAAGTGTTTGCATGGTCGCGACATCCTGGCCGACGGTCTCGAGGCGGGGGTCTTCTTTCTCAGCCCGGCACCTGCGGGAAAGATGCTCGAGTGGTCTTGTCCCGATTGATTCCGGAATCGTTGTTGCATTTATCGCGGCCCACTGGGCATTCGGCAATGGCCCAATTGGCTTCCGCCCAGTTATCCGGGGCCATGTGCGAGAACAATGCTGCGATCGTTCGCAGTTTCGGGCGGGCGTTTGGGCCTTTCCCGATCTTTCGCGGCCTCCGCCGAGGGGGCCCCAGCTCCATGTTTTTTTTTTCTTGGCTGTGGAGCCGGTGATCGCCTGACTTCAAGCGCGGCTTCCTGGGCATATCTCGTCGGCGCAGACCGATGCTGATGATTTCTCTCTTGGGCGCAGGTGCCCCCTCGCATTCTTTCCATGTCGGTGCCGGGTGGATAAAGCTATCTGGTGGTCGCTCAGTCCCCCGAAGTGCCAGGTTGTGTTGGTGTGCGAACGTCTCCATGGCGCCCTGGCCGATTTCCTCCTGGGGCTCGGGGCTCATCCTGGCCGCGTTGAACTTGCCAGTTGCTTGACATATCCTGGGATCTGGATCGGCAGGGGGGCGGGGGGGGGGGCTCTGGGGGAGGGCCCTACCAAACTACGGAAAGTGATTTGGGAGATTCGGGATCCGGGGCATGGTCTGGCACGATTGATTGCGCTGTTCAAGACATGATTCGTCTCGCTCATGTGCTTTGTGATCCAAGATCATAGGCCCACTGCTGCGCTGTCCCAAGTTTACCAGTCGTGCGTGCGACTCCTCTCTGCAGGCCCAAACAATGCACTCTCGTATGACATGTGTCCAAACCTCGCGATGTTCGGTCTCCAGATTGAACCCCCTCAGTTCACCCTCGGTGCCGATGCCGCCCGTGCCAAGGTGCGACGAGCCAAAGATTCAGGCTAGTATGCCTCGAGTTCCGACGCCCGCCCATGCCCGTGCCAATACATTCTCGCGGCGCGCCGAATCGATGTCAGCATTGAAAGATCAGATGTGCAGAAGCAATATGCGTGTTCTGAAGCAGCACCATTCCCCCTCTGATCCTTGATGGGCTGCCCGTCCCCGTCGCGCTGTTCATTGGATCCCTGGGGTCGTGCTCCTGGATCTTGGGCGGGTCTATGCCCGTGTGGCGATGATCGCGCGAAGGTCGAGCGCGCGTGCCCCTTGGGCCGCTCGCCGAAGTATGGCCAGGTGTGTCTGTGCTGGCTCTAGGTTCCACGCTGCCCCCCGCGGGCGCATCCTTGGTTGCTCATCCCCAGAGCGCCCAATGAAGGGCCTTCAGCAGTCGTTCTCTTCCTGCTTGGGCCCACGTGCTCCGAAGTCTCTTGGCGCCCCTGGGGGTTCGCCCTGGTTCCGCCGCGTCCTCTTCGTTCATGGGATTGGCCCTGGCCGGTGTCGTCTAAGCTGCGCGTTATGCAGCGCATTTTTCGGCGCGCGCTCGCCAGTCAGATTTTCGCCCCCAGGCGCGCCGCCGCAGCTGTTTGAAGCTCGCCTCCGTGCCCGAGGAGGGAAGCCCGCCGAAGCACGCGGCCCGGGCTCGTTCTTGACAGATACAACCTGGATAATATTTCCACACCGACGATGTTAGACGCCAGAAAAGGCACGCCTGCGCCTGGCCATGCTCGACTCCAACCATCTCTCACAGCGCCTGCTGGCGCCGATGCTGGTTTCTCCCGGCCGCGCCCAGGCTGCTATCGGCCATGTCACGCGGGACGCAGCTGACAGAGGGACCTTATGCGGGCCGGGCCAGCCAGCGGGCGATTCGAGCCCGTCTGCTCGATTGCCATATCGTGCGCTTTTCTCCGCGCCTCACTGAAAAGGAGTGGCTGAGGCGCGCGCTTGCCGACGCGGGCGGCGGCGCCTCGCTGCGAGCCGCCTTGCGGCCGAACGTCCACCGACCAGCGCATTTGGTCTTCGGCGCGCAACCTGCTGCGGGTCCGGCACTTGACTCGCCCAGCGCGCTGCGACCTGCTGGGCCGCCGTCCGGCGGGGGGGGGTCTCTCCGTTGAAGTCTCGCCGACGGGCTCAGCGCCTTGGCGCCCCCTCGCGCCCTGGCCGCGCGCGCCGCGAATCCAACGGTCTGATTGCGGCCACCGCCTGTAGTTGAGTCGGCGTCTGGCCATCCAGGGGGTCGAGCCCTGGAGAGCTCGCCGCCCCCTTTCGGACGGGCCGCCAGGTCCGAGCAGAGCCGGGCGCGACGCGCTCGCCTTGCGGGCGCGCGCGCAGCCTTTTGCAGCTGAACGATATGTTCATGATCTCCGCCCGTGCCCTCAGAAATAAGTCAGTCAGTTTTGTCGGGCGCCACCTCGCGCACTTGTCATGCGTATCCCCTGTCAGGGCTGACATGGCGTGTGCTTGTTGGCTACTTCGACCTCGTCGCCTTCGATCTAGTTGCCCGCCTCCATCCCGCCTTGCATGTTTGTCTCAGTTTTCCGCCTCCTCTGCGACTATGAAGTGCGTCCTGTTCTAACGGGCCTTCTTTCCACGCTCGCTGTCCACAATTGCGGGTTCACGGTCTCTCTGCTACATCCTGCGTCAGTTGACAGGCGCGCATAGTGCGGCCCCGCGCCGGGCCGCGGCGCTCCGCGACAGAGTTGGCGCGCGCGCAGCTCTATTCGGGAAAACTGCAGGCGCGCGCTGCCGCCCCTGCGCCCGCGGCTGCGCGCCGTAGGCTGCGCGGATGCCCGTGCGGGGGCTCGCTGCTCATGCTGACTTCTCTTCCCCCGAGTCGCGTGCCGCGGGGCGCTGGCCGCCGCTGAATAGGCCGCGGGCCGAGGAGGGCGTTGAGGGGCAGAGGGCGCGGCGGGCGCGGCATGCCCCAGGACGAGGAGGACGACGCAAGGCAGAGGATTAGGACAACAGTGAGGAAGAGGTTGAAGAGACGAGGAGGAAGTGCGAAGACAACCAGAGCGCGAGGGGGGCGAGGCAGCGCCGCCGCGCGGTTCACGGATCCGCCCATATCTGTTTCTGCGCAGCCTTCCGTTTCTTGGACTCCTCAACCACTCCCGCTATCCTGATACCTCCCCAGAGGCGGCTGCCAGCCGGGTGCCCACTTGGTTGGAACCGGCGCCCGCGGACAGCCGCGACCTCCACCTGCAGTCGCCAGGCAAGGGGGGTGCCACGAAACGCCGCTGCGTTGACCCGCAGTCAGGCGCGGCGTGCTTACTGTTGCGCGCGGCAACTACCATCCGCAGTTGCCAGCGCGACCCCCGCGAGGCTCAGCGCGCCTGCTGGCGCGCGCGGCGGCTACGGCAACGGTCGCAACATCGCGCATCTGCGGCGCCCGCGTCCAGATGCAGGTAGGGCCGCGCGCTGGTCAAAGCCTGCGCCGCCACTGCGCATTCACGCTCGCGTCTACTGCGGCAGCGTGATCGGGGCCGACCGCTGGCCCAACGCAGCAGCGGCGCCTCGCGCCTTCTACCGCATCGCCCACCACGCTGGGCCCACAGTTTAGGCAGGGCACCAGCTGGCCGAGCCAGCGTCGCCACGCAGCCGCCCGGCGCGCGTGCCCCGCCGCGCCTGCAACCGATCGATCGAAAATATGTTCGCGCCCCCACCTGGCACAGCGTCTCCTCCAGGACGCGCTGCTCAGCGTGAGCGCGGGCGCGTCTTGACAGTCGCCGCCGCGCGCCGATGGGCATGAACGTGTCTTGGCCTTGTGTGCCGTCGACGGGGCGCTCGGTGGCCGGGCTGCGACGAGCGCCGCGGGGGCGGCCTGACCGGGCGCTCACCGCAGACCGCGCGCGACATGATCACCATCGAGAAGCCGCCCTCTACCGCCAGTGGCCTGCCAGCCTCCGAGTCATTCGTCAACTGCGAGGGCGCGCGTGTATCGCGCTAGATTGGCGCCGCGGGAACAACGTGAACGTGTTCGTCGCGACGCTCCGGCGGGCACGACGCGCCAGGCGCTCGAGAGGCGTTGCGCGCAAGTGCCCGGCCGTGGCACTTCGGTGCCGTCCGCGCATTGAGGCTCTGGCGCGACGACGCGCCGCCGCAGCGGCCAGTGCTGCATTGCTGGCCGCGCCTCCTTTCATGCCCGCATCCGCCGCAGTCGCCCGGCGCGTTGGCCACGCTGTGCTGCCGACGCCGGGGCAGCTGCGAACGGCTGAGGTAGACGCCTGCGACGCTGCGCCGCTGCTGGCCGCGCCCAGACAGCGCGCGCCGCGTCGGTGCCGGTCGGCCTACGCTAGGCCCGCGCGCGGACCAGCCAATCGCAGTGGCTGGCGAGCGCTAGCAACGAGAGACACGCTGCCGCAAACATCTGGGCGGACTGCGTCGGCGCGCCTGCGAAGCAAGGCTCGCGGGCGCATTCCGGCCGCGCCGCCCCGCCGGGGCCGCAATGGCCAGCTGCGCCCGCCGGCGCCGACTCGCCAAAGTGCTCCGAATGCGAGCGGCCGCGCCATCAGCGTGCCAAAAGCACAGCCAGGGGGCGAACCTGGCTGGAGGGCATGATCAGTGCTGCGGCTTGAGCGCGCACCGGGAACGATCTGCGCCAGCCCCCCGCGAGCAGCGCCCTGCTCCCGGTTGTCACTCAACATCGGCCAGTCGACGCCGCATCGGGTGAGGAGCTTGTTTGGGGGCCCTCCTTGCCGTGGGGTGCCGCTGTGATTCGCGACCCTGGTCTTGGTCAGCTCATCCCGCGTGCGAGTTGACCGCTGACGAGCCGACTGGGCCCCCCGGGGTTTTCGACGTCCCGTTCGAGCAGGGCTGCGGCTCTGGTTGAGTTGTGCTGGGCGTCCAGTGCGACGGCCGCGCGGTGGATGCTCTGCCGCCTGATTGTGGGCGGCCCTCTTTTGCCGAAGTGCTGCGGATGGACGATTTCGATTGCCATGTAGCCCCGACTCGAGTAGGAGCACGCGTGTGCGCCCGTTGCCATTCTGGCTGACAGCGCGCACGCGGACGAACGCATAGAAAGGGAAAAGGACCGCCACTTTGCTATTACTCTTGCCGCCATGCCTTCTACCTTCCACCCATGCCACCCGCAGTTCTAGTCCTCGCTTCTCCGCCCGCGCGTCCTGCTCCGATTCCTCCTTATCATCCTCTCTTCTGCCTCCTGCTCCTCCATCATCTATATCACCACTCCTTCTTCCTGGGATTATGCCTCATCCCTCGTGCATTCCCCCTCTCCTCCGTCCTGCCTCTAGCTTCCTCCCTCACCCATTCTCCTTACTTTGTCTATCTTGCCTCCTCCGTCCTCCTTCCTTTGTAACGATCGCATGCCATTTCCTCCTCCTCGTTCTAGTCATGTCCTCTTCCTCCTCCTCCTCCTCCTCTTCTGCCTAAGGTTCTCCGATGCAGTTTCCGATCGCGTTGCTTTGCTTTGCCGTGCCTTGTCTTGCCTTGCGTTTTCCCTTCCCTTACGTGGGATTGAAATCTTTGGGGGGGCGCAGGAAGAGGGGGTAAAGCGTGGCAGCGTACCATGGGTCCCCGGCCTGCTGTTTCCCCCCGCCATGGTCGTCATGCCACCTCTCTCTCTCTCTCTCCCCTCTCTCCCTCATTCATCCACTTTCTGCTCCGTCCCCTTCCTCATCGGCATGGTGGCACGGGACCGTCTGGACGGGCTCGCGACCTGGGAAAGGCGGTAGTGGTCGCTTCAAGTGTCGGGGCATCCCGTCGGGTGTCACGGTCCCCCGCGGCTGTCCCGAAGGGGAAGACGCAGCACCGGTGGGGCGTGCTGCTATTGGAGTTCGTCCAATGGGGCTCGTGGAACGGGGCCTGTCATAGATAGCAATGTCTGCGACGAGGTGTCGCGCTCCTCCGCCGCTGCCCGCGTGGGCGGGACACGTGTTCACATCCACGGCTGCGCGGGCTGGGCGGCCCGTGGGCCGTGACCCCAAGGGTACGGGCCGTTCTTGTGCGCGGGGGCCCCGCGCGGATCGCATCCGTGCGACCGCGCACCCACGGAATCGCGCCGTGGAGTCCAGAGTGCGAGGGCGTGGATCTGGATGTGTGCGCTGTTCGCGACGCTGTGCCGGGGGGAACAGCGGTGCTTGGGAAGGGGCGGTGTGAGCACCCGTGGGGTCGGGACGGTCGCGCATCCGATGTCGGGTAACTTTCTGAGAGCTTCGCCGGAGCAGTAGAGCAATACTCGGACAGTCGATGAAATCAGCGCAGTGAGATGGGGGAAGTGCCGCCCAGACAACTCCTGACCCTGTGGTAGGCTGCTTGCAGAAGCAAGCACGCCGCCAAAGTGGATTTGACATCTGTCTTCAAACTGCTTCGCCCGCACTTCCAGGGCCCCCTGGTGTGCGGCAGAGATCCCAGTCAGTCAGTGGAGCCGCGCCGCACGGCGCATCGGCTAAACAGCACAAGGCTAATTACAACAGTTCTAACGCACAGCCTCTCAGAAAACATACGCCTGGGCAACGCTTCTCCACCGAACCCTGCTATAGTTCGGCCCGAGCTCGGCGCGCACAGATGTGCCAGAAGCCGAGCATGCTAGCGACGCGTGCTCATGCATTACGCGAGCCCATGTCAATCTGGGGCGGCCTCGTGCTCTTCTTCCGTGTAGGATCGGCGGGTTCACGCTCCCGGGTGCGAACACTACATCACGAGCTGCTGAGTCCGGCATGCTGCCAAGCTTCCCGAACAGATCGAACTGTTTCATGAGAATGTGGCTGCTAAGACGGTGCTGCCCGGCTTGTTGCCGCACGCTGTGGTTGGACACGTGGGAGATCATGGAATGAGGGATCTTTAGTATTTTGCGCAGACACTGTGCCTGGAACGCATCAAGTTTATCCCTCTCTGCTTTCCGCAAGCACAAAGCCTCGATGCTGTAGGAGAGCTTGGAAATTACGCACGCGTTGAACAGCATGATCTTTCTGCTCCGACTGATGTTCGCGTGCCCCCATACCAGGCATAACTTATCAAGGGCTCCCCTGGCCTCCCCCAGTCTGCGCGCCAGAGACGCGCCCGCGTTACAGTCAACGTTCAAGAGGCCACCAAGATATAAAGCGGAACTGGTCGTGTTGACCGGGTCCCCGGTGGATGTGAGCACTGGCGTTGCATGCCGAACTTGTAAATGCACAGTTTTCCCCCAGTTGGGCTCTAGACCGTACCTCCACGCATGTTGAACAAGAGTGCGTAAGACAAATTGCAGACGAGGGATGTCATCAGATATCAAGGCGGTGTCGTCTGCATACGCAACGTCTGAGCAAGTATTCCCCTCACCGAGTGGACCACATTCTCGCACCATCACTTCTTCGACGTCTGTCAGCAAAACGGACAACATGATGATGAACAGATAAGGACTCAGCGGGCACCCCTGCGCTATGCCAGATTGCTGGTCGAATATACCAGACTCCCCGTGCGCATCGCGCACGTCAAAAGTTCGGTTGTCGTAAATATCTGCAACGATATCGATATACTCGTCCGGGATGCCAAACCGGGACAATGCGACGACCAATGCAGCCGCGTCCACTCGATCAAAAGCCTTGGACCAATCAAGCAGCAGCACGGACAGGCAGCCGTCCTTGGTCGACCATGCCTTCTCGATTAATCTCTGAACAAGAAAATACGCATCGCTGGCCCCACGGCGTCGTCTGAAACCGAATTGCGTTGGCCGCAAGCGTCCCTCAACTCCTCCCTGAGCCATGCGGCGCAAGATGAGGGCGGCGATGACTTTGTAACCAACAGACAACAGCGATATTGGGCGGTAGTTCTCTGGCAGAGACACGTCCCCCTTTTTGAACACAGTGGATACACTGAAATGCTTCCAGCGCTTCGGCACGGTCTTCTCTCTCCAGCACACATTACAAAGATTGAGAAGAATATCGCACGCGTCTGCGTCAGACCGCAATGCTTTCCAGAGGTCGGGGGGGATGCCGTCTGGTCCAGCTGCCAGCTCCTCGCTGGAGAAGTCGCCAGCCTGCAGAGGAAGCACAGGGCCAAGTTTGCCACCGTGTGGAAGAGCTCTGCCAAGCGGCGGCGGTTTCCACTGCACCGTGGCGTAATGCTTCGCCATGGTCTCGGCGCGCTCATGACTACCGACAAGATTCCCACTCGCGTCTCTGAGCCGCCCTTGTCTCGTGAAGCCTCTCCGTTTGAACTGTCTCAGGCTTCTCCAGTCACCTGCTGACAACATGTCGTCCAGCCATGCTGCTCGATCTTTCTTCGCAGAGGCTTTGATCTCTCTCGACAACGACACTTCTCTATCAATATTGCCGGCTACCCGGGCTTGGTTGCGTTGTTCTATCAAATTCAAAGTAGGCTGCCGTATCCAAGGACGATTTGCTTGCACTGGACGCCGGGTAAGACAGGCAGCCGCCGCAGTAGCCATGCCGGAGGCGACCCTGGCAGCCACTTCATCAACGGTTTCTGTCTGAAGACTTTCGTCGTCGCCACAATGCTGCAGAAATTCCGATACGAACTGCTTCAGCACGTCCTTCTGCTTGAGCGATGCCAAATCCAAGGCGTGCCGAGTGGGCTTGGGGGGGGTCTTCGGGATCTCCACCGCGAGCCGAGCAATGACGAGGAAATGGTGCGATGAGAAACCTATCGATCGATCCGCTCTGACCTCTCGAACCGTGTCCTGCCACTTCCGTTCCACCATCAAGTGGTCGATCTCGGCGAAATTCTGCGGTGTGAGCTCCGAAACAGGCGTGGCCCAGAGGTCGTAGTAGGTCATTTTCTGAACATCCGGCCTGTCCAGGAACGTGTTTGCAAGGACCATGTGTAGAGCGGTACAAACTTCGACGAGCATGTGCTGATTACTGCGAGCATCGACCGCGTTACCTGTAGGCCCCCAGGCATATGGACCGACAACGTCTGCATGATCGCAGTCTGGACCAAAACGGGCATTCATGTCACCAAATACGTACAAAGGTCCATGAGGCTTGGTACGGAGAATAAAATTGTGAAGATCGCTATGGAAGTCGTGACGGACATCAAAATCAAGACCAGATTGAGGGCAGTACGCGGTAATGATAGACATGGAGCCGCCTGGGATTCGAAGCGTTAGACTAGCAAGTCTGCTCGATTCTTGAACGAAGCTCTGGACAGCGTGCCGGGCAGAAGGAGCAACCACGAAACCCACTCCTGCGTGCTCGCGGACATTCCCGGGGCCACCTGACAAAATAACTAAATGCCTTCTGTGGTCAAAGAAAGGAGCATTACCCAAATGTGTTTCTTGCAAGCATAGAACTGCGATTCCTCTCTCCTCCATCGCCTGCACAAGCTGATCTAACTTGGTGCAGTCGCTGTCCAAGCGCATGCCTTCCACATTCCAGGAGGCAACGGCCGTGACATTGCAGGGACGTTTTCGCCGTATGTCTCTGAAATGTCCTGCGCGCCCTGCCCGCTCAACAAAATGATGGCCAAGAGCTGGTACGTTGTAATCGCGTTGATGGTGACTGCAAGGTTGTGAAACATGTGGTGAAACGCCCGGCTCGGACCTGCGCGGTAAAGCTTCGTCTAAGCTTCCACGCCCAAAATTGGAGCCAGGGTGCTCGTAGCCGATGCGCCGTGCAAGTCCCTAGTGGGACTCCCAGACATGAAATATTCGTTCTTTTCCATACGGGGTCCCTGGAAATCGCCACCCTGCCCGCAGGGGTGGATGTTGATCGCGATTACTTTCCCCAACTATCCTGTGGTGTTGGGTCCTCGCTTTGAAGAAACAGTCCCCGCGTCTCCTCCTTCTCCTCTCCTCTCCTCCTCCTCCTCCTCCTCCTCCTCCTCCTCCTCCTCCTCCTCCTCCTCCTCCTCCTCCTCCTCCTCCTCCCCCTCCTCCCTCCTCCCGCCCCCCCCCTCACTTTGCCACACCTCTCACACGTTTCGTGGCTCCATAAAGGGGGCTCCACCGAAGGCCCAGATGCCAGCGCTCGCATGCGGCTGCCGCCCCCAATTTGGCACTCCCCTCACACGCTTCGTGGCCCCATAAGGAGCTCTCCCGAAGGCCCAGATGCCAGCGCTCGCATGCGGCCGCCGCACCCATTTTGGCACACCCCTCACACGTTTCGTGGCCCCATAGGGAGCTCCACCGAAGGCCCAGATGCCAGCGCTCGCATGCGGCCGCCGCACCTATTTTGGCACACCCTCACACGTTTCGTGGCCCCATAGGGAGCTGCATCGCATTCAGTGCATACATCGACGGTGCCCACAACTGCATATGGAAGGAGGAGAAGGAGGAAGAGGAGGAGGAGGAGGAGGAGGAGGAGGAGGAGGAGGAGGACGAGGACGAGGAGGAGGAGGAGGAGGATGAGGAGGAGGAGGAGGAGGAGGAGCAGGAGGAGGAGGGGGAGGGGGAGGGGGAGGAGGACAAGCTAGGTGCGCTCGCGTCATATCTGACATCCTACTTCTCCCTCCCATCCCTTACCATGGCGTAGATCCCCTCTCTACTCGCACAGTCGGATGTCGAGCAGGGCAATGATCGCGAAAGGGTACGCGATGCATTGTAGAGCACGGCATGGCATGGCGTAGAAGAGCACCGCAAAGCGTAGTATCAACCTAGCATTGCATTGCATGCCGTGGCATGGCACGGGAAATGACGCCAGCGCTGCAGCGGGAGCACGAGTCGAAACGAGCGGAAGCGCGGAAATGAGGCCAGCGCTGCAGCGGGAGCACGATTCGGAACGAGCGGAAGCACGGAAATGAGGCCAGCGCTGCAGCGGGAGCACGATTCGGAACGAGCGGGGCCCGAAAATGAGGCCGGCGCCTCAGCGAGAGCAGCATTTTGAAAAAAATGCAAGCGAAAACCCAACTCCCGGGAATCCTGTGTGTAAAAAAACAGTACGCGGGGGGGGGGTCGAACACTCCCAGCACGTCATCAGGGGAAGAGGGAGAGTAGTATTCATATTGAGTAATTGTGGAGGAGGAGGAGGAGGAGGAGGAGGAGGAGGAGGGAGGAGGGTGGGTACTGGGAGGCGGAGGGAGGAGGAGAGGAGGAGGAGGAGGAGGGAGGAGGAGGAGGAGGAGGAGGAGGAGGAGGAGGAGGAGGAGGAGGAGGAGGAGGAGGAGGAGGAGGAGGGGGAGGAGGAGGAGAGAAGGGGCAGGGATGATGGCAAGCCAAGTGCGCTCGCGCCGTATCTGACATCCAACGCTTCCCGCCTGCGCTGATTTGTTCTCTATCCGCCGACGGGGGTGCCATAGCGGACCAGGACCCCCCCCCCCCAACGGCCCCCACTTGATGATGCACAATCAGAAGGTGGAGCATTGGAGGAGGAGGTGGCGGATGAGCAGGAGGAGGAGCAGGAGGAAGAGGAGCATGCGGAAGGATGTGGACGAGGAGCAACATCAGCAGCAGGAGCTGGGGTGGGAGACGTGGGATAAGAGGAATGATCAGGGGAAGACGGTGGAGGGGAACGGAGCGAGGACTCGGATCCAGAAAAGTGGCCCGCGCTGGGGTGAGAGCGCCTGTCTGAACGACGGGAGCAAATCGCCGATCCGAAGCTGAGGCCCGCGCTGCAGCGGGAGCACAAATTTGACACCGAAAATGCCCCGATAGGAAAAACAACCTATGAAGTACAAAAACGTGATAGTGCTGTGTAAAGAAGAAAGCTTAACAACATCAGGGAGGGCGGGGCACTTCTGGGACGCAGCCAGGGAAGAGTTCAGCAAAATGTTCGCATGGAGTAACTGTAGAGGGGGATGCTCCGAGAAAGCAGATGCCCCGCCCAGGACGCGGGGAACCAGGAACCCACGAGGCATCCCGCCCCACCCCTTGGGCCCCCCCACGGCCCACCAACCCCCTGCCATCCGCAGCTGCCCGAGCACGACGACCGCGAGGCGGTCCACGCAGCTTCTTCGCCGCCGCGGCTGCGGCCAGCCCTCGCCACGAGTAGGGGGCCACATGCGAACCCTACCCCTACCCCCCACGATTTCTGAGGGGGAGGGTGGGGTTCATTTCATTCGGGAGCGCCCGAACGAAGTGAACCCCACCCCACCCCTCAGAAATCGTGGGGGGTAGGGGTATGGGTTCGCATGCGGCCCCCTACCAGAGCGCAGGGGCCCAGCCCGGGCCTGTGCGAGCACGCCTGGCGTGAGCGGAACAGTGCGACGCCGGAATCGCAGGCCCGCGCTGACCGGCAGCTCGGACCGCCTGGCCGGAGTCGCGACGTCGCGCATGTTCTCCCAGCGTGGGAACCCCAGGGGGGTCTCCGGCCCGTCCAGACCTCCCGGGGGTCCCCGCCCTTCCGTTCCAGACAGAGGGGCAGGGGGTTCGTCTGGTGGGCTGGGGTGCACGGGGGGGGCGCGCAGGGGCGAGGGAGTGGGCTTGCGCCGCCTGTTCCCAGCGCCCCGAGTGCGCCCCTCTGGACCTCGTCCCAGGCGCTTGGCTTGTGCCACTTGCCGATCCGTCGCCTCGTTTCTCTCCCTCTGCCCTCTGCTGCCAGCCCCTCCCTGCGCTGCCCTTCTGCCCTCGCGTCCCTCGCCGTCTGTCCCCGTCGTCGCAGTGATAGCCGCCGGCGCCGCCGCTTGCGACTCCACCGCTGCCTGTCTGGGGGGTGGCCACCCGCGCAGAGGCCGCCGCCGTGCTCTTCGTCGGCGCGACGGCGCGCGTGCCTCGGCTTCGTCGTGGCAGGGCAGGGCGCGGGGGCGCGGCGGTCGCAGGCCAACCCTCCACCTCTCAGGGCTCCCCTCCTCCTCCTCCTCCGCCTCCTCCTCCTCCTCCTCCTCCTCCCTCCTCCTCCTCCTCCTCTTCCTTCTCCTCCTCCTCCCCTCCTCCTCCTCCTCCTCCTCCTCCTCCTCCTCCTCCTCCTCCTCCTCCCCCTTCCCCTCCCTAATTACTCCCTTCGACTCTTCCGACTCTGGATTCCGGCTCCTCCATGGAGGCCTGACCAGCCCGCCAATCTCCGCCGGTTCGACCTCTCCCGACCTGGCTGCCGATCTCCGCTGATCCGATTTATTGCGAGGGCCTTGCGGCTGGTGCCGCCGACCCTAAAAAGGAGACGACGACGACGACGACGACGACGACAACGGCAGCGACGGCGGCGGCGACGACGACGCTGACGTGGGCCAGGGATGCTTCTTGGGGTCGCCGATTTCCGCTGGTCCGATTTGTTTCGATCGCCGAGCCGACTCATCCATGCGATTCTGGGCTCTCCTGCCCACCTCCCCTCGCCGCGAAAAAGAAGGCACGGCGGGGGGCCGTTCGCAGCTTGGCGGCCTCAGGGGCCCCCTGCCGGGCCCCGGGGGCAAGACTTCGCGGGACGAAGATTTTCGGGGGCGGAAAAGAGGGGGGTGATGACTAGGGGGGGGTGGATATCATGGCGCGGGCCATGATATCTCCCCAGATTTCATGGCGCCTCTTCTTATTTCATTACGTCCCAGGCCCCCCCGCTGGGCCGCGCACATGCCGCCGGTCATGATCTGCACCCCCCCCTCTTGGACACCCCCCTCTTTGCCGTCGGGGAAGTTGTCCAGATCTCGGGGGGTCCGCGCTGTGAACAAACACGGAGGTCTGGGAACGGGGCGACCTCGCCACTCTTCACAGACATCTTTTGCGCCTGGAGCGCCGGGCGTGTAGTGGGACCAGCAAGAGAGGCCCGCGATGGTGTTCGAGGGAGGGGTGTCAGATGTGTTCAATGGCCTTCTCAGAAGGCGACCGGGCGTCTCAGAAGACCTCGCGCCTTCTGAGAAGCCGTCGGTAGCTTAGGAGATGGCTTAGAAGGCTTCTCGGAAGGCGGGAGGGCTTCTGAGAAGCTTCGCCGCCTTTGGGAAGGCCGGGCCCCTCCGCGTTCCCCCCCTGGGCGCTCCGTCGAAACTGCAGTACATCAGGTCGTCTGCAGCGGCGCGAAGACCGCCGCGTTTCGCGCCGCCTCGCCACATGCGAACCCTACCCCTACCCCCTGCGATTTCTCAGGGGGAGGGTGGGGTTCACTTCGTCCAGGAGCTCCCGAGCGAAGCGAACCCCACCCTCCCCCTCAGAAGTCGTGGGGGGTAGGGGTAGGGTTCGCATGTGGCCCCCTACTCGTGGGCAGGGCTGGAGCGCCGTTCTTCTCCGAGAGGTGTCGCGCGAGAGCGCAGCTCCCAGACATCCGACGTCTCCATTTTTTCGAGACGCGGGCCCCCGCCCCGACCTCCCGACCACTTCCCTGGGACCGGTTTTTCCTCCCGAGTCGTTCTTTGACGGCCCCGAGGCCCGGCGAGGGCCCCGCGAGGCCAAAAATTATGAAAAACTTCCGTCTCGATTTTTCGAGACGCCCGATGTTTGGGTTGCGTGCTGCGCGTCGCGGAGGGCGCGAGGTGCTGCAGAGCCGCGGTGGCCTGGGGCCGTGGGGGCGGCAGGGGCGGAGGAGGAGGAGGAGGAGGAGGAGGAGAATGATGGAAGGAAGGAAGGAAGGAAGGAACCCAAATTAGGAGGGCCAAGAACATCAGAGGAAGGGGGGGTGCCACTTTTGGGAGGCGCGCACCGAGAATCTGTGGCGCCTGTCGCTGGGGTACTTGAAGTTTCTTCGCTGCGCGCTCCGCGGTGACTTCCGCGGGCGTTGAGAAACTGCTGCGTTCCGGGTGCCGCGGGTGTTCCCCCAGTGGCACTTCGCGCGCAGATCTTCAGGGTTTCTTGCGACCGCGCGTCCGCATTGTCGTTCTGCCGTGCGTGGCTGAATGTGTGTGTGTGCAGAGAGTGCCGACACCAGGCACACGTGTAGAACGTATTGATGTATTGACCACCGGACCTCTTCACGCTCAATCGTTACGATGTCCTAGCCTGATTGTCTCCTAACCTGGGAGCCTCGCAACATCATAGCATCCCCACTCTTTCTCTCTCTCTCTCTCTCTCTATCAGCCACGAGCCACCAGCTCCGACCCTCTTCAACGTTTTCTTCCTGTTCGACCCTCTTCACATCCTGCCCAGCTCAAGCCTCCCTTTACGCCCTGACACGCGTGCAACTCATGATGCCAGCTCGTGGGGTCCCAAGCACTTTATCTGTGCAGTGAGTGTCAACCCCATCCCGTGTCGAGCCATGTGTGTGTGTGAGTGTGTGTGTGTGTGCGTGAGTGTGGTGTGTGTGTGTGTATATGTGTGTGTGTGTGTCTGTGTCTGTGTCTGTGTCTGTGTCTGTGTCTGTGTCTGTGTCTGTGTCTGTGTCTGTGTCTGTGTCTGTGTCTGTGTCTGTGTCTGTGTCTGTGTCTGTGTCTGTGTGTCTGTGTGTGTCCGTAACCCTGGCTCGAGGCCGCTCTGGCTCGAGGGGAGCCGCAGCGGCCGCTGCCGCGGGACCCGGGGGTCGGCCCTGACCCTCCGGCGCGCCCCTGGGGGGGGGGGCGGGGGGCTGGGAAGGGGTGCCCCGTCTCGGCTCCTCCTCCCGCCAGTGCCATGGCGGGCGCCCCCGCCCGCGGCGAGGAGGGCCCTGGCGGGGCGCCCGGCGGCGGCGACAGCTCGCGGGGCCTCCTCGGCGCGCCGCGGGCGGCGGCGGCGGGGGCGGCGCCGCGGCCGGCCGATGAAGGCCCTGGCGCCGCCGCGGCGGGGGGGCCTCCGCGGCCGCGGGGGGCCCGGGGGCGGGCGCCGCCGCCGCGCGCAGCCTCCGCGCCGCGCCGCAGGGGCGTGGCGGCGCCGCCGAGGCGCGGGCGCTCAACGCCGGGCTGTCGCGCGCGGGGCGCGCCGCGGAGGTGCTGCGCCTCTGGGCCGCTCGCGGGGCGGACTTCGACGCGCTGCACGTGGCGACGGCGCTGCACCGCCTCGCGAGGCTGTCCGCTGAGGGGGGCGGGGCGCCTCGGGCCGCCCTCCCCGAGGAGCTCCTGGGCGCCGCGGCGGCGCGGCTCGCGGAGTTCACCGCCCAGAGCCTCGCGTGCGTCGCGTGGGCCGTGGCGAAGGCCTCCGCGGAGCACCCTCGGCTGAGGAGCCTGCTCTCGCAGCAGTGTCTCGCCAGAGTGGGCGAGCTCAACGCGCAGGAGATGGGCGCCGTCGCCTGGGCGTTCACGGCGGCCAGCCCCAGAGGCGTGCCCGCCCCCCTGCTGCAGGCGGTGGCGGCCCGCGCGGCAGCTCGCGCGGGGGAGTTCTCCGTGCAGAGGCTGGCCATAACAGCTTGGGCGCTGTCCAAGGCTGCCGTCAGGGACGACGCGTTCATGCAGCAGGTCGGCACGCTTGCCACGGCGAGGGCCCCCGAGCTCGGGGCGCGGCACCTCGCCAACGTGTGCTGGGCCTTCGCGACCTGGTCCGCGAGGCCTGAGCCCGCGGTGGCGGTCTTGGCCGCGCAGGCCCTCGCGAGGGTGGGGGAGCTCAACGCGCAGGGCCTGTCCAACACCGCGTGGGCCTTCGCCACCCTTGCCTGCGGCGAGCGGGGGCCTCTGCTCGAGGCCGTCGCGGACGCGGCCCACCGGCAGATGAGCCAGTTCAACCCCCAGAACGTCACGAACGTGGCCTGGGCGATGGCCCAGTGCCGAGTGCTCCACGCGCCCCTCATGGGCGCGATCGCGGCGCGCGCCATCGACTCCGCCGCAGCGGCCGCCGGGCGCGATCTCGCGCTCCTCGCGCGGGCCTTCGCGGCTCTGGACGAGAGGCACGAGCCGCTGTTCGAGGCGATCGCGGAGGCCGGGGCCCGCAGGGCAGCGGAGTTCGACGTCCAGGCGCTGGCGAATGCGGCGTGGGCCTTCGGGGCGGTGCGCCTCCGCAGGGAGGCGCTGATGGAGGCTCGGCTGCGCGCAAGAGTGGCCCTTCGATGGAGTGGCCCCCAGTGCGGGCCCACAGGGGTCCCATGGGGCCCCCCCCCCAAAAGTGTTGGCCTGCGCGCTTTGATTTGCGCCCCCCCCCCCCCTCCCCCTCTCCCCTGCTCCACACGGCCCCGCAGGCCGCGCGCCAAAGGTCGCTCTCGCCCAGGGTGGCCACTCCTGCATGCAGCCGAGAGGCGCTGGCGTGCGCGGCCGCGGAGCGGATCGCGGAGTTCTCGCCGCAGAACCTGGCGAACGCCCTGTGGGCCTTCGCGCGGCTGGAGGCGCCGGGCGCCCCGTTCGTGCCCGCGGCAGCGGCGCAGGCCGCGGCGCGCGCGGCGGAGTTCGGGCCTCGGGGCCTGGCCAACGCGGCCTGGGCCCTCGCGAAGCTGGAGGACCCCAGCGGAGCCCCAGTGGCGGCCGCCGCGGCGCAGGCGCTGGTCGACCAGGCGGCCGCGAGGGGTGCCCCCCCGGCCGCCCTCGACCTGGCGCACGTGGCCTGGGCCTCCCTGCGCCTGGCGGCGGAGCTGACGCCCGCGCAGTCGCAGGTCCTGGACATGTGCACCGACGCCCCGGTGCCCTCGGCCTCCCGAACGGAGTCGGAGCGGGCGGGCTCGGAGGATCGTGCCGCATCGCCGATGCATCGGCGATGCGGCTCGATGTGGAGCCCGACTTTCTCCACGCAGGCGTCGCGGTTCGTCGCCGACGCATCGGCGATGCACCGGCGATGCACCGGCCATGCGTCGGTGATGCGTCGGCTCTTCGGCTCGATCCTTCGTCGACCCCGTCTACTCGGGCCCCATTTGAGAGGGCCTCTCAGGTGCGCCCCACCGAGCTCGCGATGGCGACCTGGGCTCTCTGGCGCGCGGGCCGCTTCGAGCAGGCCCTGGCGCTGGCAGTGCGCGCCGACCGCGGCGCGCACCGCTGCGAGCCAGAGGACGTCAGCGCCTGGCAGAGGGTTCGGTCGCTGCTGCTCGCGGAGCTGGAGCATCGCGGCGAGGCCGCGCGGGCGGGGCGGCTGCTGCGCGGAGTGCTGCGCGAGGCGGGGCCGGCGCAGCACGCGGACGAGCACTGGTGGCGCTTCGCGGAGCGCCTCGCGGCAACGCCCCCTCCGCTGGGGCGCGAGGCTGCAGCCGGCCGCGTGCAGGGCCGTCGCGGAGCGCTGGGTGACGACAGCCCGCCTGGACGACTGCCCTCGGTGCCGCCGCTGGGGGTGGCGGGGGGTCCGCACGCCGCGGCCCTGGCGGGCGCCTACCAGCGCGAGCTGGGCCTGCTGCGGGCGCTGCTGCGCGAGTGCGGCCGGCCATGCGCCAGCGCCGTAGCCTCGCCCGAGGCAGTGCTGGCCTGCGTTGAGGAGTACGGGTCGCGCGAGAAGTGGCTGAAGGTCGCCGGTGGCGACAAGGCGGCCGTGATCGAGGCCGCGATCGCCGGGATGCGGCCTGCCAGAGTGCTCGAGTGCGGCGCCTACGTCGGCTACACGGCCGTGCGGATGGCCCTGAGCATGCGCCCGTGGGGCGGCAAGGTGGTCACGGTCGAGATGGATCCCGTGCTGGCGGCCATCGCCAGGGTCGTCGTCCAGCTCGCTGGCATGTCCGGCGCGGTGTCGGTCCAGCTCGGGCACACCGACGACGCCCTGGCGCTGGTGCGGGAGCGCCACGGGCCCCGGGCGTTCCAGATGGTCTTCATGGACCAGCGGGGCACGCGCTTCCACGCCGACCTGGGCCGCATGGTGGCGCTCGGCCTGCTGGACTACCCGTGCGCAGTGCTCGCGGACAACGTGCTGAAGCCTGGGGCCCCCGTCCACCTCTGGCGGCTCTGCCGCCCGGGCGCGCCCCGCGCCACGCAGCTGGTGGCGCTGCGCGAGTTCGCCAGCCCCGGCGTGGAGGACTGGATGACCGTCACGCGGCTCTCGGGCGCGGGCGGCGACGACGGCGGCGGCCCGGCGCCGGCCCCGCCCCCGGCGCTGCTGGACCTGGCCTCGGACACGGACTGGCTGCGGTGGCAGCTCGCGTCTGGTCGCCTGGGCTTCGGGGAGATGCAGGTTACCAGCCTGGAACGTATCCCTATCCCTAGGCTGGGCACCTCCTCATCACGATGCCAATCTCAGGGATTCCCTTATTTTTTGAGGGCGAATCCCTAAGACTGTCATCGCCTTTGGGCGTGTCAATCTTAGGGATAGGGATACGTTCGAGGCTGATAAGCAGGGCCGCCTCGCCGCCGCCTCGCGCCGCTTCCGGGCGGTGCTGCGGGCGGCGGGCATCGCCCCCACGCACACCGTCGAGCGGGCGGCGTGCGGCCTCGGGCGCGTCGTGCCTCTCGGCGCCGACGGAGGGCGCCGAGGCGAGGGGCCCGCGGAGAGAAGCCGTCGCGGCGCGCACCCTCCGGCGCCGCTCCCTGGGGCCCCGCCTCCTCCCCCCATCAAGGGGCACCCCTAACTACGGCGCCCTGCGGCCTCAAGGGGCACCTCCCTGCGGCCTCGAGGGGCACCCCCTGCGTGTCCCCCTACAGCGGGATTTTTGGGCGAAGCGCGAAAAGTACTCCGAAAAACTCTCCCGCATGATCCAAAATAGTTAAAAGGAAATCTTCCCCAGACTATTTTTTTGACTATTTTTGAATTCTCCTCCTGTAGAGGGACAGGCCTCGAGGGGCACCCCCTTGCGGCCTCAAGGGCCACCGCCTGCGGCCTCGAGGGGCACCCACCACGGTTTCAAAGGGGCACCCGCTGCGGCCTCGAGGGGCACCCCCCTGCGGCCAGCGAGCGTGGCCCTCGTGATTTTGTTCGTGGCTCGAGCGTGCCCCTGAACTACGGCCTCGAGGGGCCCCCCCTGCGGCCAGCAAGCGCAGCCCTCGTGATCTTCTCGTGGCTCGAGCGTGCCCCGGAACGCCCAGGCTCGCCATGACGGGTGGACCCAGGAGGAGCTTCCCCTTAGGATGAAGTCGGGCCTGTCCCTCTACAGGGGGAACATTCACAAATCGGAGGTGAGGGGGTGAGATCGAAGTGGAACGGAGAGCCCCTCTACCGGGAAAGCGGTTTCGGTTTCGTGTCCGTGCGTGCCGTGCGTGCGGGCGAGGCGAAGCTGCGTGGGCGGGCGGGAAGAAAGTCTCCTCTGGCTGAGGCGCGGCCGGACCAAATGATTAATTTCCGGGGGCCGGTGGCCCGCGGTGTCCCGCCGGTGTCCCGCCTCCGGCTGAGGCGCGGCTGGACCAAATGATTCCTTTCCGGGGGCCAGTTGCCCGCGGTGTCCCGCTGGTGTCCCGCTGGTGTCCCGTCGGTATCCCGATGATGATGATGATGATGATGATGATGATGATGATGATGATGATGATGATGATGATGATGATGATGATGATGATGATGATGATGAGATGATGATGATGATGATGATGATGATGATGATGATGATG
>CAUYUJ010019997.1:55000-60000 GCA_963575745.1 Prorocentrum cordatum
AAACCAGTTTGGAATATTTTGGGGGTATTTTTATTTGTTCATCGAAAATCCCGCCATAACGCGCCCGACATAACGCCCGACATAACGCGAGACCCGTGTCTGACCGTCGCTCACGGGGCGCTCCCTGCGGCCCCGAGCTCGCCGTGCGCGGGGCTCGAGGCGACCGCGCGGCGGGCGCGGCGCGCGCGGCGGCGGGCACCTTCCGGCGCCACTGCGCCGCCGGCCCCCCGCCCAGCCATGCTGGACAGGACCCCGCCCTACATGCGCGCTGGGCGCGAGGCGACATCCCCAGACTTCCGGCGCACTGACGGCCCCGGGTGGCGGCCCGCACAGGGCGGGAGGGGGGAGGGCCTCTTCGGAGGAGGCTGCTGCTGTGGAGGGTGCTGGCCTTGCACCTGCAGACGGGGCCCGCGCCTTCGACGAAGCAGGGGTGCTTCTGAGAAGCCCTGCATCCTTGCCCCTGCGGCATTCGGCATCCTCCGGCGTCAATGCGGCGCCCCGCACGGAAAACGTCAACGTGGCGTTCCAAGGCCTTTGCGTCCCTACCGCGCATCCTTCCCGTCCTGGTCGAGTGCATTTTCTGGCCCCGGCGGGGGGCCGCTGCCCGGACCCGGCCGGCCCCGGCCGAGAACCTCGGGAGCGGGTCGGGCGTGGACTGGCCCGGCTCCGCGCAGCCAGCGTGTAGAGAGCTCTGCGCCGCCATCTTCGGGGGGAGCTTCTCAGGCCGGCTCAGCCCACATTCAGGCAGGAGGAGGAGGAGGAACGGAATTGGAGGAGGAGGAGGAGGAGGAGGAGGAGGAGGAGGAGGAGGAGGAGGAGGAGGAGGGAGGAGGAGGAGGAGAGGAGGGAGGAGGAGGAGGAGGAGGAGGAGGAGAGGAGGAGGAGAGGAGGAGGGGAGGAGGAGGGTTGGAGGAGGAGGAGGAGGAGGAGGAGGAGGAGGAGGAGGAGGATAGCAACCATTCGACTCGACGTAACTAAGAGTCACCTTTCGCCGGAGTGACCTTTGGTGCGGGCACAGATGGGCCCCCAGATGGCTGAACGCGAAGCGGTAGCAGCGGCTAGCGCGCCTGGATTTGGCCCCCCCGCGCCCCCCAAAAGCCGCGCGCCAAAGGTCACTCCTACCCAGGGTCACTCTTGCGCATAGCCGAAACATGGGATCAAGGGGGCGTGGCATGGCGATGGGCCCCGTTTCCGTGGGAGATCGCGGCTTTCCGCCGCCGAGCGAGGCGGCACCGGCCGCCTTCTGGGGAGGGCACCTGCCCCGATCCATGGATCAGGCGACTGCGCGCCGAATCCACGGGACCGTGAATCCATGTTTTTGCGCGCCCCCGGCGCAGGCAGTCGGGGGCGCGCAGAGCCCAGAGCGTCAGCTCTACCTCCTCCTCCTCCTCCTCGTCCTCCAACTCCTCCTCCTCATCCCCCTCCTCCTCCTCCTTCTCCTCCTCCTCCTCCTCCTCATCCTCCTCCTCCTCCTCCTCCTCCCCCCCTCCTCCTCCTCCCCACCTCCTCCTCCTCCTCCTCCTCCTCCTCCTCCTCCAACTCCTCTCCTCCTCCTCCTCCCCTCCTCTCCTCCTCCTCCTCCTCCTCCTCCTCCTCCTCCTCCTCCTCCTCCTCCTCCTCCTCCTCCTCTCCTCCTCCTCCTCCTCCTCCTCCTCCTCCTCCTCCTCCTCTCTCCTCCTCCTCCCCTCCAACTCCTCCTCCTCCTCCTCCTCCTCTCCTCCTCCTCCTCCTCCTCCTCCTCCTCCTCCTCCTCCTCCTCCTCCCTCCTCCTCCTCCTCCTCCTCCTGGGCAGCGGGCGGCTCCCCGAACTGGCGCGGCCCAGAGCGGGCCCTGCGGGGCCCTGCAGGATGCGGCGCTCTGGCCGAGTCCCGCTGGCGTGGAGCCCCGATGCCAACTCGCTTCGGGGGTCGCCGCGGGAGCCCAGTCAGGGGCCACGTTCCCAGAGATCCAGCGCATTAAGAAGATCAAGACGGAGGTTTTTCGTATACTTCGGCCTCGAGGGGCCCTCGCCGGGCCCCAGGACCGTCAAAAAACGACTCCGGATGAGAAACCGGTCCCGGGGAATGGGTCGAGACTTCTGGGGACCCCGTATTGAAAAAAAACACAACGTAGGATCTCTGGGTTTCAGGGGCGCTGTCGCCGGCGGTGTTGTCCTGCCTCGCCCTGACTCCGGATCCGCCCTACTTTGGGGAAATTCGTAAGTGGGGCTTGGAATTTCCGCCTTGCTTTTCAAGCCCCGCTGATGCCAGTTTCCGCCCTGCTTTTCTGTTGCTGTTTCCGCCCTACTTCTGTGGATTTCCGCCCTACTTAATGTTGGGTGCAGAACTTTCCGCCCTACTTGCTCGGCTTCTTACAGGTGGATTCCCGACGCAATTTCAAGTTGGAGAAAAGCCAAAGTGGGGCGGATTGGGAGTCAGGGCGGGGCTTCTGGGGGCCCTGTATTGAACCACTCAGTGCATCGGATCTCTGGGTCGATCGACGTACGCTCTCCTGAAGGAGTCCGACGTCTGCGAGGAGGGCGCGGGGGCGCGGGCTTGTGCGGAGTCCCCGCCGGTCCGGAGGAGTCTCTTCTCGCCCTCCCTCCCCTTCCCTCCCTCTGTTTCCCTCCTCGCATTTCTTTTGTCCTGGATCCGATTTGGATCGAGCCCAGGAGGCTGAAACAGATGAAAACGCCAGGACTGAACAAACCTTGAAGATTGGGGCTCTCTCCCTCCGTCCCTCCCTCCCTCCCATCCAGACCCCCGACGTCATGTTTTTTTCATTACGTCGACCCCCAGATTCCCCAAGACCGGTTTTCCATCACGCGGGTGCCATCGCGAATGATTAAATCATGGGCTCCAGACTTCCTCCCCTGACGCGTGGACACGCTAACGGCAATGTAGGTAACAGCGATGTAGGTTTCGGTGCCTGGGTGGGGGTGTCTCGTGGACGTCCCAGCTGCAGGAAAGCGGCGTTCGTGGCCTCCTGCAGTCGGGGCCCTGAAGAAGGAACCCTTCTCGTTGGGGAGGGGCTCCGCGTTCCTCAAGTGTTTCACAGCCTGCCTCAGGTTTTCCTTAGGTTTCCGACAGGAAATTCGAAGGTTAACTTATGGAAAAAAGGGGGCCTCGTTCCTTCTTTTGGGTTCCTTAGGCCAACGCCCCGACTGTAAGCCTTGTTCTGCGCGAGTTCGGCGCCGGTGTGGCCTCGGCCCGACGCGCCCCGGGAGGAGCCCGCGCGAGCTCCCGTCGCGCAGCAGGGCCAGCGCCGCGTCGGCGGCGTGCCCGTCGGCCCGGGCCGCGGAGCTCCAGAGGATCATCGAGGACTGCGAGGCGAGGGAGGCTCGGAGGAGGGGGGAAGGGGGAAGGGGGAAGGAGGAGGAGGAGGAGGAGGAGGAGGAGGAGGAGGAGGAGGAGGGGGAGGGGGGAAGGAGGAGAGGGAGGAGGAGGAGGAGGAGGGAGGAGGAGGAGGGAGGAGGGGAGGAGGAGGAGGAGGGGGAGGAGGAGGAGGGGGAGGGGGGGAAGGAGGAGGAGGGAGGGGAGGAGGAGGAGAGGAGAGGAGGAGGAGAGGATGAGGATGAGATGAGGATGAGGATGAGGATGAGGATGAGGATGAGGATGAGGATGATGATGATGATGATGATGATGATGATGATGATGATGATGATGATGATGATGATGATGATGATGATGATGATGATGATGATGATGATGATGATGATGATGATGATGATGATGATGATGATGATGGTGATGAAGAAGAGGAGGATTATCGACTTCTCCTCCACCTCCTCCTCCACCTCCTCCTGGTCCTCCTCCTCCTCCTCCTGCCGGACTGCATAGGGTCCAGGGGACACGTTTGGGGAGTCGGTGGAGGAAGAGAGGTTCGAGCTTCAGGCTTTTTAGCGTTTTCCTCGGCCTCCTGCGGTTTTTCAGCCTCGGCATGCGTTCGAGCAGCTGCGCCTCGCCGAGAGCGTTCCGAGGGGTGCCTGGATCTCCCTGAGCGGCCGCCGGATAGCCGAGTTATAATTAGCCCGAAAGCCAGGGTAATGTTACAGTCGGGGCGCTGAAGAAGGAACCCTCATCGTTGGGGAGGGGCTCGGTGCTCCTCGATTGCTTCACAGTTTGCCTTGGGTTTCCCTGAGGTTTCTCATGGGGAATCGGAGTTTAACTTACGAGAAAAGGGACCTCGTTCCTTATCTAGGGTTCCTTAGGTCAACGCCCCGACTGTATGAGGGGATCGGCTCAGGCCGGGATGCATCGACCCCGTCTTCCTCGCATTGTGGAACAAGTCGCGACGGATGGTTTTTGCCTATGTTCTGCCTCTTTCAGGAGCGAATGAAGGACGTACATGTACATGAATCCACGCTGGTTTCGAGAGCACGCACTGCGCAAATGTTCGTATAACGCGGCCGGTCTCGCGGATCGAGGGGCCGTGTTCATGTACATAGCTGGGCGCGTACGTCCTTTGTGGGCTCCCTACTCTTGGGGCCCTCTCACGGCCTCGGAGCTGGCCAAAAAACACGATTCAGGATGACAAGCTGGTCCCAGGAAGTGGGTTCTGGCCTCAGGGGGTCCACGTCATGAACAAATCACGACGTCTGGAGTCTGGGAAGGTGTCGATACCGCTACCCGTACCTCGTTTTCGCCCTTGTGGGTCTCCTGTGAGGCCCTCGTCGCCACGGCCGGATTCGGCTCGAAATTTTGGTCAGAACGCACCCCAGGAGAGGTCTGGGGAAAAAGGAACGGTATTGGTATCGTTTGGTTTCCCCAGGTGGGGAGGGGGGAGGAGGAAGATCATCGAGGAATGCTCCTCCTGCCTCAGCCTGCCTCTTCCTCCTCCTCCTCATCTTCCTCGTCATCTTATTCTTAGGCTTACGCCACACCGCCGACCCCTTGTTTATGCCAATCTGGGGGTAGTAGAAGCTGCGAAGGGGTGAAAAGCGAGTTTTGGAGCCACTTGGGGGCCGTTTCGGAGCCTCTGGGGTGCTTCTTGGGGGTTCCTTGGGGCGTCTGGGCGGCCTC
>CAUYUJ010019997.1:65000-72500 GCA_963575745.1 Prorocentrum cordatum
CGGTGCTCAGGAGAGGGAAACCTAGGTCCCCTCGCGTCGTGGAAAAAACTTGCGGAACAATTTTCACTCCCTGGGAGGCCTCGGGATTGGCCCAAAGAAGGGGGATGAAGAGCTGGTCCAGGGGAATGTGTCCTGGCAGCTGGGGTCCATGTCATGAACAGAATGAGGACGTCGTAAGTTTGGGAAGGTGCCGATACCGCTATCCTTCCCTCGTGTTCGCCCTTGTGGGCCTCCCGGGAGGTCCTCGTCGCTGCGGCCGGAGCCGCTTCGAAGTGCTGGTCTGAAGCCGCCCCTGGGGAGGTCCAGTGAGCAGCGGGACCAACACTTTCTGTTCGCCTCCCCTCAGGTGCCTGAGCTGGGTGCAGAGCGACTGGTTTGGAGCGCTCTGCAACGTGGTCGTGGCCCTGAATCTCGCCGGGATGGCCTTCGGGGGCGAGGTGCGCGCGGCGCTGGGCGGGGGCGAGGTCCTGCTGGACCACGCCTATCTGGCGTGGTATGTGGCGGAGCTCTCGGTCAAGGCCGCGTACTACCAGCGCGAGCTGCTGTGCGGGCCCGTGAGCGTGGTGCTCCGGGGAGAAGAAGTTACCGACACCGCTGCTCGTCGCCACGGCTGGATTCTCCTCGAAATCCCGGGCAAAACGCACCCCAGCAGAGGTCCAGAGGGTAGCTGCATCTGTATCCTGTTGCTTCCCAGGTGTGGTGGAACTGGATGGACATGCTCATCGTCGTCAGCGGTGTTACGGAGCAGTGGGTGATACCCCTGCTCACGTTCACCGGCGTGCCAGGGGTCAAGCTCAACCTGACCATGCTGAGGGGCTTGAGGTTCCTGCGCTTCCTGCGGGTGCTGCGGGCCCTGAAGCTGGTGCGCGTGCTCGTGCAGGGGGACTTCGCCTGGGTCCACGGCAGCACGTACGAGATCATAGGGACGGTCATCCTTGGGGTGAACTCGCTCACCATGGCGGTCGAGCTCGACAACCCCGACTGGCGGTGCTGGAAGAGTCTCAACAGCGTCTTCCTCGCCTTCTACACGTTTGACATCGTCTGCAGGCTGAAGCTGCAGGGGCGTCGTTTCTTCTACGACAGGGACACCCTTGGATGGAACTACCTCGACCTCGTCGTCGTCACCGAGGCCATCTCCAGCCTCGCCATCTGCTCACCCCTCCATGTTCCCCCCCTTCCCCTCCCTCCCTCCGTCCCTCCCTCCGTCCCTCCCTCCTCCCCGCCTCATGCCCTCGTCCCCTTCCCCGTCCCTTCCCTGCCCCTCCCTCCGACTCCCTCCTCCCCCTCCCTGCCCCTCCCTCCGCCCCTGCCCCCCCCCTCCTGGGCGGGGCGCCGAGGGGGGGGCCGCGCGAGGCGGGGGCGGGCCGCCGCTCGGAGCGCGGCGGGGCTCCTCGGAGGCGGCCTCGGGGGCCTCGCGGGAGGCTTCGGAGGCCTCCCGAGCCTTCCGCAGCACGTCAGAGCACCGCGACCGCTGTCGCAGGCCGAGAGGTCGACGCCAACACCGATATCGGCGGTGCTCCTCCACCGAGGAAGGAAGGTCCCGATCCCGGCGATGGTGGTCATGTTCTGGCTTCGAGGCGACCGAAATAACTCACCACCAACACCGAAGTCCAGGATCATCTCTCCCCTGTGGAGGCAGCCCCCCGTCTTGGCGTTGGCGCCCATGTCCAGGCCTCCAGCGCTGGGGCAGGGCAGGCGGGGAGCCCGGGAGCGAGGTGCTGCCCGAGCCCCTGCCAGCCCCGGCGGCAGAGCGAGGGCACGCCCGGGAGAGCTCCCCTTGGAGCGCCCGGAAGGCCAGTGCGCCCGTCGATTGGACCGGCCCGGGGGCCAGTCGCGCGGGAGATGTGCGGCAGACAGGCGCTGCTATCTGCCGGCCCTCGGCCCAGCGATGCGCACGGCGACGTGCGCAGCGACCGCAGCGGTGCGCGCGGCAGGGCCGCGCCGAGGCCCTCCGGGGCCGCCCCCGCGGCCCCAGGCCCACGGCCTCGGGGACTGGGACGAGGCCGCCCTGCCCAGCAGCTCCCTGACGAGCGCGCGGCCCTCTGGGTTTGAGCCGGGCCTGTCCCCCTACAGGGGGGATCTCAAAAACAGTCAGAACAGAGTCTGGGGACAGTTTTAAAATTTTTGTTTGGCCATTCTGATGGAGCATTGTTTGTTTTTCTTGCTCGTCGAAAATCCCCCTGTGGGGGGACACGCCCGACTTCACACACTGGGTGCCCCGCCACGGCGGGAGGGCGGGAGACCGGGCGCCGGCCACAGGCCACGCGCCCGCGGTCGTCAGGGCACCGAGCCAGGTCGCCGGCGCATGCGCGCGGAGCGGAGCCCCAGGCCACTGCACGCTGAAGAATCCTTGGGAGTTCTTGGGAATGCGTAGGGATTCCTAGGCGTTCTTAGGAATTCCGAGGGATCCTTAGGAATGTCCTAGGAATCCGTGAGACTTTCCTAGGGATCCTTAGGAATTCCTTGGAATCCTTAGGCATCCTGCGCGTGCGCCCGTCCCGCGGGGGCGCGGAGACGCACGCCGCCGCCGGCAGCGCGCATGTCTTGCGGGTCTGCGGCGGCTCGCGGAGGGCGAGGAGTGTGTCCCCGACGAGTTCCTGCCCAGAGACGTGGGCCCTGACGCGGGCCTTCTGTGATGTCGGGCGTGTCCCCCTGCAGGGGGATTTCCAAAATGCCCCAAGAAGGTGAGAAAGTAGTCAAAACATAGTCCCCAGACTATTTTTGAACTGTTTTTCAATTATTTTTGGGGTATTATTTTTTTTTTTTGGGGGGGGGGGGGGAATCCCCCTGTAGGGGGACAGGCCCGACTGCTCGGAGTGACCGCTCGGCGCCCCCGTCTGGGCCTCCCCTTGGGGCCGCCCTGGGGGCCTCTTGGGCCGTCCTGGAGGCCTCTTGGGCCGCCCTGGGGCCCTCTGTCCTGGAGGCCCTCTGGCCGCAAGGCAGGGCGCCGAGGCGCGGGGGACGCCGTCCAGCGGCTGCCGCCGCTGCTGTGGCCGCCCTGCAGGCCGGCGCGCTGGCGGCAGTGGCCCTACCTCGGGCGGCGCGCCGCCTGCTCGCCGGGCATCCCTGGCTGCAGCTGCCCTTTCGGCACGCGGCGTTTGGCCTACAGGGCGCAGAGGGGCGCATCATCATATCCTGAGTCAGAGGGTGCGTTGCACTCCAGGGTGCCATTCCTGCATTTTTTCACCACGCAGTTGAATCACCTTTGGCCGGTTGCTGCATTCAGCTTTTATTGATCCACTTCAGCCCATCCCGCCGCAGTGCCTGGGTCGTGGACAGAAGGCCTCTTGAGGGAGTCTTGGGGTCCATTGGAAAGCGTCTTGGGACCTCTGGGAGGTTTCTTGGTGGCCTGGAGGCCTCCTGGGATGCCTCTGGGGGGCCTCCTGACAACCTCTTGGGAGCCTCCTCCGAGAGTTCATGTTTATGCAGATGTCCAATTTTTCGCAATGAGGCTTTGCCTAAAGGGGCTTTTGCTTGTTAGTCACTGGTGGGTGCGGGGTTCTTCTCCCCCGGCGTTCGTCGGAATTCCTCGGGCCTCCTCGGCGTTGTTCCTCGGCGTTGCGTGGCAGTGGCGGCCCCCGGGCATTGCTCGGCTTTTCTCGCTCCTCACCTGTGCTTGGCAGTGCCAAACAGTGCCAAGCAGTGCCAGCCAACGCTAATGAACGCAAGGCAACGCCACACAACATCAAGCACTGCAAAACAACGCTAAGCAATGCCCAGCAATGCGCAGCAATGCCTAGCAATGCCACACAACGCCAAGCAATGCCAAGCAATGCGCAGCAATGCCTAGCAACACCACGCAACGTCAAGCAATGCCCAGCGAAGCCAAGCAACGCCCAGCAGTGCCACGCAATGCAAATCAACACCAGGCAAAACCAAGCAACGCCAAGAAATGCTAAGCAATGCAAATCAAGGCCCTCCAATGATCAAGCGACGCCAAGCAACGTCAAGCAACGCAAAGCAATACCAAGCAATGCCAAGTAATGCCACTCACTGCCAAGAAGTGCCTAGCAATGGCAAGCAATGCCGAACAATGATAAGTGCTAAGCAATGCAAGGCAATGCCAAGCAATGCCAAGCAACAATGTTGACGCTTCTCGTATCCCCACCCAGCCCATCCAGAAACGATCGCCAGGTGAGTTGCCTTGATCAGGGAAGTGTAGAAGCACGCAGTGCGACAACCGCCTTGGAAGCGTTTCGGGGGCGCAGAGACGGCGGGACAATTTGTTGAAGTAGCACATGTGCCACACCGGGGTCAGTGGGGTTTTCTGGGAGCCTTCTTGGAGTTATTTCGGGACCCTCTCGGGGCAATCAGGGGGGCAGAAGGAGGAAGAGGAGGAGGGGAAGGAGGGGAGGAGGAGGAGGACCAGGAGGAGGAGGAGGGCGCAGGAAGGATTGTAGGAATGAGCGGACGAGGACAATGATGATGAGAAGGCAGCCTTTCAGATAAGTTGTTGTGAGAGGTTCTTGAAGAATTCTTGGGGCCGCATTGGTGCCCTCGCGGGGTCTCCGTGGGGCCTCTTGCCGAACCAGCTTCATTGGGGTCTCACGGAGGAGAATGAGGAGGAGGAGGAGGAGGAGGAGGAGGAGGACGAGGAAGAGGGTCTGAGGGTCTGACTAAATGCGGGTCAAGCCCGCCTCGCCACAACGGGCGCAAGAGCCCCTGGCGCGCCAGGGCCGCGCCGCGCCCCGACCCCAGGGGGGTGCCAGCCCCCCGCAGGTTCGCATCGGGGCGAAAGAAAACCGAAACAAAACCGAGCCCCCAGCCCCAGGGCGGCCAGAAGGGGAAACCGAAGCCGAACCCCACAGAAGCTGGCACCCCCCCGAGGCCACTCAGGCCTTCCAAGCTTTGGACAAGTGAGGCCACCTGTCCAGAGCTCCACCTTGTGGTATTCGACGCCCTGCTTGTCCATTACGGCGAAGCCGAAGATGACGAGCGGGCAAATTCGCCAAAAACGCCGTAACAAATCGACGGCCTTCACGCCCGACACGGGGGTCAACCAGAAGTCGACGACCCTGCAACCTGGACGTCCCCGATGATCCTCTGGAAGAGCGTCGCGTCGAGCGTACCAAGCTCCGCCAGCGCCGACGCCTGGCCCAGGATTTCCTCAATGAAGGCCTGCTTCTCTGTGAGGCCCGTGCCGCCCACAGCCTTGACCGTCGCCTTGGACTGCTCGCCCTGGCCGTTGTCGCCGCCCTGCTTGTCCTTCTTGCCTTTCTTCTTGCGCTTGCCTTTGGTCTGGAAGCCGCCGCCACCAGCCGTGTCGCCCTCGCCAGCGATGTCGAGGCCCTCGCCGTCGTCGCCAATGTAGTACTCCTCCAGGCCGCGGCGCTCGTCGACCTCCTCCTTGAAGCCGCCGCTCTTCTCGCCGATGACCAGAGACTCGTCCAGGCTCAGTCCCTGCTCAGCTTCAGCGTCTTGTTGCGGCGGTGAGCTTCCCATAGTCGCCGCGCCAGCGCCCGTTTGGCCTTCACTCCAGTGAGCCCGATCACCACGTTGGGGTACTGCTGTGATGTCGCCTCCTGAGCGCGTTGGCGGGCAGACTTGAGTTGGGCTCTCTTCTTCTTCCCAGGCTTCTTCATCCCATGTTGGCGACGCCGCGGCTTTGGCATCACCTCCAGGGTGGTCGCTGCGTTGGGCCGGCTGCGGGGGTTGGCAATTTTCCCAACCCCCGCCGCGGCCCCGCCCGCCGCGGTGGGCGGGCCTCTTGCCGTTGTCGAGCCGGCCCCCACGCGGGGCGAGGCACACGTCGACGTCCAGAGGACCTCGCTCTTGACCTTCACCCAGGTGCCTGTCTCGTCCTTCAGCCAGCCCGCTTTGAGCCGCTCCGCGAAGTAGCGCGCCTTGCCGGAGGGCGCCCGCGGCGGAGAGACGATCTTGCGGTTGTACTTGACCTCCTTCCCCGACGGCTCCACTTTCGTCGGCTCCTGCAGGTCCTTCAGGGTGAGCTTGCCGTAGCCCAGCCCCAGGACCGCGAGGGAAGGCTCCGAGTGGTTCGCCAGGTAGTTGGCCTGCATCTTGCTGTCCAAGAAGCCGTAGCCCACCGACCGAGCGAGCTCCCTCTGCTGCGCCAGGATGCTGGTCCCGCCCATGTGCGGCGCCAGGAGGAGGAGGAGGAGGAGGAGGAGGAGGAGGAGGAGGACGAGGAGGAGGAGGAGGAGGGATGCGGCACGAGGAAACTGAGGAGGAGGAGGAGGAGGAGGAGGAGGAGGAGGGAGGAGGCTGTTGTTGTGAGAGGTTTTTGGAGGACTCTGAAGGCCACCTCAGGGGCTCTCTTGGGGTCCCCGTCGGGCCTCTGGGGGAAATATTTGGGCCTTTTTGGGGCCGTTTTTGGGGGATCTTGGGGCCCTCTTGGGGCTCTCTGGGTGGTTGTGCGAGGCGTTCCACTGCAGGCTATGACAAAAGCTTGCAAGGCGTTCCAAGGTGTTGCATAGTACTGCAGGGTCTTGCAGGGTCTTGCAGGGTGTTTGCAGGGTGTTTGCAGGGTGTTTGCAGGGTGTTTGCAGTGGGCTTTGCAGGGGTATTGCAGGGTTGTTTTGCAGGGTATTGTAGGGTTCTTTGCAGGTTATTGGCAGGAGGTTTTTTTTTGCAGGGTCACTCTGCAGGGGTATTGCAGGGTCTCTGCAGGGCGTCCAGGGGAGAGGGCAGGGAGAGGGGTTCTCTGTGGCAGAGCGAATGCGAAACTCGTTAAACCACCTACGCCCAGAGGGCTGGTCGGATTTCAAGCAGTGTCAACCACTGCCAAGCAACAGTTGCAAGCAATGCCAAACAACTCCAAACAATATAAGTTAGTCCGAAGCAATGCCAAGCAGTGCCAAGCAAGGCTTTGCATTGCATTGCTGTGCACTGCTCCGGACTGCTTAGAAACGCTGCGTCAGAAAGACCGCTTCGTTAACGCTAATTTCTCCGTTCCCCGGATCCATGTCGATCCGATCTATCCATTTCGACATCGATGTCGGCCAGCCCAATCCGATTCGATTACGATTATGCTTGCATGGGCGCTGCTGTGCATTCTGGCGCGGCCGATCCAATTCGATGTCGACTCCGTGCCGATGCGGCCCGTTCCGACGCGCATTCCGATCCGATCCGATTTCCCAATTCGATGCCGACCGATGCTGCCGCGCCGCGGGGGCGTCGTGGAACCGTTTCCTTCAGGGTGTCGCGGTCGAAGATCGACCCCCAGATCTGTCCAGGGGTGCGCTCCGACAAAACGTTCGAGGCTGGCGCGGCGGTGGCGACGAGGACCTCCTGGGTGCCCTCAACTCGCGCCGAAGCACTCCAAACCCCGTCCAGGACTCCTTTCCCCCATGGCAAGTTCCCAGACACCCGACGGTGCGTTTTTCTTCCATCCGCGGCGCCAGGAGGCCCGGCCGCTTGCCTGGGGGTCGCCGTGCGTCCCGGGTCCCTTCTCGGCGGCCCCGGGGCCCGACCACGGGGCCCCGCAGGGCCGACAGGGAGAGGAAGCCGCCGGTTGCCGACATCAGATCGCCAGAGACCCCG
>CAUYUJ010019997.1:77500-80000 GCA_963575745.1 Prorocentrum cordatum
GGGCTGTGCGGCGGGCGGGTCGGCGGCGCCTCCCGCGCCGCCAGGCGCTCGGCACTGGTGGACTCCGCCGCAGAGCGGGGGGCAGCCGAGGTCCTCCACGCCTCCGCGCCGTGGTTCGCAGGCCCAGGACGGAGGGCTCGCCGCCGCTGGCCTCTCGGCGCAGCTCGGGGCTCGCGTCGGGCCCAGCGGCGCTGGCCAGGCAGAGTCCGAGGCGCTGGTCGGGGGCCTTGCTGCCGCAGCAGGCCCCAGCGCCGCAGCCGCAGCGGCAGCTGCTCGAGGCACCCATCTCGGCCAGGGGGGGGGGGGGGGGGCATGCCGTGGGGCGCAGGCGTGGCTCCAGAGCTGCGTGGACAGGGAGGATGAGGCGCAGCGCTGGCTTGACGAGTGCGAGGAGGCGGCAGCTGCAGCGGCCGTTGAAGCAGCGGAGCCGCCCAAGGCGTGGAAGGAGAAGCTCGCGCCAGAGTTCGCCAAGACTGGCGGGCGCACTCCCGGCAGGGACAGCCGCAGCGATGCATCGAGCGGAGTCGGCGCGGGCTCCTCGCAGAGCAACCTCTTCCAGATCCTCGGCGCCGAGTCGGCCGACGCGGCCGACGCGGCCGAGATCGTGGACGGGGACCTCCTTGACATCGCGGACCCGAGGTGGTGGAGAAGGGCGAGCGGCGTTGGTCGTAGCTCGAGGCCAACGCCGGCACGGAGCTCCAGGCGGCCACCCTCTCGGCCATCGGACCCGCGGCGGGTAGCACCCGGCGCCCGCGGCTGGAAGCTCGCGAGATGCGCCAGCGCCGCTCGGCGAAGCGGGCTCGGCGGGGCCAGGCCGAGCGAGGAGGAGGGAGGAGGAGGAGGAGGAGGAGGAGGAGGAGGAGGAGGAGGAAGAGGAGAGGAGGAGGAGGAGGAGCAGGAGGAGGAGGAAGGAGGAAGGAGGAGGAGGAAGGAGGAGGAGGAGGCGGAGGCGGAGGGCGGAGGGCGGAGGCGGAGGCGGAGGCGGAGGCCGGAAGCGGAGGACGGTAAATAACAAACGCCATAATAAAAATCCACAATAAAATATCAAACCCCGTACCACACAAAAAAAAAGGCGGAGGGAGGAGGCGGGGCCGGTGAGCGAAGGCGGAGGCGGAGGCGGAGTCGGAGGCGGGAGGCGGAGGCGGAGGCGGAGGCGGAGAGCGGGGCGGAGGAGGAGGAGGAGGAGGAGGAGGAGGAGGAGGAGGAGGAGGAGGAGGAGGAGGAGGAGGAGGAGGAGGAGGAGGAGGAGGAGAGGCGGAGGCGGAGGCGGAGGCGGAGGGCGGAGGCTGGAGGCGGAGGCGGAGGCGGAGCGGAGGCGGAGGCGGAGGCGGAGGAGGAGGAGGAGGAGGAGGCGGAGGAGGAGGAGGAGGAGGAGGAGGAGGAGGAGGAGGAGGAGGAGGAGGAGGGGAGGAGGAGGAGGAGGAGCGGAGGCAGGGGAGGAGGAGGAGGAGGGGAGAGGAGGAGGCAGGAGGAGGATGAGGAGGAGGAGGAGGAGGAGGAGGAAGAGAGGAGGAGGAGGAGGAGGAGGAGGAGGAGAGGGAGGAGGAGGAGAGGGGAGGGGAGGAGGAGGGAGGAGGCGGAGGAGGAGGAGGAGGAGGAGGAGGAGGAGGCGGAGGAGGAGGAGGAGGGAGGAGGAGGAGGAGGCGGAGGAGGAGGAGAGAGAGAAGGAGAGAAGGAGAGAAGGAGCGGGAGAGGGAGCGGGAGCGGGAGAGGGAGAGGGAGAGGGAGAGGGAGAGGGAGAGAAAGAGAGGGAGAGAAAGAGAGAGAGAGAGAGAGAGAGAGAGAGAGAGAGAGAGAGAGAGAGATCGGACAAGTAGGCGGACCAGGGTCCGTCCGCGAGGCGCACTGCGGTGCGACAACTCGCAAGCACTATTTGCGGCGGTGCAGCCTTAAGATACGAGGGCGGGCTACAAAACCCCCTCCCCCGGCGCAGTGCGACTGACGCTACAGACGGCGGACAGACGATGAAGATCTCACCTGACAGACCGCGTGAGGTAAAAGGCCCCAACAAGAAAGGCGACGTGCTGGCACGTGGCTAGGCGGCTTGGCGGACCGCCAGTTGGGCGCTTGGCCGCTAAGCGGCGCGCAGTGACGGGGCACCCCCCGCCCCCACGCCCTGACACCGTGGACGCGGAGCCACACGTACACACGGGCAGGCAGAAAGGAGGAGATTAGCGCGGGGCACCAGGTGGAGCGCCTCGGAACGATGACAACATACGGTCAGGTATCTATGTATAGCGTGTATTGGGAAAAATGTCTATACACGCTAAGTGTCTTACACTTAGCGTGGAACCTAGTTCGCCTCACTTAGCGTGTTTTGGGAAGGCTGTGGACGTCCTTGGGAAGGAAGGCTGTGGTGAGTAAGAGGTGGAATTGAAATTTGGCACATTCCTCATCGACCACTCCGTCCGAAGGCCACTATCTAGTGGCCTTCGGCCCATCCGCCACCGTGCCTGAGTGATGGGTCAGAGAAGCCTCACGGGTGTTGGTTGAAATCTCG
>CAUYUJ010019997.1:84278-91778 GCA_963575745.1 Prorocentrum cordatum
GAGGAGGAGGAGGAGGACGAGGAGGAGGAGGAGGACGAGGAGGACGAGGAGGACGAGGAGGACGCGGATGAGGACGAGGACGAAGAGGACGTGGGCTAGGATGAGGGCGGCGCGGACGAGGACTCATGGAACCATCTAGAGGTATTCTTGCGGCTGCTGCTGCTGCTGCTGCTGCTGCTGCTGCTGCTGCTGCTGCTGCTGCTGCTGGTGCTCTCTGGGAGTTTTTGGGGCCCTTTTAGAGTCCTCTTGGTAACGCTGGAAGGCTTCTTGGGGTCATCTTGGAGGCAATCGATTACAGGATATAGGGGTTCTCAATTCAGTTCCCCCTCAGGAGCCGGCAACCCGCTTCTTGGGGCTCTCTTGGAGCGCTCTTGGGCGCTCTTGGGGCGGTCTTGGGACCGTTTGGAGCATCTTGGGAGCCATCTTGAGCCAGCTTGGGCTATCTGAGCCATCTTGGAGGTCATCTTGGCCTCTCGGGGGCCTCTAGGGGGCCTCTCGGGTGCCTCCTGGGGCCCTCTTGGGACCCTCTTGGAGCCCTCTTGGGGCTCTCTTGGGGCTCTCTTGGGAGCCCTGGAGTGCCTCTTTGGGCCATATTCGAAGCTATCGATCAAAGGAGGGTGGGCCCCGATCGAGGCTTCCCCCTCGGGGGCCGCGATCCTCGTGAGGGGTGTCAAACAATGGCCCTCGCAGGGGCCGATATTGGACGCTCCAACCGATCGCGGCCCCGCCAGTCCAGGTCCAGGGGAGGGAGTAGGGGGAGGGGTCAAGTTAGCCAACTCGAACGAGCCAGAGTGCTCCATCCACTCCCACCCGCCCTCCCACAACATAAAAAGCAAGTGCGTCGCGTCCGACGCCTGTCGCTCATCTTATATCTTGGGCGGCTAGACGTTCAGCGCGCGACATGGGCTGCGTCCGATTCCTGCCGCGCATTGAGCAACGTCGACGAGAAACAAGACCGCGCGCGATATGCGCGGCGCCCCGCTCTGGCCTCTGATGTCGCATCGTCGGCGACAACGTGTCCAGCGCGCGAAATGCGCCGCGTCTCATTTCAGCCACGCGCGCTGCACCGAGGAGGAGGAGGAGGAGGAGGAGGAGGAGGAGGAGGAGGAGGAGGAGGAGGAGGAGGAGGAGGAGGAGGGGGGGGAGAGAGGGAGGGAGGGAGAAACTGAAGAGGAAGAGGATAATGCCTCTTGGGAATTCGCGGGGCGTCCGATTCCCGCTACGCGATTCGCAGCGCCGGCGAGGAGAAAGTACATGTTGGCAAGAAAAACGTCGAAGTTGCGGTGATTTTTGGCAGGCAGGACCAGGGGGGCCCGCGTAGGGTTGGCCAGGCGTCCGCGCGCGATGTGCTCCGCGTCGCATTTTTTTTTTTTTTTTTTTTTTTTTTTTTTTTTTTTTTTTTTTTTTTTTTTTTCGCAGCGTCGACGACAAAAAAGTCCAGGTGGTCGAGAAAAACGTTGATTTGTTTTTTCTTTCTCCTTCTGATAGGTCGGACGCGACCACCCGCTTAGGGTCACCCAAGCGATGTTCATTCCGTCCCATTCCTGCTACACTTGTCCGCAGCGTCGACGACAAGAAAGGCCATGTTGTCGAGAAAAACGTTGATTGTGTATTTGTTGATAGGTAGGACGCGCCCGCCCGCTTAGGGTTACCCAAGCGAGGTTCATTCCGTTATATTATTGTATCACTTTTCGCAACTCGACGACATGTTGGCGAGAAAAAATGAGTTTGTACGTTTTCTTGTTAAACAGTTAGGACGGCGGGTTGTTATCGGCCGGCTAGGTGGGGTTTGTGGGTGTTTAATCATAAGAAGTAAGGATACCCCCCCCCCGAAGGGGAAGAGGGTTTTTGGATGAGGAAAGGGAGTCATCGCTAGACCACGTGCGCCCAGAGGGCTGGTGGGACTAGCGCGGGGGATGTTGTTCGAGGCGATGCACCAGGTTGGCGCGCGCCGTTGAGGCGGGGCTTCGTTCGGCACTTCGGCCCGCCAGGCTCAACGCGGGAGGCTGTCCAGGAAACGCGCCGCGAGGCATGGCAGCGAGGTCGTCGGCGGCGGGGCCTCTTCAACACTTGCCTGGCGCCGCTGTCGGAGCCGCTTCGGCGAGCAGACGATTAACAGATGCGGGCGCGCGCCGGGGGCAGCTGGACGTGTCCAGGGCGCTGCTGGACAGACGCGGGCCGGAACCCAGGCGCCCGGCCTTATTGGGGCGCGTCCGCCCCCGGGCGGCCCAGCGGCCCAGGCCCGGGGCAGGCCCCGAAGGGGGGGGTAGCGGGCTCGGAGTGGAAGGCCGCAGACGCTCGGGCGGTCGATACGTCTCCCCGAGCTCAGCCGCGCGCCTGGGCCGCGCGTGCGCGGGTGGCCGATGCCCGTGGCGCGTGCGACTCCTCCCAGATTTCTGCGTCTGCGTCGCTGCCAAATGCAGGGCTTGGCCCGTGGGGGCCGAGGGCAGGCCCGCGGAGTTCTCTGGGCGCGCGTCCGCCCTCGGGGGGCCCGTCGGCCCAGGCCAAGGGCAGGCGCCGCAGGGGGTGAGTGGCGGGCTCATCAGGGAGGCCGCAGTCGCGCGGGTGGCTGACGCCCCGCCCCCAGCCTGGCCACCCACGCGCCAGGGCTGCGCGTGCGCGGGTGGTCGGGGCAGGAGCCCCGGACGTCCTTCCTGCCAGTTGCAAGTCGAGCGGCCGGGCCGCGGGCGTCAAGATTTTGGAGTGAAGCGAGGAGGCCAAGTCAATTGGTTACGATGGTCTCTGTTTCCAGGAGCGCCGCCCGTTGCCTGGGCAGGCGGCTGCGCCCCGCGCGCGGGCGTGCGAGGCCGGGCGCCCCCCCCCCACCCGGTGGAGCATTGCAGCGCGCGCGGGGGCAGGCGCCAGGGAGGTCTCTGGGGGCGCGGGGGCCCTGCCCTGGCCACGGGGCATTTCTGCAGTTTTTGGCAGCGTGCGCGCTTGTCTGACAGGGCAGTGGCCAGGCGCGTGGCTTTCTCTCGCAGCTGCCAGCTTCAGCTAGTGTCTGCTCGCGGCCGCGCGACGCTTGCTCTAGCTGGTGCGAACTTAGAACCGCGCGGCGAGGCGGTCACAGCCTCGGGGCCCCCTCTTACCATTGTGGGCGATTGCCGCGTAGATGCCGGAGATGTACGCGAGGCGCAGTGGACAAACCATCCAGGTGCCTGCACCGTTGACCGCCGGGGCCGACTTGTCACGACATTGTGCTTTGATTTGTCTGTGATCAGCAGACGCCTGGGCTACCGCGTTCAGTCCCGCGCGTCAGCGTGCGACGCTCCCGTTGGCCCCCGCTCGGCCGCGCCTCTCCGACTGCGCGGCGTGGCCGGCCGGGCCAATGTCAGCGCACTAAAAGGAGAAGAAGGCAATTTCTTTGGCTGGCTCCTGGGGCTGCCCCGACTTCGGATCGGGAGCTCTTGATGGCGGCTGCCATGTAGTTTGCTACTGCCGAAATGACCCCCTGCGAGGTTCGCGGTCTTTTGGGCCCGAAGTTTCTGGGTCGGGCCAAAAGGGTGCCAGTCGCAGCTTGCGCCGCCCCGGGCTGCCCGGGGTCGAGAGTTGCGTCGGCGGTCCAACCTGGTGACTCAGACGCGACTTTCGACGCGTCGCTTGGCGTTGTAGTTATGGGGCCCAAGACTGACGAGCGACGTCTGCGGTGGGCGGCAGAACTCTCGGCTGCTCTTTTCAGCGGGGCCCTGATAGAGGGCCTTCGGGGCCTCGCGCTCGCCGCCGTTTGCGGCCGACCGGAAGAGGAAGCGTCGACGGGCCTTTGGACGACATCACGCAGCAAGAGGTCGCTCGCAGGGGGCAGCTCGAGCCGGCGGAGGGTCGCGACGGGCGAAGGTCTCGGGCCAGGCTGCGCGGGCGGGCGGTCGGGCTGAGCAGCGGGGCGGGCGGGTTGCGCGCGAGCGCTCGAAGGGGCCCGCCCCTCCGCCCGCGCTTGTTTTCGCTGGCGACGGGGGGGGGGGGGTCGCAGGAGGCCCCGCCTCCCTGGTGGGCCAAGAGGCCTTCGGTCAGACTTTGCGGGAATGGGTGCCCATCCGTTGCAGGCAGGCGAGGGGCCGCGAGGCGCCGCCCCTGCAGCGGCCTGCGGGCGAGCCGTGGATGCCCATCTCGGACGATCAGGTCCTCGATTCAGCGGCTTCTTTCAGCCCGGCGACGGGGCTTGACTGGGGCGCCTTCAGCCCGCGTCGTCCGCTGCCGCAGCTACTTCGGCTGTCGGTGGAAGCGTTCGCGGGCGCCCTCGCGGCCTTGGAGCGGGCCCCCTCCGAGGGGGCCTTGCGGCTTGCCCCTCTGTTTTTTGTTCGCGAGGCCTCGGGCGGAGTGCGGCCGTTTTGGGCCGCTGCCGCCGCGGGTCAGAGCAGGGGCAGAATTCGCGACGGAATCGGGGCGCTTTGTTGACGAGCACCGGCGCAGCTTGCGACGGGAGCGCCCAGGTGCGCAATGCGCCAGCGGCCTGCGCGCGCAGCGTGCCAGATCTAGAGACGAGCGCGCTATTTATAGACCTGAGTGAGTTTCATGAACACATCTCACGCATGGAGCTCTTTGATGCGGCCAGGCGTGCCAGATTGGCCTTGCAGTTGCTCAGGGCCTACTGCGCCAGGGTGGGCGTCCTGGCGGGGGGCGATCGGCCAGGCGATGCGCCCCGACGGCGCAGTTGTGGCGGGGCGTTCGGGGGCGACTCCCCTAGCGCGCCCCCCCCGTGTGGCGACCCTGCGCGAGGATACTTGCGCCAGTTCAGCAGTCTGGGTCAATATTGCGATTTATGATGTCTCGCTTCACGCGTCGGGAGGGGCCAGTGCTGTCGGGGAGGAGCTGGAAAGGTCCTTTTGCATCGTCGAGCAGGACTGATAGGACAATGGCTTGCCCGTCTCTCTGATGAGTTAATCTAGGCCCCCTCTCTTCTTGTCGCCAGTGGGTGGCACATTTGCTTGAAGATTGCGACCTGCCCGAGTCAGTCCGGCAGGCGCCGGGCGCGCCGAGACCAAGGGGGCGACGCCGCCGAGGGCGGGCGACGCCGTGTTTCGATTCGCCGGGGCGGGTTCTGCGAGGCCCAGAAGAAGGTTTCCAAGGCCCATGCCCTTCAGGGCGCCGGCGCCCCGGCTGGCGACATTTTGCGGCGAGCATTTCGGCCGGGGCTCAGGGGGGCCAACGTCCCGGGACTGGCCAATGGCGAGCTCGAGCAGCTGAGAGTTTCCGCGCTTCGCGCTGAAGGCCGCCTGCCCAGGGGCTGCTCGCTGGAGCTTGCGCCGATGCGCCGTCGGGGCGGGCGGGCGCGGGGCCCCCTGGCGCCGGCGACCTCGGCTGCGATCCGAGCGCGTGGGCAGATCTTGGAGGGCGGGCGCCCGTCGGCCCCCGCGCTGCGTTCCCCTTTGCCGGGGGCCAGGGGCTGGCCCGAAAGCCGCGCCTCCGTGGGCTGGGGCCATGGGCCCCGCGGCTCCCCCGATCCCCACCTGCTCCAGGGTTGAGGAGGCCGCGGGTGAGCAGTGGGGCGTAGACGAGGCCCCCCCAGTTTTTCTGGCCCGCAGGGCCCGTCTCGCGGCCGGGCGCTTCTCGGACTGCGCGGGGCTCTCGAAGATCGGCCCAGGCTACGCTTGGCGGGGGGGCATCTGTCGGAGACCGTTGAGTGAGCCCCTGCGCTTCAAGGCTGCTGCGGGAGATGCAGAGGGGGGGCCTGGCAGCGCTGAGGGGCCCTGGCAGCGAGCCGTGAGAGGTCTGATCATGGGGTCGCGCTGGCGCCAGCGTCGCCTGCGCCGGCGCGACCCGCAGCTGCCGGATAAGTGCCTGTGATGCGGCGGCGGCGGCGCTCTGTTTCGGAGGCGTTTTGGCTGCCCTGCGAGGGCGGCTTGGCGAAGGGGCAACCTTTCCCCTGAAGCCGAAGCGGCGGCTGGTCGTCTGGCCCGCTGCATTGGCATTGGAGGCTTCCTGCCCGATCCGCGCCATTCGCTTCCCCAAAAGTTCTGGGGTCCGCCAGCCGAAATCAGGGTCGAGAGCGGGGGCGCCCGGTGCATGCCCCGGGGGGGCAGCGTTTTTGCAACGGTTCGGGTCTAGATGGCTTGTTCCCTTCCCTCAGCGCGGCAGGGTGGGGCGTGGCCGCCCATGGCCACGAGCGTCCCCCCGAGCTTGTGCCCGGGCAAGGTGGCCCCCGACGGCGAGGGCAATGCAATTTTCGTGGCCGCTCGTTCCACAGGTGGCGAGGTCGCCTCGTGCTCGGGCTGGCGTGGTGCGGCCCGGCTTTGACGGGGCAAGCGTTCTGCCTGCTGTCCAGCCGGTGTGATGGCGCAGCCTTGGCGCAATATTCTGGTGCGAGGGGGGCGCGGGGGGGCTCCCCACCAACGAGGTGCTAGCTCATCCCACGCAGGCGGACATCCGCAACGGTCGGATCTCGGAATTCGAAAGAGCGGGCAACTCGGGGGGGCTGACAGGCTTGCCAAGGCAGGCGTGGCCCTCAGCCGTCCACGACAAGGCCGATATTTCGCCGGCAAAACGCGCGCTGTCTTCGACCAGGTCTATCCTGAAGCTCATTTCTCGGGCCGAAGTCTTCTGCTCCAAGGGGTGCCGCTGCGACAATTTAGGGGCCCTGGGCCTGACGTTGGCGCACCTGGATGGCGATGGGGAGTTCGGGGTGTGCCCGGAGGAAGCTGGGGCGGAGGGGAGGGCTGCCGCTGCGTCAGGCCCCCCCCCTTCCAGGCGAGCTCTCCCCCGCCCCGTCCCCCAAGCCTTCGGAACGGAAAAAGCCCCGAGCAGATGCCCATGGAGAGGAGAGGGGCCAGTGCCTCCTGGAGTTCCCTGTGCTCTCTGATGGGGGCGCCGCCTTTTTGTTGCTTTGCTCCGCGTGCCGCGGTCTCTCCAGGTGCCGAGGGCCTCCTGCGGGCCCCACCGCGGCCTCTTGCCCAGGCGCCGCAGCGGCGTTTGCGGGGCCAGGCGAGGGGAACAGGTTGGCTCCCTGTCGCGAGGGGGGGGCGCCCTTGGGAGCCCGCGGGCTGGGCCCCTGGTTCACTCCTCCCTCCTCCCTCCTCCCTCCTCCCTCCTCCTCCTCCTCCTCCTCACTCCTCCTCCACCTCCTCCTCCTCCTCCTCCTACCTCCTCCTCCTCCTCCTCCTCCTCCCCCTTCACCTCCTCCTCCCCTCCCATCCTCCCTCCTCCCTCCTCCCTCCTCCTCCCCCTCCCTCCCCCTCCTCCTCCTCCCCTCCTCCTCCTCCTCCTCCTCCTCCCTCCTCCTCCTCCTCTCTCCTCCTCCTCCTCTCCTCCGCCGCCTCCTCCTCCTCCTGCCTCCTCACCCCTAAACAAAAAATTTCTCCCTCCTCCTCCTCCTCCATCCTCCTCCTACCTCCTCCTGAGCCCTCCTCCCTCCTCCCTCCTCCCTCCTCCTCACCCGAAGCTTCCACCGTCCGCCCCTCTCCCCCTCCTTACTCCTCCTCCGCCTCCTCCTCCTCCTCCACCTCCTCCTCCTCTCCCTCTCCCCTCCTCCTCCTCACCCCTCCTCCTCCCCTCCTCCTCCTCCTCCTC
>CAUYUJ010019997.1:96778-106778 GCA_963575745.1 Prorocentrum cordatum
AAGCAGTGCCCCCCCCCTCCCAGGAGGCCCAAATGTGGCCAAAACCTTCGTAAAAAAACAATCATTTTGGCATTGTCACCGAGGCCTCTTGGAGCGTCTTGGGTGCCTTTTGGGGGCCTTTTGGGGCCTCTTGGGGCCTTGGCAACGCTCTTGGGACCATCTCGGAGGAGATCGATAAAAGAAGGGGGATCCCTCAATTAGCGTCGGTCCCTCAATTAGCGTTGCCCCCCCCCCCCCCCCCCTTTCCCACCCAAGAGGCCCAAATGGGGTCCAAACCCTAGTAAAACCAATGATTTTGGCTTCCTCGCCGAGGCCGTTTTGGACGCTCCGACGACTCGCGGAACGCCCCGTCCAGGTCCAGGGGAGGGGGTAGGGGGAGGGGTAAACCCATCCCCGACGGGGAAAAGAGGGGGTGGAAGAGGAAACACCCTGAAGCACCCACGCCCTGAAGGGCTGGTGGGATTCTGCTCAGAACGCCTCCGGAGAGTAGCTGTATCGGCACCTTTTGGTTTCCCCGCTGGGTCGCCCCTCGGGGACGCGAAGCCTATCGCGCCTCACGCGTCGCGGCCCCCGGGCTGGAGTTCCCTCCTCCAGGGGGGGCGCGAACACCAACGCCAATATCTGCGGTGTGCCCCCAGCGAGGGAGGAGGATCTCGCTCTCGGTGATGGTGGTTGCACTCGGGCCTCCGGTGCGGCCGGAGGATCACAGCCAACGCCAAAATCTAGGATCGTCTTTCCCTGGAGGAAGCAACCCTCTGCTTGGTGTTGGTGCCCGCTTCCAAGCCTCCAAGGCTGGTTCGCCCCCAGGGGAAGCGAAGCGGTGCAGCGCCGACAGGCGGCGGTGCAGTGCTGGAAGGCCCGCGTGGCCCAGGGGAGAGATTCGCTCCCCTCGGGCCAGGCCCCAAGGTCGCCGCACTGCAGGCAGTTGAGGGGGCGCCGTGATCATCGCGCCTCGCCCATCGCCCCTTCATCCTCCTCCTACTCCTCCTCCACCACCTTTTCCTCCTCCTCCTCCTCCTCCTCCTCCTCCTCTTCCTCCTCTTCCTCCTCCTCTTCCTCCTCCTCCTCCTCCTCTTCCTCCTCCTCCTCCGTTCCCTCCTCCGTTCCCTCCTCCTCCTCCTCCTCCTCCTCCTCCTCCTCCTCCTCCTCCTCTCTCGTCCTCCTCCTCTTTCTCCTCCTTGCCCTCCTCCTCCCTGCCCTTCTCCTCCTCGTCTTCCTCCTCCTCCCTGCCCTCCTCGTCCTCCCCCCTGTTTTCCTCCTCCATTCCAGGACTTGCGGGGGTGGTCCTGGGCTCCGCTCAGTTTCGCGCCAGGTGACCCGCCTGGTGGTCGAGGGAGTTCCAGAATCCCCGCCTGCAGTGGCAGGCGGAGGCTTGGGTCAGCGTGAGTATGTGGCTTGCGCGCGCAGGAGCGACGGAGGCGCCGCTGGGGTTGTTTTTTTTCTGGAGGAGTGCGCGCGCAGGCACGGTGGAACCCGCAGGCGCCCCAAGGCGAACGTTTCTGTCTTGCCTCTTTTCCGCCCTTCGGAGGAACTGTCCCGGTGCAAAGGCGCTACGAAGTGAACGTTCGGGTTGTTTTAATTCCGTACCGCTTTTTGATGCCGGTAGTCCTTTTGTCGCACCCCAGAGCTGGACGAAAGAGCGGGCCAGTCGTTGTGCCTGAAATTTCCTCACCACTTGTGATCCTGAAGTGTAGAGATCTTCCAACAGTTTCACACGCGGAGGGCGGGTGGTCTTGAACGTGCGGTTTTCGCGTAGCGCCCCGCGCGCGCTCGTTGCAAACACTGCAACAAAAACTTCGCGGAATGAGAGTAGTTCCCTTTCAGAGCGTGGTTTTCGCGCTAGCGCCGTGCGCATCGTTAGTGCATGCAAGAGCTTCGTGGATTGAGGGCGGGCCGTTTTCAAAATGTGGCTCTTGCCTCAGCGCCGCGCGCGTTCGTTCTAAAGAAATACAATAGATTCACGGATTCAGGGCGGTTCCTTTTCAAGTTGTGGTTTTCGCTTCAGCGCCGCGCGCAATCGTTTCAAATATTCGAAGAGTTCCACGGGTTTCCATGGATAGCGTGTCAGAAATGGCGTTCTGCAGCGATTCAGGACTGCCGTGGCGCAGCCCTTATCTTGATTCGCGGTGTTGAAGTTCCAAGAATGGCGTTCTGGCGCGATTCAGGATCGTCAAGACGCAACAGCCGGGTCGATTCGCCGGCACGCGTCAGGATCTTCAACCGGGTGTTTCCCCGCGGGGCATTTCCCTCACTCACTGGAAATGCATCCTTGCAGGGGCCTATGAAGAGGGAACTTGGAGAGAGGATTTTTTCCAACACCGGCGATGACCATCCTTGCCGTGAGCGACAAACCGCTGGAGACGATGGGGGGGCGCATCAGCGATCGCAAGACATTGCAACGCAGGATGAAACCGAGCAGCAGACTGCTGGTGACCGAGCGATGCCAGCAATGATTTTCAAGAACTCCTTTGGCGCCAATTATGTGCAGCCAGTGAACGCCCTCGCGAAATTCAGTGCGCTAGACGCAGTGGGCGCGCGGGGCGCTCTCGAGGCCGACGCTGCAAAGGCAGCGCGCGCGGCGCAATTCGACGACTTCGCCCCGAGGCTGCAAAAGCGAATCATATCGTGTCGCCAAGGGACTGGCATTGGTCATATTGTAAATGGCAGGTACCTTCCGTGGAGCGCAAGAATTTGAAATATTGAACGAGGGCCTCCATGTGAATGACTCGATGGCGACGGAGCTCACGGGCCACCCCGGCGTTCGACGCCGGCGCGAGCCGCAGCCGCTGATGAGCGAGGGGCGCGCGCTGCTGCCTGAACACGGCGAGCGCTTCGAGAACGCCGACCGCGCGGAGATCGCTTGCGAAAGAAAGACGCGCGGGCAAGAAGCCACGGCGAGTCATGAAAACCGCCGGCGGGGCCGCCGCCATCGAGGGGGGCCCCGCGAACGCGCGCGGCGCCATCGGGGCCATGGGGCCCCAATCTTTGCAGACAGAGTAATCGACGGGGATGGGGCGCGGAGCTACCTGGGCCCTCCCCCGCCCGCGCCGCGGGTCGTTGTCGACGCTGCCGACGCGGGGCAGGCTGCCGTGCGCGCTTCAGGGTTCAGCCCTGGGCGCAGATCATCCTCTGCGACGCCGCCGAGATTCGACGCTCCAGCAGGGCTGGCGCAACGCGTGGCCGAAGGAAGACCGGCGCCTCATGACTGCAACTTCTCGCTGGTGGAGATGCCCCGAAAGGCGGCGACCCTGCCGGCCACGTCGCGGCCGCGCGCGCACAGGGCGAACTGCGACAGCTATCGATGAAGAAGAGCAGCACCCAAACAACTAACGGCGTCTGCGAACAGCAGGGAACTGCGCCCGCCGGCGAAGAACGCGCGCGAGGTGCAGAGAGGCCTCGTACCTGGGAGACAGTTGCTTTCCAGCGTCGCCAACGTCGACGCCTTTTGCGGCATGCGGCGTTCCCTTCCCGACGCCGACAGACGTCGACCCTGCCTCTTCTGCGTGGACATCGCCGCGTCGTCCTCTTGCGCGGGCCGTTGCATGGTTATTGGAAGTTCTTTCGCGACGGGGGCTGCGTGGCAACTTCGCGAGCGCGATCAAAACCGTCTCCCGCGACTCAATGGGTTTCCCTCAGCATGGCAATGTTTCCCGGCCGCTTCTCATCGCGGAGAGCGGGGCTGCGGGGGCGCGCCCCCTGCGGCGGGTCGATGCGGGCGCTGAATCTTTTTGATCGCGTCATCATCGACGCTACTCGGCTCTGCGTCGCGGCGGCGCCTGGCTCGCCCGCGCTCGCGCCGGCGACCCAGGGCGCGCCTTCGCCGCAACTCAAGATTCCAGGCGGCGTCGCCCTTGTGTCCAGGCCGCGGCAGACTCCGCGGGCTTGCGTCTCCAACCAAAGAAATGCCCCCCGCGCCGCCCCGGGCCAGGATCGGCGACCAGCTGGCGGGCGACGCGCGGAGCGGGATCCGCGGCATCGGCGAGCAGCGGGGGACTTCCCTGGGCATCGGCGCGGATGGGCGGCGCGGCGAAATACTTTGGGGCGCGCGTCGGCCCCGCGGCTGCGCTACCAGATCAATGACAGGCGCCCGTCGCGAACTGGCGGCATCGGTCCCGGGCGCCGGTCGAGCCGCGCAGCCTGCTGCAGCGGGGCGCCCAGATCTACGACGCCGCCGCGGTCGCCGCTCTCCCATGCGTTTGTCCGATGCGCGCGCCAACCTCCAGATTCTCGGCTTGCGAAACTCGCGCGCTGCGCGCGTTGATGCGATTTGGACCTTCGGGCTTCGCCGAGATGGGCATCTTGGCCATGCGCGCCCGCGGCAGAGCTGACGTTCCAACCGACTTGGAGGTCGCGCCCCCCCCCCGCCGCGCGGCGCGCCGCCGGCCGCGCCGCCGGCCGCGCGATCGAAGGTTGGCAAGCCGCCCTGCGCCAACTGCGCCAAGCAGCTGAAGAACGCCTGTCTCTACTCGAAGTCATCGAAGGTTTCTGGCGCGCCGACTGCCGGCGGCGCCAGGCGGCGATAGCGCGCGGGCATGAGGCCGCGAGCAATGGGGCGCATTCCCTCGCGCGCAAAGTTTCGCGGCGCAAATGCTCCGGGCGCCGGCTCGTCTCCGAGACGAACGCCGCGCGGCGCGCGAGGATGACCGATAGAAAAGCCAGCGCGCAAGGGATGGGAGCCGCTGGGTCTTGCCAGTAGCGACGAGTTCAAGTTCGAGGACAGCGCGCGCGCGGTATGGGAATTGGCCGAGGCATCATCAAGAAAAGACATCGAAAGCTGCATCCGCGTCTGAACTCCAGCACTCCCTCTACCGCGGCAACATCGACTGGGCGATCCTGAATCGCCACAGCGCGTGGTTCCCCAGGGCCCAGGGCCGCTGCCCGGCGGGGCCGCGGCGTGCATGAAGACGACGTGCCGCGCTCGCCCGCGGCTCCCACGCCCGACTGCAACGCCCAGGACTCACAGCGAGCTCGCGAACAGATGGGGGCGATGGGGGAGGTCCTGGGGCACTGGGCCAAAGACTAGATTCCAGACGTCTACCTCGACGGCCAGCTCATCGACGGATGGCGGGACTGGATGGTGCGGTGCAATGCCTGCGTGCGCGGGTTCTACGACGCCCCTCGTTTGGGCGGGCAGCGACGACGACTTCTTCCGCGGGCAGGCTTTCCGCATGTGCCAAGATGCCTGGCACGGTGGAGACATGGATGGACGAAGGCGGGTCGAACGCTTTCAGCAATTAAGGCCGGCCCCCGATATCCTCCAGCGAACAGGCGCGAGCTGAGCACCGAGCTCGGCGGCGAATTGTTCGGGGGGCGGATGAGATCAACGACGATGGCGTGGCCGCGATCCCGATGGAAGTCAACCGCCCTGAAGAGAGCGCTGATCTCAACGACGCCACGGCGCTGCTCCAGTGCCGTCGCGTGCTGCTCGTGGAGTGGCGCTCCAACAACAGGCAGATCGCGATGATGCCGACATCCCGCGTGTGGCCCATACTGGCTACGCTAACAGGGGGATGGCCACCGAGGGTGCGAGGAGGACGAGGGCAAGAGGAGGGAGGCGCAGGGGACGGCGGGGGGAGCACGACGGAGGAGAAGGCGCGGGGGCCGGGGAGCGTGGAGGGAACACCGGGGCAAGGAGAGAGACGTGCAGCATGCACGTGCACCCTGTCAAGACGAGGTGCATATTCGGACGCGCTGGCGGAGTCGACGGTCAACCGCGCTGCGCGGGCTGCGGCAACCTCTGGTGCCTCGTCGCCTCGCCGCGCGGCCGGCTCTCGCGTGGCGCGAGGGCGCGGATGGGAACGGCCACCAATACATCAACGACAGCGACGAGATCAGCATCCGCTACTCTCCCACCCGCCTGGCCATCATGCGCCGTGCCCGCGGGATGCAGAGGAAGGGGACAGGCGTGCTGGAGGTGGTCATCCACTGCGGCCGAAAGAGGCCGCCGACCTCCGCAGTGCGCCCGTGGGGCCCCTCAACTGCGCCACCCTCGGCGACCGCCGCAGCAGCGAGCAGGTGCTCCTCGCCGCGCGTGCCGCCCCCAGGCTGCCCCCCGAGCCTCCACGGCGGCGCGGGGCCGCGCGGCGGGCGCGCCGCCGAGTTCGAACGCGCGCGCGCCTCGGGGGGGCGATCGCTCCACCTCCGCGCGCCGCGGCCCCCTGGGCGGCGGAGTGCTGCCCTTCTCCGGGCGGCGCTCCGCGAGGGCGCGGAGGAGTCCGCGCGCCGCGCGCCGCGCGGCGCGGCTCGCGGAGCATCGCCCCCGCGGGATGCGCCTCGCGAGCTCCTGGCCGGACGGCGCCCCGGGAGAGGGCTCGGCCACGCGCAGAAGGGGCCCAGACCCCCTCGAGTAATGAAAAAATCATGACGGGAGGTTTTTCCTAATTTTCGGCCTCCGGGGGCCCTCGCCGGGCCTCGGGAGCGTCAAAGAACGACTCAGGATGCAAAGCCGGTCATGGAGAAAGGGTCGGGACCTCTGGAGGTCGACGTAATGAAAAAATCATTACGTCGGGGGTCTGGGAAGGGGGAGCGCGGAGGACGGGGGGAAACATGTCAGGAGGAGGCCGCGCCTGGCTGCAGCATGCTCCTGTGGCCGCGCGGTGGGCACGCAACACAGTGCTCTTCATGGCGTGCGCGATCGCCCGCGAGCCGCTCGCTTTGAAGATCGGCCACCGTGCAGCGAGGCACTGAGTGCACTGCCCGCAAGTCCCCTCGAACTCTCTTGGACGGCCCTGGGCCTTCTCTGCAGGTCCAGGGCCGGCGCCTTCTGAGGAGCAGCCTCCTTCCAAGAAGCCTTCCCCCTCCCCCTGTTTCCTTCTGCGCACCGCTACTCCGGAGGACATGATACCACCGAACCACGACGAGGAGCACGACACCATCGCGTGCTTCGGCACCGTTCCCAGGCTGGCCCGCCAATGGGGCGGGGGACGTGTGTGTGTGTGTGTGTGTCAATGTGTGTGTGTGTGTGTGTGTCAATGTGTGTGTGTGTGTGTCAATGTGGGTGTGTGTGTGTGTGTGTGTGCGTGTGTGTGTGTGTGTGTGTGTGTGTGTGTGTGTGTGTGTGTGTGTGTGTGTGTGTGTGTGTGTGTGTGTGTGTGTGTGTGTGTGTGCGTGCGTGGGTGTGTGCGCGCGTGTGTGTGGCCATACTTCCGAGCGGTTCTGTGACATGTTGGGCCGTGTGGTGTGGGCTCTGGAGTGGTCGAAGAAATGCAGGGGAGTGTGAGGAGGTGGAGAAGGGGATTGATCAGGAGTGGGAGGAAGAGATGGATGAGAACAGGGGTGATGCTGCTGCTGATGCTCATGATGTTGCCGATGATGGTGATGGCGATGATGATAACGATGATGGTGTTGATGATGGGGATGAGGATGGTACTGGGGATGACATGGTAAATGTGGATGTCAGCGATGATTTCAATGATGGTAATGATGATGATCATGATGATGGTGATGATGGTGATGATGGTGGTGGAGGTTGTGAGGATGATGATGACGATGCTGATGCTGATGATGATGCGGATGAGGACGAGGATGCGGATGTGGATGAGGATGAGGATGTTGATGCTGATAATGGTGATGGTGATGATGATGCTGATGATGATGCTGATGATGATGACGCTGATGATTTAAATGATGCGGATGGTGATGCTGCTGATGCTGCTGATGCTGCTGACGCTGATGATTATTGTCGAAGGCGATATTTCCAAACACCGATTTACTCTCGACTGACATCCAGGAACCACGCGTGTGCGCAAGGGCTCCCCCTGCTTGAGCGCCGGGGGCTAACCCCTAGGCCCCCCACGCCTGCGGCGAAGAAAGAAACGATGCCCTCATGGTCCTCTGAGGGCAACTGCCAGACTTGAGAGTTCGGCAGGGAAAGGACGGCTGGATGGACAGCGCCTGAGAAGGACGGGAGGTGACATCACCACAGCAAAGGAAGGGAACAAGACTACGGCGGGGGCGCGGAGGGCGCGCCTCGCCTGGCCTCCTTGGCCTTGATGCGCTCCAGCAGCGCGGACATACGCTGCTCGCACACTGGCGGAGGAGGAGGAGGAGGAGGAGGAGGAGGAGGAGGAGGAGGAGGAGCAGGAGGAGGAGCACCTCAGGCAACCGGGGCTCCGGCGCCGAGCGCAGCGGGCCCGCCTGCCGCCACGGCCTCCTCCTCCTCCTTGCAGACCGCCACGGCCGGCCTCCTCCAGCGCGACCTCCGCGAGGTCGCCGACGGGCGCTGGGGACGCGTGCGGTGCCGCCACGCGGCACCGCCTGCACCCCGGCCCGCCCCCCTTTTGTCGCCTGAGGCCCCGCCCGCCTGTGCCCTGTCTCCCCAAGTAGAGCTGTGCGCAGGAAGAGGTTCGCTCTCGCCGCGAGAGGTGCGCCCTCGCCCCGCAGACCAGAAAACGCGTGCGGTGCCGCCACGGCCTCGAGAGCGCCGGAAGGACGGCAGGGCCCCCCCCTTGGCGCGGGCGCCGGGGCCCTCACGAGCTCGAGCGGGCGCCGAGGGCTCCACGCCTCCGCCCACGCGCCGCGGGGCACCGCGCGAGGCCCGCGGGGCCCCGCCCCCAGGCGGGGGGCTTCCATGACATCGGGCGTCTCGAAAAAATCGCGACGGAGGTCTTGCATCGTTTTCGGCCTCTCGGGGCCCTCGCCGGGCCTCGGGGCCGTCAACAAAACGACTCGGGATGGAAACCCGGTCCCAGGGAAGTGGTCGGGAGGTCGTGGGCCCGCGCCTCGAAAGAATCGAGACGTTGGATGTCTGGGTGCGGTGCCGTGCTCGGTGAGGAAGTCTGGCCCAGCGTGGCCAGCCACGCTTCGGCGCGACACGCCGTCCACGTCCCCCCACTAGGGAGACAAAGAGTGGCATAAACATAAAACTCGGAGGTCCGCGCGGATTTCTCGGATCGGCGCCGGGGCCCCCCGGCGGCGCCTCCAGCGCCGCCCCTGGCGCGCTCCGCGCGCCAGGGAGGGGGGTCCAGCGCCGATCCGAGAAATCCGCGCGCACCCCCGAGTTTTTCTGTTTATGTCACTTTTTGTTCCCCTACCCATCTCCCGAGCGTCAACGTCCCGGGCCTTTCAGCCTCGTTGTGGGCATCGCCGGTGGGGCCTCGGGCCCCCGTCGGAGGGGCCCATGTTCTCGACGCGCCTTCTGGTGGCCCCGTTTCGAGTGCGGAGCATGCGCAGCTTTGGCCCAGGGCCGGCCTATAGCCGCTCCGTGCCCAACGTCCAGGCTTCACGCTGGACAGGATGGGCAAAGAGCGGCGGAGCCGCCTCGGGGCGGACAGAAGTCGTTTTCGAGAGAGCTGGGCCGAGGGCCTGGGCTTTCTCGCTCGGTCGAGTGAGAGCGCGTGGGTGCGTGATGTTGGCCGCCTACTTCACAGGTGCTCGCCTAGCTGCAGCCACCCTTCTCTGCGCGCGACCCGCCTGACGCAGTCCCCCTGTCTGCAATGCCGAGTGGAAGTGATGCTATCTGACATCCACCCCCTCCCACCCATCCCTTCCCATTGCGCTGGCTTTTCTCTATCCGCGGACGCGTGTCTTAGCGGACCTGGAACTCCGAAGAGGACCCCATCGTGTTATGCACAATCGGGCAAACAGGGACCTGCGTACAGTCGAGGAGGAGGTGACGGATGAGCAGGAGGAGGAGGAGGAGGAGGAGGACGAGGAGGAAGAAGGAGGAGGACGAGGCCGACCAGCAGCAGCAAAGCAGGAGTCAACGGATCGGGATGAGCAGGAGGAGCAGGAGGACCAGGGGAACGAGTAGGAGGGGAAATGAGGTGGGCGACAGCGATGAAAAAGGATTCGGATCCAGAAAAGTGGTCATCGCGTTATGCCAGGGGAAGCTACAAACATAGGAGGTGGAGGAGAAGGGTGAGGAGGAGGAGGAGGAAGAGGAGGAGGAGGATGAGGTTGCGAATGAGCAGAAGGAAAGGAGGAGGAGGATGAGGAGTGAGGAGCACGGGGACGGACAGCAGCCGCGGGGATCGGAGCGGAAGCGACGGGAGGAGCAAGA
>CAUYUJ010019997.1:109137-111637 GCA_963575745.1 Prorocentrum cordatum
ACACACACACACACACACACACACGCACGCACGCACGCACGCACACGCACACACACACACACACACACGCACGCACGCGCGCACGCACGCACGCACGCACGCACACCCACGCACACGCACGCACGCACGCACACACACACACGCACGCACGCACGCACGCACGCACGCACGCACACACACACACACACACACACTGAATCGTCGATCCCCCGGAAAATATGGGAAAATATGGGGAGGGGGGGGGCGAAAAAATCCAAAAAGTATGGAAACATATGGGGGATCCTTTTATTTGTGTGTATCTATTTGTGTGTCCCAGGGCCCCTTGATACACCGCTGTTAGTCCCAGACACCAGGAGGTGTTCACCATGCGTTTCCTCCTGGCACCTCGCGCCGCGTGGTGCAAGTTGTCGTGTCTGGCCAGAAACCTCAGCGACAACGTGCGGTATCGCACACTTCGGGCGCGCCGGCCAAACACTGGAAGCAATCATCAAATCACCATGCGGCGGTCTGATGCGAATGGCCAATAGGTGCCACGACATCACCCCCCCGCACGCGGGAGGAAGGGGGAGGGTGGAGGGGGTGGAATGGAAGGGGAGGGGGGAGTGGAGGAGGGGAGGGGGGAGGGCTGTAGGGAGGAGGAGAGGAAGGAGGGAAGCGAAAAGGATGATCGGGGCAGGGGCAGCGGAGGAGGGGGGAGAAGGGCAACCTAGGTGAGCTCGCGCCATACCCAGCATTCTACCCCTCCCGCCCAACGCTTCCCATTGCGCAGACTTTCCTTTATCCGCAGACGCATGTCATAGCGGACCTGGAAATCGCAAGACGACCCCATCGTGTTGTGCGCAGTCGGGCAAAAATTGATCTGCTTACATTGGACGACGAGGTGGCGGATGAACGCGAAGGTGAGCAGAGTGATGAGCACGAGGAAAAGGAGGATGAGGAAGGAGGAGGACGACGAGGACGAACAGCAGCAGCAAAGCTGGAGTCGAAGGACCGGGACGAAAAAGGAGGAACAGGGGAACGCGGACGAGGGGGAATGAGGGGGGCGATAACGGTGAACAAGGATTCGGATCCAGAAAAGTGACCCGCTCTTGGGCGAGAGCGCCATTCTGAACGACGGGAGCAACGCGCCGATACGAACATGAAGCCCGCGCTGCAGCGGGAACGCAGTTTTGAAACTCCGACAGCAGGCGGAGTGCAACAAACGGTTGACATCTGGTAAGAGTCACGAAGCGGAGAGTACAAGAGTCAGGGGAGAGAGGGGGGGCGGAAAGAGCTATGCCCCCCCCCTCCTTTCTTTCTGGCAGCAGCAGGGGAGCCCTGTCCTCCCCATACTCCCCCTTCCCTCTCGAGGGTGGGCGGGGACGGGGGGGAGGGATCCACCGATGGAAGTAAGGCAGGCTCGTGCCGTGTCGACGCGGCGGCGACCCCAGCGCGGGGGTTCAAGGTTGAATGCTGCCAGTGGCCCGGGAGTGGCCGAAATTGAACGATCCAGCGCGATCGGAAAGCCGCGGTCGTTCAAGGTTGAACGATCCAGGCGGTGCCAGGATCTAATGCAAAGCTCGTCACGACACCAGCCCGCCGTAACGAGGGTACGTATCCGAGGTTCATGGTCTGCTCGAACTGGGCCGTCCTTGCGATCCTTACCTCGGTGGTGAGCGATAACATGATCACGTCTTCGAGAGACATCGCGGAGAAGGAGCTGCGGCAGTGCAAGGAAGCCGAGGTCGAGCTGAGCAGGGAAAAGTTGGCTGAGCTTTTCGGGAAGATAGACGCTGACGGCAATGGGAGCATCGACGAGATCGAGTGGGAGAAAAGAGTGATGGGGGACGGCCAGATGGTCGACGCCTTGTGCGCTGCTGTTTCTTCGCTCGGGAGGGAGGAGCTGAAGGATGCCTTCAATGCTGTGCAGTCGGCGTCGCGCGGCGAGACGGCGGAGCAGACGCGGAGGCAGATCACTCTCGAAGACTTCGTGCAGTACCTAGTAAAAGATTGCCGAGTCAAAGCCGACAAGCGTTCAATCCTGAAGATCCGTCAGCAGCTGGTGAGCATGGAACACGGGAGCTCGGAGACCAGAAAGTTGCTAGACGGTATGTGCAGCCAACTTGCTGACTTGAACAGTAGTTTGCAGTCCTGCCATGCCGCCGAGACGAGTGTTGTTTAATCCGTGCATGTTAGTTGGATGTGGCATTTGCCTTCCCGCACGAGCAACCCGCAGTTTTCCGACATTCGGTGATGTTCGCCAAGAGAGCGGTTGGCAGACCGTCTCTGTTTTTTTTCGTTTGCTCTTTCTGCTACTGCTGCTGCTGCCTCCGACTAGCGGAAGGGTCACTGCCTGGTGGCGCAACACGACAGGTTCATATACTACAGTCGCTCTTCCGCCGAAGAGCAGACTTTCCAGCGCACGGTCTTACCCCACTTCTTCCTCCATCCTTTTCCCTCCTTCCCTGCTGCAGCCCCCCATCCCCATCCATAATCCCCCTCCCTCCTCCTCCTTCGCCTA
>CAUYUJ010019997.1:114137-121643 GCA_963575745.1 Prorocentrum cordatum
AAGGAACATGCCGAGCACGTCAACAGGCTGCACAGGAAGCGCAAGGGCGAGGGCAAGGGCGACGCCGCGCGTACCACGGCGGCGGAGACTCCTGCAGGTGTTCATCCAGGTGGTGCTGCTGCAGGTAGCCCTGATGCCCGCCCAAGCGCAGCCATTACAACCAGTGGCGGTGGTGGGGCCACCGCCGATTCGCCCAAGGTTGACGTTCGCACCAAGGCCGCTGAGGCTCTGGGCAGCAAGGGAGGAGGAAGAGGCGCTGGAGGGGGTGCTGGAGGCACCCCAGGCGCGGCAGGAGAGGCAGGCAGGGGGCAGGACAAGAAGTCTGGCGGGTATCAGCCTGCCTTGCCCCACCAGCTGGTGGGGTAAAGCGGCGGTGGGGCCCTCGCGGCCTCTTGAGGTCTTCTTTCGGTCGCCCGTTTGGCCCTCGCCCCCGCCGTGCTCGAATCCCCCCGACCTGCCCCCCCCCTGCTCTTCCTTCCCCCTAGTGCCTGGCATCTTACAGGGCCGCAGCGATTTCGGAAAAAGCGAGCCGTCCAGTCAGGGCAAAAGCTCAAGCACAAGTCTTCAGGGTCGCGTCAGGGAGAGTTTTTTCTGTCTCGAGACCTGTAATACCACGGCATGGTCGTCAGCTAAGCAGTTTCTCCAGGGGGAGGCGTCGAGTCACATCGTCATGCTTCAGGGACTAACTGTTGACCCTCAAGGGCGTGCCGAATGTGAATCCCAGCTTAAGAAGCTGGGCTGGCAGGCGCAGATTCACCCGTCCGAGGTCACCAGTGCAGGAGGCCTGTCAGGAGGGGTAGCAGTTGCGTGCAGAGAGTTCGTTGGCCTTGGCTTGCCGCCGACGGACACGAAGCGCCCGCCGTGCCCGCGCCGCCAGCAGTTGATGTGGGTTAACGCGTATGTACCAGGAGGGTTCATCCTCGGATCCATCTGCCTTCCGACCAGGACCCGCTGGGCCCAATCGGATGCCAAATATTCAGCAGGATAGGCGAGCAGATTCACTCTTGGGGTTTGCCGTTTGTTTTGGGAGGCGATTGGAACGTCTCACCAGAGGCGCTCCAGAGCATGGGCTGGGCAGGACGTCTTGGGGGACAGATTGTCAAGCCATCGACCTACACGTGCAGGTCCAATGCTAAGGCCTGGAGAACGATATATTAGTTTGTGATGTCTGCAGGTCTTGCAGGCAGTGTCCATTCTTGCGCCATCAGTTGGAAGGCATCAGTCAAGCCGCACTGGCCCGTGGTGGTCAAGCTCCGCGGCGAGCCGCTCAGCGTCTTGGTCCAGACGCTGCGCCTGCCGAGGATGTTCCCGCAGGAAGTTGTGATAGGACCCATGCCAGAGCCGCCCGAGTACCAGGCACTTCTTGAATCGGCTAGATCGGTTGGGGATCGGGATTCGCTAGATGTGTGCTACAGGGCTTTTTGTTGAAGGACTGGGGCGAGAGCTTGGGACCTATCACGGCGTGCTAGATCAAGCCAAGTACTTCGGCAGAGCTGAGGGGCCTGCCACGATCAAGGTCTCAGCTGTCAGAACTTCGGGTGGTCGGCATCCCGTCGGGGGCCCTGAAAGCAGGGGTTGGCGTCGTATTCCCAAGTTATTATCGGAGCTGGTCCATATTTAAAGCGGGGCCTTCGCTGGGGGGAAGGAGAGTCCATGGGGCTACTGAAGTCGGTCGAGTGGGGGGGGGAGGGGGGCCAAGCAGTTGCACAAGGACGCTTCGCGGCAGCAGTGGATGCCGTGTGTTGGCAGTATGGTTAACACACCTCTCGAGCAGTTGCAGGCTTGGAGAGATGATTCCGAAGGCTTCGCACGAGCGCAGGAGCGTACGTTTGCTTCCGAGCGTGGCAAGCGCTGGCGAGAGCGGGTACAGGAGGCTGTATCTGCAGGCGCTGGCAAGGCGCATCAGTACTCGCAGTGTCCCATCGGCTGGGCGCCGCCCGAGTCGAGCACCACCAAGGCTGGAGGATATTCGGTTCCGCTGGGGCCTCAAGAGCCTGTGGATGGGCTTACCAAGTTTTGGAGTGATATCTGGAAGCCCCACCCTGAGGCCTCGAAGTTCCCCGACCCTGTCCAGTACCTGACGCGCCAGATCCAGGCCCGGGCTGCTGGGCAAGGTGTTTCGGTCCAGGAGGTGTGTTCCAAAGAGCGGTCGATCGCTGACATCCGCGGGGCCATCAGGAAGTTTCCGAAACGCACGGCTTGTGGGGTTGACGCCCTTCGGCCGCGGGATCTGGACAAGGCCTCGGATGGCCTGCTGGAGGTTCTTGGAGCGCTCTGGGTCAAGCTGGAGTTCCTAGGCACCTACCCCACCATCCCCCTCACCACCATCCTTGCCATGCTGCCCAAGCCCGAGGGAGGCTTCCGCCCGATAGCTCTGCTGCCAACCCCCACTCGGGTGTTCTCGAAGCTGTCGAGGGGCGAGGTGAAGTGCTGGGAGCGTGATAATAACCGCGACTACTTGTACGGTGTGCACGGCAAGAGCTGTGATCGTGCGGTATGGGAGCAGAGCTTGACGGTTGAGCAGCACGTCAGTGTAGGAGGCTGCTCAGGCGCCTGTCTCGTGGACTTGACGAAGGCATACGAGCAGGTTTGCCATTGTCTGTTGGCCGTCGCGGCCGCCAATCACAAGTTTAACATTGTGAAGCTTCGCCTGCTGATGTCGCTTTATCGCGGGCGTAGGATATGATTTCAATGATGGTAATGATGATGATCATGATGATGGTGATGATGGTGATGATGGTGGTGGAGGTTGTGAGGATGATGATGACGATGCTGATGCTGATGATGATGCGGATGAGGACGAGGATGAGGATGTGGATGAGGATGAGGATGTTGATGCTGATAATGGTGATGGTGATGATGATGCTGATGATGATGCTGATGATGATGACGCTGATGATTTAAATGATGCGGATGGTGATGCTGCTGATGCTGCTGATGCTGCTGACGCTGATGATTATTGTCGAAGGCGATATTTCCAAACACCGATTTACTCTCGACTGACATCCAGGAACCACGCGTGTGCGCAAGGGCTCCCCCTGCTTGAGCGCCGGGGGCTAACCCCTAGGCCCCCCACGCCTGCGGCGAAGAAAGAAACGATGCCCTCATGGTCCTCTGAGGGCAACTGCCAGACTTGAGAGTTCGGCAGGGAAAGGACGGCTGGATGGACAGCGCCTGAGAAGGACGGGAGGTGACATCACCACAGCAAAGGAAGGGAACAAGACTACGGCGGGGGCGCGGAGGGCGCGCCTCGCCTGGCCTCCTTGGCCTTGATGCGCTCCAGCAGCGCGGACATACGCTGCTCGCACACTGGCGGAGGAGGAGGAGGAGGAGGAGGAGGAGGAGGAGGAGGAGGAGGAGCAGGAGGAGGAGCACCTCAGGCAACCGGGGCTCCGGCGCCGAGCGCAGCGGGCCCGCCTGCCGCCACGGCCTCCTCCTCCTCCTTGCAGACCGCCACGGCCGGCCTCCTCCAGCGCGACCTCCGCGAGGTCGCCGACGGGCGCTGGGGACGCGTGCGGTGCCGCCACGCGGCACCGCCTGCACCCCGGCCCGCCCCCCTTTTGTCGCCTGAGGCCCCGCCCGCCTGTGCCCTGTCTCCCCAAGTAGAGCTGTGCGCAGGAAGAGGTTCGCTCTCGCCGCGAGAGGTGCGCCCTCGCCCCGCAGACCAGAAAACGCGTGCGGTGCCGCCACGGCCTCGAGAGCGCCGGAAGGACGGCAGGGCCCCCCCCTTGGCGCGGGCGCCGGGGCCCTCACGAGCTCGAGCGGGCGCCGAGGGCTCCACGCCTCCGCCCACGCGCCGCGGGGCACCGCGCGAGGCCCGCGGGGCCCCGCCCCCAGGCGGGGGGCTTCCATGACATCGGGCGTCTCGAAAAAATCGCGACGGAGGTCTTGCATCGTTTTCGGCCTCTCGGGGCCCTCGCCGGGCCTCGGGGCCGTCAACAAAACGACTCGGGATGGAAACCCGGTCCCAGGGAAGTGGTCGGGAGGTCGTGGGCCCGCGCCTCGAAAGAATCGAGACGTTGGATGTCTGGGTGCGGTGCCGTGCTCGGTGAGGAAGTCTGGCCCAGCGTGGCCAGCCACGCTTCGGCGCGACACGCCGTCCACGTCCCCCCACTAGGGAGACAAAGAGTGGCATAAACATAAAACTCGGAGGTCCGCGCGGATTTCTCGGATCGGCGCCGGGGCCCCCCGGCGGCGCCTCCGGCGCCGCCCCTGGCGCGCGACGAGTTTTTCTGTTTATGTCACTTTTTGTTCCCCTACCCATCTCCCGAGCGTCAACGTCCCGGGCCTTTCAGCCTCGTTGTGGGCATCGCCGGTGGGGCCTCGGGCCCCCGTCGGAGGGGCCCATGTTCTCGACGCGCCTTCTGGTGGCCCCGTTTCGAGTGCGGAGCATGCGCAGCTTTGGCCCAGGGCCGGCCTATAGCCGCTCCGTGCCCAACGTCCAGGCTTCACGCTGGACAGGATGGGCAAAGAGCGGCGGAGCCGCCTCGGGGCGGACAGAAGTCGTTTTCGAGAGAGCTGGGCCGAGGGCCTGGGCTTTCTCGCTCGGTCGAGTGAGAGCGCGTGGGTGCGTGATGTTGGCCGCCTACTTCACAGGTGCTCGCCTAGCTGCAGCCACCCTTCTCTGCGCGCGACCCGCCTGACGCAGTCCCCCTGTCTGCAATGCCGAGTGGAAGTGATGCTATCTGACATCCACCCCCTCCCACCCATCCCTTCCCATTGCGCTGGCTTTTCTCTATCCGCGGACGCGTGTCTTAGCGGACCTGGAACTCCGAAGAGGACCCCATCGTGTTATGCACAATCGGGCAAACAGGGACCTGCGTACAGTCGAGGAGGAGGTGACGGATGAGCAGGAGGAGGAGGAGGAGGAGGAGGAGGAGGACGAGGAGGAAGAAGGAGGAGGACGAGGCCGACCAGCAGCAGCAAAGCAGGAGTCAACGGATCGGGATGAGCAGGAGGAGCAGGAGGACCAGGGGAACGAGTAGGAGGGGAAATGAGGTGGGCGACAGCGATGAAAAAGGATTCGGATCCAGAAAAGTGGTCATCGCGTTATGCCAGGGGAAGCTACAAACATAGGAGGTGGAGGAGAAGGGTGAGGAGGAGGAGGAGGAGGAAGAGGAGGAGGAGGATGAGGTTGCGAATGAGCAGAAGGAAAGGAGGAGGAGGATGAGGAGTGAGGAGCACGGGGACGGACAGCAGCCGCGGGGATCGGAGCGGAAGCGACGGGAGGAGCAAGACGACCAGGGGACGGCAGAGGAGGGGGAAAGGGATGACAGCGAGGAGGAGGGACTCGGATCCAGAGACACGGGCCGCCCCGGGGCGGCGGCCCCACTCCGAACGACGGGGGCAGAGCGCCGGTCCCGAAGCGAGGCTACCGCTCCAGCGGCACCGCCGACTGCAGGCACCGAAGGCGCGCCGCTTCCACAGGCCACAGGACGTATCGCGTGCGGACGTCGTGCGTGGGGAAGAGAAGGGCGCGGAAGGGGGGTGGGCGGCTCCCCGGCCATCCTCGGGGAGAGAGGAGAGGAGAGTCGTATTCGCATTGAGGAGTTGTAGAGGGGGGAGGAGGAGGAGGAGGAGGAGGAGGAGGAGGAGGAGGAGGAGGAGGAGGAGGAGGAGGAGGAGGAGGAGGAGGAGGAGCAGGAGCAGGAGGAGGAGGAGGAGGAGGAGGAGGAGGAGGAGGAGGAGGAGCAGAGCAAACCCGAGACGCACCGATTGCAATCCATCCTCCCTCCAAGTTCCCTCCTCATAGGTCCCTGCAATAATGTATGTTCATTGCCGGAAGCGCCCCTTGGAAGACAACCGTGTGATAATAGTTTCGCCGTGCCAAAACACCATTCCTGGGACTGCAACGCCGCGAATCCACGCGAGTGTCGCATCTTGAGGATCTTAAATCGTGCCAGAACGACTTGCCTGGGATTTCAAAACCGCGAATCAGCGTGACTGTCGCGTCCTGGCCATCCTAAACCGTGCCAGAACACCAGTCCTGGGACTTCAAACATACGAATCCTTGAATACGCTGGAAACTTGTAAGACGAATGCTCGCTTCTCTGAGGCGAGAGCCACATTTGGAAAGCCACCCGCCCTCCATCCTTCGAGTTGCTGCGAAGGCGAGAGCCACATAAAACCACCCACCCTCCATTTTTTAAGCCGTCGCAACTGTTCGAAACGAATGTGCGGCGCGAAGGCGAGAGACGATTTGAACATGGCCCGTCCTCCATCCGTGAACTTGTTGCAACATGTTAGAACGAATGCACGCGACACAAGGGCGAGAGCTACGTTTTGAAAATAACCCGCCCTCTATCCGTGAAGCTGTCGCAAATATCAAGCTTCAGGATCATAATTGCTGAGGAAGTCTCAGGCGAAACGCCTGGCCCGCCCTACTGACATGTATGGGTGTGAAGGAAGAGGAGTGAATGGAGGAGGAGGAGGAGGAGGAGGAGGAGGAGGCGGAGGAGGAGGAGGAGGAGGAGGCGGAGTGCAGGGCGCTCTACTCCCTCTTCACGATCATGACTGGCGACATGGAGCCCGCGGAGGCACTCACGGGCGCGGTCGCGGGGAAGCTGTGCCTCGTGGGGTTCCGGGAGACTGCGGGCCGCAAAGCCGCAGAGCGGCGCGGGGACCGAGCGAGCCGCGAGCCGCGGAGGACTGTCGTCACCACTCCGCCATCCAGGCCTCTACCCCTCCCGACACGGCCCCCTCGCGGAGAAGAACAGGGAGGGGAGGGGAGGGGAGGGGAGGGGAGGGCGGGGGGGGGGAGGCTTGTGGGCACCGGCGGATGCTGGTCCACCAGCGGGTGCGCGGAGTACGTCAGCTGACCACTCGCCGCTGCTCTCGGACTCCACGTCGGTCTCCGGAGAGCGCTCGGCGGCTGCGGTCGGGCAGCCGGCAGTGGCCAGAGCGGGCCCCACCTGGGGCCTTGGTGGGACCCCGAGGGCCGCTTTCGGGAGGCGGTCGGCTGCCTCGGCAACCGATCCTCCCCAGCGTCGACGAGCTGGAGGCCAGGCTGCGGCCCCCCCCCGAGTGCCGCGGCCGCCGCGGGCCACCACGAGAGGCTGGAGGGGGAATGGCTTTTCCCCTCCACCTCAGACCCTGCACCTACACTGGGATCCGCTCGCATGCACGCATGGGCTCGCGCCGCATGCACGGATCCGCTCGCATGCACGCACCGAGACACATCTCGGCATGCATGCATGCATGCACCGAGACATACACTGGGATCCGCTCGCATGCGTGGGTTCGCACCGCATGCACCGAGACAACTCTCAGCGGACACCTACGCTGGGAGCCGCTCGCATGCACGCACGGGCTCGCACCGCATTTTAGAGCGGCTCTCCGCTCCCGGGTTCGCGTGGGCGCCGGGTCGCACCGCACAGGCCCCGAGAGCCTGCGCGTGGCTGCGCTGCACTCGGGAGGGGAAAAACACACACACACTCACACACACACACACGCACACGCACGCACGCACGCACACACACACACACGCACACACACACACACACACAC
>CAUYUJ010019997.1:121743-166442 GCA_963575745.1 Prorocentrum cordatum
CGCGTCTAGCTCAGGGCGTCTTCCCGTTCCTTCTCCTTCTCCTTCCCTTATTCCCCACATCCTAAGTGGGGCTCTTGTTTTCTCTGCACACCCTCCGCGCAGGATCTCCTCCTCCTCCTCCTCCCTCTCCTCTGCTCCTCTTTGCTTCCTCCTCCGCATCATCATCACCATCACCATCACTCCCCACTCATCATCATCATCACCATCAGCATCACCATCACCATCCCACGATCATTCACCATCATCGGCATCGAACGATCATCATCATCATCATCATCATCATCATCATCATCATCATCATCATCATCATCATCATCATCATCATCATCATCACTACTCGCTGACTTGAGGCCTGAATATGGAGGAAGTCTCGAGCGGGAGCCTCGTCTGTGAGTGAATTGTGAGGAAGTCTCAGGCGGGAGCCCCCTCCCTCTGGGGCCCGCAGATGATGTTATTAATCCGAGCGGGTCATCGGATTCTTGTAACTGTCGTCACTTTTGGGCTCCTCAGCTTTGAATTTGGAGGAAGTATCAAGCGGGAGCCTCGTCTGTGAGTGAATTGCAAGGAAGTCTCAGGCGGGAGCCCCCTCCCTATGGGACCCGCAGATCATGTTACTAATCCGAGCGGGTCATCGGATTCCTGTAACTGTCGTCACTTTTGGGCTCCTCAGGTCTGAATTTGGAAGAAGTATCAGGCGGGAGCCTTGTTTGTCAGTGAATTGCAAGCAAGTCTCAGGCGGGAGCCCCCTCCCTCTGGGGCCCGCAGATGATGTTATTAATCCGAGCGGGTCATCGGATTCCCGTAACTGTCGTCACTTTTGGGCTCCTCAGGTCTGAATTCCCCACATCCAAAGTGGGGTTCTTGTTTTCTCTGGACACCCCGCGCAGGAACAGGAACACACACACACACACACACACACACCCACTCACACTCACTCACACTCTCTCATCATCAACCTCATCAGCATCATCGATGATGCTCTCTCACATGCTTAGTCACTCACATACTCATCATCATCATCATCATCATCATCACTCGCACTCTCTCACACGCTCATGAACATCATCATCATCATCATCATCATCATCATCATCATCATCATCATCATCATCATCATCATCGGCATCGGCATCATCCTCATTCAAACATCATCATCGCCACCTCCACTCACAATCAATCATCATCCTCTTCACCACTCATCTTCACCACCGCTCATCATCCTCATCCTCATCATCGTTGAGTAAATTGTGAGGAAGTCTCAGGCGGGAGCCCCCTCCCTATGGGGCCCGCAGATCATGTTGGTAATCCGAGCGGGCCATCGGAACCCTGTAACTGTCGTCACTTTTGGGCTCCCCAGGCTTGAAAATGGAGGAAGTCTCAGGCGGGAGCCTCGTCTGTGAGTGAATTGGGAGGAAGTCTCTGGCGGGAGCTCCCTCCCTATGGGGCCCGCAGATCATGTTGGTAATCCGAGCGGGTCATCGGAATCCTGTAACTGTCGTCACTTTTGGGTTCCTCAAGCCTGAATTTGGAGGAAGTCTCAGGCGGGAGCCTCGTCTGTGAGTGAATTCTGAGGAAGGCTCAGGCGGGAGCCCCCTCCCTATGGGGCCCGCAGATCATGTTGGTAATCCGAGCGGGTCATCGGAACCCTGTAACTGTCGTCACTTTTGGGCTCCTCAAGCCTGGATATGGAGGAAGTCTCAGGCGGGAGCCTCGTCTGTGAGTGAACTGCGAGGAAGTCTCAGGCGGGAGCCCCCTCCCTATGGGGCCCGCAGATCATGTTGGTAATCCGAGCGGGTCATCGGAAACCTGTAACTGTCGTCACTTTTGGGCTCCTCAAGCCTGAATATGGAGGAAGTCTCAGGCGGGAGCCTCGTCTGTGAGTGAACTGCGAGGAAGTCTCAGGCGGGAGCCCCCTCCCTATGGGGCCCGCAGATCATGTTGGTAATCCGAGCGGGTCATCCAAAACCTGTAACTGTCGTCAATTTTGGGTTCTCGCGCTGCCAGAACGCAGCTCCCAGGCCACATTTTGGACGCAACAAGGAAGTTTTTGGGCTCCTCAGGTCGCCGAGGTGCTGCGACAGGGCGCCGAAGGCGCCGACGACGACGGCCAGGCCGAGGCGCGGGCGCGGAGCTTGCTGATGTTCAGGCCCAGCGAAAGGGAGTTCACATGGCAGAGCTCGGGGGCGCACAGCGTGCGCCGCTCGGGGTTCACCCTGACGCACGCGTCCTACCTGACCTCCACGCTGTCGCAGGGCCAGACGCTGCGCAAGGGCGTCACCATCGACTGCGCGAGAGACGAGGACGCTGGCCGCACGGGCATGTCGGACGAGCAGTGGTGGCTGCACCTCTACGTCATGTTCTCCCGCGCCACGTGCATGCGGAACATGCTGATCCTGCGGCCGCCGCCGCGAGAGTTCCTGGAGCGCGGGCCGCCGGCGTCCCTGCGGAAGGCGCTCCTGGAGTTCGACAAGAGAGCGGTTTTGTCCAGGGCGGAGGCGCAGCAGCTCGCGGCAGAGCTGGGTTTCGTGCTGCCTTCCGCCTGAGCGCGGCTGCGCCTCGCTCGAAGCCCGCGGGGTTGTCCCGACGGCTTGGTCTTGCGCGCCAGCGGCTCGCGGGGTTGCCCCGACAGCCTGGCCCGCGGGGTTGCCCCAACGGCTGCGCGACGTGACCAGTAGAGAACGCGCCTGTGCTGGCCGTGGCGGCGACGGCGCCGAGGAACATCGACATGCGCGCTCATGCAACAGGAAGGGGAGGAGGTGGCGGGGCGCGGAACAAACAGGGGGGCGAGGATGGGGACAACGTAAGGAGTGGAAGGGGGGCCCGCGCCAAGGCGAGAGGAAATATACGCAGAAGAGACAGCCAGGACGCCTCACCAACCACGAGGACGACGGTGATGGCTTTTTCCAGATTCGCCCAGAGGATTCTTATGTGGGGTTCTTCCGTCGGAGTAATTTGGAAGAAGTATCAAGCGGGGGCCTCGTCTGTGAGTGAATTGTGAGGGCGCGTCAGGCGGGAGCCCCCTCCCTATGGGGCCCGCAGATCATGTTACTAATCGAGCGGGTCATCGGATTCTTGTAACTGTTGTCACTTTTGGGCTCCTCAGCTTTGAATTTGGAGGAAGTATCAAGCGGGAGCCTCGTTTGTGAGTGAATTGTGAGGAAGTCTCAGGCGGGAGCCCCCTCCCTATGTGGCCCGCGGATCATGTTATTAATCCGAGGGGGTCATCGGATTCCCTGTCACTGTCGTCACTTTTGGGCTCCTCAGGACTGAATTTGGAAGAAGTATCAGGCGGGAGCCTCGTCTGTGAGTGAATTGTGAGGAAGTCTCAGGCGGGAGCCCCCTCCCTATGGGGCCCGCAGATCACGTTATTAATCCGAGCGGTCATCGGATTCCTGTAACTGTCGTCACTTTTGGGATCCTCAGGTTTGAATATGGAGGAAGTCTCAGGCGGGAACATCGTCTGTGAGTGAATTGTGAGGACGTCTCAAGCGGGAGCCCCCTCCCTATGGGGCCCGCAGATGATGTTATTAATCCAAGCGGGTCATCGGATTCCTGAAACTATCATCATTTTTGGGCTCCTCGGTTTTGAATTTGGAGGAAGTGCCAGGCGGGAGCCTCGTTTGTCAGTGAATTGCGAGTAAGTCTCAGGCGGGAGCCCCCTCCCTATGGGGCCCGCAGATCATGTTATTAATCCGAGCGGGTCATCGGATTCTTGTAACTGTCGTCACTTTTGGGCTCCTCAGGTCTCAATTTGGAAGAAGTATCAAGCGGGAGCCTCGTCTGTGAGTGAATTGTGAGGACGCGTCAGGCGGGAGCCCCCTTCCTATGGGTCCCGCAGCTCACGTGGTTCCTCCGGGTCATCCTCCGGCGCGCGCTTCCTCTGGGTCGTCCTCCGGCGCGTATCGGCTGGGACGCACGTCGTGCGCTTTCTCTGGGTCGTGTTCCGCACGAGGACGAGGAGGAGGCGGATTGCCAGGAAAAGGAGGAGGGATGATGCAGGACGAGACAGGAAAGCAGGAAGAGGAAGAGGCTGAGGGGAGGAAGGACGAGGAGGAAAAGGAGGAGGAGGAATTCCCGAGGAGGCCCCAGTAGGTCCCGGAAGGCCCAGAAGGCTCCAGGAGGCCCCAAGAGGCCCCAGGAGGCCCCAGGAGGGGGCAGGAGGCCTAAGGAGGAGGCAGGAGGAGGAGGAGGAGGAGGAGGAGGAGGGGGGGGGAGGAGGGGGGAGGAATATGGAAACGAGGAGGAGGAGGAGGAGGAGGAAGCGGATGAGGGAGAGGGAGAGGAGGAGGACAGGGGATGAGGAGGAGGAGGAGGAGGAGGAGAAGGGAGAGGGAGAGCAGGAGGAGGAGGCAGGAGGCAGGAGGGGCAGGGGGAATGGGGGGGAGGAAGCATAACGAGGGGGAGGGGGAGGAGGTGGAGGAGGCAAGAAGAGGAGGAAGAGGCAGGGGTTGAGGCAGGAGGAGGAGCAGACAGGAGGAGAACGAGGAGGCAAGAGTAGGTGGGAGAAGGGAAGGGGCAGGAGGATACCCCCATGCAAGCTAAAGAGATTCTCATGGGGTCCTTCCGTCGGAGTAATTTGTTGGCGCTGATGTTGCACCGCCAATCCAGCGAACGATCTATGAGCAACATCGGGTAGGGTAGATGCGGACGTCTAAGCGTGCCCCCCCCCCCCCCACACACACAATTCCTCACAGTCACGGATGGGTTCAGGGGAGCAACTATGTGTTTTCTTCGACCATGGGGGAACACTTTGCTCTAGCACATTAAGCTGCTGGGGCCTAACTATCATTACGACATATGTTTGACGTTGTGGGGAGGTAGCGTTTTCTTGCGTATGAGTGGTAACCGCAGGTGTACCAACACAAGAGCAGGCACGTTTGTTTGAGATGCCCGAGGCGCAAACCAAACATGTGGACGTGCACGCTGGTGGCACATCAGGGCCTGCATGGAAGGGATCGCTGCTCTACACGGGCCGCGCTTTTGAAGCACTTCGCACGTGCGCAGCACTTCCACCTGTGGCTATCCAGCAGATGCCGTGCCCGCCTGAAGAGCTGGGCTCATGGGGAGCGCGTGGAATCCGATCGGGAGGGGGGGGCAGTCGCGGGCAAGCGTTTGCGCACACAGCACGATGGCCGCGGCTCGAACTACCGAGACAGAGACCAGCATCTCGCGAGCTGAGATCGCGAGCTCCTCTTCGCAGGAGCTTTCGTGTCTAACCGCAGTCGCGTCGCTACTACTCCCGCATGCGCTCCGTCTCGAGAAGTGGAGGAGCCGACAAGGACGAGGAGGAGGAGGATGACGTGGAAGTGGAGGAGGGCAGTATGAGGACTGCGAACAGAGGCACGAGGAGGGAGGAGACCCACTGGCGCTGGCCGAGCTGTTGTCATGGCCCCTGGCCCGCGCTGTAGCCAGAGCGCGCACGGACCGCGCGCGACGGGTTCTGGTTCCGAAGGAGGACCGCCGTCCGTCAGCTGAAGGGTTGCACGAGCTGACAGCTGTGGCACATCTCAGTGTTGAAGCCAAGCGACATCTCAGTGTTGAAGACGAGCGCCACGGATCCGTGCACTGCCATGCGTGCGTTGGAGTTTCGGACCTTCAAGCCTGACGACGTCCCAGGCAGAAACTGCACGTCGAAGCAGAGCGGCCCCCCCATCCTGTTGACGGCAAAGTAGAGGAACGAATGCTCGCGGCGCTGAGGCGAGAGCCCCATTTCGAAAACGACCAGTGTTCAACCCCTTGAGTTGTTGCAGGAGTTTGAGAGGAACGTTCGAGGCGCTAAGGAGAGAGCCTCACTTTGAAAAGGAACCGCCCTCCATCCGTCAAGCTAGCACAAACTCGCGGCGCTGATGCGAGAGCAACATCTGGAAACCACCCCTTTCCATCCCTCGAACTATTGCAACAGTTTCAGGCGAGTGTTCGCGGTATGCAGGCGTTTGTCACATTTTGAGAACGCCCCCCCCCCGCCGCCCGTGTACATGATGCAGTTGTTTCACACAGGTGCAGGCGGCGCAAGGGCGAGAGCCGCATCTCGAAGAGGAGCCGCCACCCATCCGCGAAGCCGCGGTACAGCCTCAGCACGAATCTGCGCGACGCTGGGGCGAGAGCGACACGTCGAAGCGGATGCGCCGTTCATTCTTTCAAGGGAGGAAAAAGCACCCAGACCCCGGCAATTGGCGTTTACTGAACGGCTCTGGGCGTTTACTAAACAACCCCACCCTGCTCGATTCCTTCCTTGGGTGCGTTTACTAAACGGCTTCGCTTGTCGGGGTGCTTGTTATCGGGGTGGACTTTCTGCCTTCTATTCTTGAGGCTGTTGCAGACGTTGCAAGCGAATGCGCGCGGCGCCGAGACGAGAGCCACGTTTGGAAGAGGCGCCGCCCGCGGGTGGGCCCGCCGAGGCTTGGCCTCCTCCTCCTCCTCCTCCTCCTCCTCCACCTCCTCCTCCTCCTCCTCCTCCTCCTCCTCCTCCTCTCTCCTCTCCTCTCCTCCACCTCTCCTCCTCCTCCTCCCTCCTCCCTCCTCCTCCTCCTCTCCTCCTCCCCCTCCTCCCCTCCTCCTCCTCCTCCCCCTCCATCCGTCAGACCGTTGCACATCTCAGGCCTCTGGATCGGAAGTGCGGAGGGAAGTCTCCAGCGACATTGCGCGGCCCGTCCTGCCGACCCGTCTGTGGGTGCGGCAGGGAGGAGCTGATGCTCACCGGCGAGGGCCCCAAGCCGGGAGCCACTGTTCTCAACCTTCCTCCTCCTCCTCCTCCTTGCCCCTCTCTCCTCCTCCCTCCTTTTCCATCCTGCTCCTCCCTGCTCCTTCCCCTTCCTCCTCCCTCCCCCTTCCTCGCTCCCTCGTCCTTCCCCCTTCCTCCTCCTTCCCCTTCCTCCTCCTTCCCCCTTCCTCGCTCGCTTCCTCGCTCCCTCGTGAGCCGTGGGCCCAATGGCATCTTCGGGACAACCCAACAGGGGGCCACGGCCCGCAACGTGCGGCGGCGGGCCAGGACATGGCGAATCCCCAGGACCCCCCCCCCCCTCCCGGCGGCAACGGGTGGCAACGCTGGGAGGTTGGAGGAGGAGGAGGAGCAGGAGGAGGAGGAGGAGGAGGAGGAGGAGGAGGAGGAGTGTGGCATGAAGAGGTGTTATGAAGGGGTGCGGTGCCAATGCTGAGAGGTGATGTTATCTACGATGGCCGCCAGTGCGTTGCATCCCGAGTTCAACGGCGTTCGCTTTGCGACGGCCGCCTCAGACAACGTCAGGATTCCCGATTCCAACTTCCCCGAACGTGAACAGCAGCACATACACCTGTTCCAAGAGGCCCGACCACCAAGCACGCCATTTCGGGAATTCCGACTGGCGAAAAGAGTAATTCCGGAATTTCCGTATTGCCAAAAACGTATTTCCAGAAATTTCAGAATTTAGAAAAAGTATGGTTTCAAGACAAACCATAATTCCAGAAAATCCAAAACGACGTTCGAATCACAATGTTAAGTCCTGGAATTCCCAGAATCTACAGAATCGCGTGTTTGGCGATAGGGCGTCATGCCATGGGCATTTTTTGTCGCTGTTCAGATTGGGTGGCGGTCGCTTGGGGAGTCGGGGTGATATATTCTGACTTTGTTCGACGCGGTCGCCTCAAAACCAACGTTGTTGATATCGGAATGCACAGCACTTGTGGATCTCGTGGACAACATCGCCATTTTCAGAATTTGCACCACACCAGCTTCCACCACACACCTCTCCGACCTCCAAACCAACGGGCTACAACAAGCCGCCACATGGCGAGTCTTTGGGGCACGCAACCGATTCCTCAGAAACGCAGGTAAGAACACCGAAGCGCAATCACTGCTTAGGGTATATATAGGAAAAGGGATGGAGAGAGGAGGGAGATGAAGGAGGAGGAGTGGCTCCGATGGAGACCCATACAAAAGAGGAGAAGGAGGAGGAGGAGGAGGAGGAGGAGGAAGAGGATGCGGTTAGGTTCAGGGGAGGAGGAGGAGGAGGAGGAGGAGGAGGAGGAGGGAGGAGGAGGAGGAGGAGGAGATTGAGGAGGAGGAGGAGGAGGAGGAGGAGGAGGAGGAGGAGGAGGAGGAGGGGGAGGAGGGTAGGAGGGAGGAGGAGGCGGAGGAGGAGGAGGAGGAGGAGGAGGAGGAGGAGGAGAGGAGGAGGAGGAGGGGGGAGGGGGGACCAATGACAAACTAGGTGCGCTCGCGCCTCATCTGACATCCTATCCCTTCCCATGTTGCTGATTTTTCTGCATCCGTGGACGCGTGTCATGGCCGACCTGCGACTCACGCAGAAAGACTACTTCGTGTTATGCGCGATCGGAAAAATGGGAGGTGCGTACACTGGAGGAGGAGGAGGTGGCGGGTGAGCAGGACGATGAGCGGGAGTAAAAGAACGAGGACGAACAGCAGCAGCAGGAACTAAAGCGGAAGGATCGGGAGGAACCGGAGGACCAGGGGAAGGCGGAGGGGGGGAAACGAGGAGGCGGCGGAGGTGGTGGAGGAGGAGGCGGAGGTGGTGGAGGAGGAGGAGGAGGAGGAGGAGGAGGAGGAGGAGGTGGAGGTGGAGGAGGAGGAGGAGGAGGAGGAGGAGGAGGATCGAGGATCGAGGATCGAGTTTTGTTGTGGTGCGTCCTGGGGGCCAATCGGGCCGCCGCCCGCCCCCCGCGGCCAGGCGAGAGCCGACCGCGGCGCGAGCGCCCCGCCTCGGCGCGCCCTCATCCCCCCCCCCCTTGCGACGCTGCCGCGGCCAGCGGCGGCGCCGACCTGACGGCGGGGACGGCAGCTCGACGACGACGGCGACGACGACGGCCACGACGACGGCGACGGCGACGCAGCGACGACGACGGCGGCGACGACGACGACGACGACGACGGCGACGCGACGACGGCGATGGCGGCGACGACGGCATGGACGACGTGACGGCGACACGAGGACGACGGCGACGGCGATGGTGATGACGGCATCGACGACGTGACGACGACGTGACGGCGACGGCGACGTGACGGCGACGGCGACGTGACGGCGACGGCGACGTGGCGACGACGGCGTCGGTGACGACGCCGATGATGGATGGGGTGGCGTGGAGCTCGCGGACACGAGGAGAGGAGGGTAATGACAAGGAGGGGCGGGAACAGGGTTCGAGGAGGTCGGATGCAGGGACGGCGCAGTGAGGAGGAATGATGAGGGAGGGCAGGAGGAGAGGAGGAAGCGGACGGGGAGGGAAGACGGACACGCAGGAGGAGGAGGAGGAGGAGGAGGAGGAGGAGGAGGAGGAGGAGGAGAAGGAGGAGGGGGAGGAGGAGGAGGAAGAGGTGGAGGAGGAGGCGGAGGAGGAGGAGGAGGAGGAGGAGGAGGAGGAGGAGGGTTAGGCCAGAGCACAGGGGTTTTGCTGGGCCAGACTCCGCCGCGCACGCCAACGTGTGCCGCATCTCGGGCCTGCCTGCTTCGTCGCGCCCGGTCACGGCGCGGCCTCTGGAGGCGGCTTGGCTTCGCGGGGCTCCTGCGGAGAGAGCGCAGGCCAGGACGCTCGCTCGAGTCCACAGGGCCTATCGCCGGAAACTGGAACATGCACAGTACCAGTCGCGGGACTGGTTTTTCAATCCCACGACTTCTTGAGGGTCGGGGGCGACGTCGGGGTGGTGCGTTGCGTATACTGTTCCCCCGTTGTCCAAGGGAAACAACGAAGAATGTATACACCAGGATCCCGCATACACCAGGATCCGCGTTTCTATACGAATTTCAGCGCAGGGTCGGAAAAAGCGTCTGTGTATAGAGCTCGTTTCCCTATATCTAGACATCTAGACACGAGAGATGGCAACACATTGTTCGTCTCAGCAGGCACCTGACAGCAACGCCACCGACATGCGAGGATGTATTCCGACATGGGACTGCACAAGTTTTGTAGGAGATGCCAATCGTCATGCTCAGCGTTGCTGCGGCCGACGGTATCTCGAAGGCATGGCTCCCTCAGTGGAAGACCGAGGGAGAGGGGTGCCAAGGGCTTCGCCAAGGGTCATCAGGCGGACAGGAGACCGCCTCGCCCGCCAAGTCGCACGAGGTTGCTGGACAAATGCATTCGCACTTAACATCGCGAGAGTGCCTCCCATCATCGAGGAGGAAGCCGTGCTAGAGCAGTGCCCCCCAAACATCCCCAGAATCCAGCACAGAACCATCTCATTTCAGGTTGGAAGAAAAAGACATATGAACGATTTGGCAACATCGGGGGGTAAGGAGGTCGACCTGGCGGACTCGCACGACGGGAATATTGCGACCAACAAGTGCGTGGTCCAGTCTACAATGCCACCTAGGCAGCAGGAAGCATAATATCAGGCCAAGATCGACGGAGCCAGCGAGAAGCTCAGAAACTTTATCCGTCGGCTGCGAGGCAGAGGCAGTCCGCACCAGCGAGAAGCTCAGAAACACCAAGGCCAAGACTCGCGAACCAGAGATGGAAGAGGTATCCACCAACAGATGGCAGAGGAGGTGGAGGCCGCAGTAGACATGCCAGCGGTGCCGGCAGGCATGCAGTCTGGCTTTGCTGCGCAGCCGCAGCCGCGGGCGGCAGATCCCCCTTCTCCGCCACAGCATGGACAGCCATCGAATGGATCTCAAGCCAACGTCATGGTAGAGCTCGGAGGTATGAACACAGGCATGGCCAACAGACAGAACGAGTCGGAGAGAGTGCTCCGCCAGAGGATGCAGGCTTTTCAGATGCCTCAACAGCACGTCGGGCCTCAAGGAGTACACGCAGTTCTGGACATACCGCCGATGCCACATTATGGCCGACCTCAGCAGGTTTTCCCGCCACAGCTGCCTCAGCAACAAGCATCTGTTCAGGGGCATCAGGGTCATCAGTCTGGGGCAGGCAGTGGAGGGGAAGAACGAGGCGCGCTTTTCCTTTCAGGGGGGTGAGGCTGCACCCTGGCCTGGAAAGGAAGCGGCGCAATCACTTCTGACGGCGGTCGCGGGCACCGAGACCCCTCTAGGTACTGCAGAAGGACAAGTCCCCACTACGCCAAGAGCTACGACGCGATCGACACCCAGAGCGCCATTCAAGACGGACCCTTCTGTCAAGGCGGAGTTGGTCACAGAACAGGTCGATGGCATTTTGCCGCTGTACCCCATTCCGCCCACACGACGTCGACCAGGCCCCCCTTCGGCGTTCATTCGCTCTTGAGCTGCCAGGACGGCGGCGCCGCCGCCGACTGCAGCCTGACTTGCTCGAGCGTCCTGTCCTTGGCAGCCTGCGCCGCCGCTGCCGCGGCCGCCTCGGCCGCCGCCTGCTCCGCGGCGCCGGCGCCCTTGGCCGCGCCCTTTTGGCCGCGCCCTTGGCCGCGCCCTTGGCCGCGCCCTTGGCGCTGCCGGCGCCGCCGATGGCCCCGCTCTTTCCGTCGGGGGCTCAGCGGGAGCTGCGCGGCCGGCGCGGGCGCGGGGCCTGCGCCCCGCTTGGCGGGCTGCGGCGGCTGCGCCTCGGCTTTTTGCGCTGCCTGGCGGCCTGCAGCAGCTCGGCCCTCTCCTCGGCGGCCCTGTCCTTCGCCAGCTGCCGGTGCTCCCTGCCGAGGCTTTGGAGATCTCGCCGGTGGCCCCTGAGAGCTGCAGCGCCACCTCGGGCGTCACCGCGAGCGTCTTCAGCTGGCCCGAGACCTGGGCTATGGCCTGGACCAACGAAGACGAGCTGGCTGCTAGACTCAAGGCCTGCTCCTCTCTCGGCTTGGCCCCTCCCCTCCTGGGGAGGCCTGGAGCTTTGAGTTTCACAGCCAGTCTCCGCAGCCGCTGCACACGGTGAACTGCTGTTGCTGCTGCTGCTGTTGCTGCTGCTGCTTGGGGTGCTGCTGGTATCCCTGCTTGCCCATGTTGTGACCCGACCCGTGGTGTCCGTCGATCTGGGCGGACGCGACGAGGAGGATCTTGCGGGCCTCGTTGCGGCGGTCCCGCTGCCGTCGACGCCAGGATGGCTCTGGCGTCTGGATGTGGGTGAGGCGACCTGGGCAGGTCCGCCCCTTTACGGTCGGCCGAATGTCCCGAGCGCTGGCGCGAAGCCTAGGAGTGCGACGAGGAGGAGGACGAGGAGACGGGGGAGGAGGAGGAGGAGGAGGAGGAGGAGGAGTAGGAGGAGGAGGACATGGAGGAGGACGACGACGAGGAAGAGGATTCTGATGATGATGATGAGGAGGAGCAGCAGGAGGAGGAGAAGCAGCAGCAAGATGATGATGATGATGATGATGATGATGATGATGATGATGATGATGATGATGATGATGATGATGATGATGATGATGATGGTGGTGATGATGATTATGATGATGATGATGATGGTGATGCTGCTGATGCTGCTGATGATGATGATGCTGATGTGGTTGATGATGATGATGATGGTGATGATGATGATGACGATGATGATTATGATCATGATGCTGATGAGGAGGATGAGGATAATGATGAGGATACTGATGCGGATGATGATGATGATGATGATGATGATGATGATGATGATGGTGAGGATGCTGATGATGACGATGCTGATGTTGATGACGATGATGATGATGATGATGATGATGATGATGATGATGATGCTGGTGATGATGCTGCTGTTGATGATGATGATGATGCTGATGATGATGCTGATGCTGATGGTGATGATGCTGATGATGACGATGCTGATGTTGTTGACGAGGATGATGATGATGCTGGTGGTGATGTTGATGCTGCTGTTGATGATGATGATGCTGTTGATGATTATGATGATGCAAATGATGACGTTGCTGATGATGCTGCTGATGATGATTATGATGATGATGCTCCCGATGATGCTGATGATGAGGTTAATGATGCTGATGTTGATGACGATGATGATGCTGATCATGGTGATGATGCTGCTGATGATGACGATGAAGAGGAGGATGATGCTGAGGATGAGGATAATGATGCGGATGATGATGATGATGATGATGCTGACGATGATGGTGCTGATACTGAAGATGATGACGTTGCTGCTGTTGATGATGATGATGATGATGATGATGCTGATTATGGTGATGCTGCTGATGATGACGCTGCTGCTGATGATGATGCTGCTGATGATCATGCTGCTGCTGATGATGCTGCTGATGATCATGCTGCTGCTGCTAATGATGATGATGATGATGATGATGATGATGATGATGATGATGCTGATGCTGATGCTGATGCTGATGCTGATGCTGATGCTGATGATGATTATGCTGCAGATGATGCTGATGCTGATGCTGCTGATGATGATGATGATGATGAGGAGGAGGAGGAGGAGGAGAAGAAAGATGATGAGGAGAAGAATGAGGAGGAGGTCAAGGAGGAAATGAGGATACGCAGAGGGCACGAGCTTCGTACAACCGTCCTGGCAGCATCCGCAAGAAGGGGGTCAACAGTTGCGCGCTCTTCGGGAGGTATACGTGAATGTCATGGTTGTGTTTAGGTTTTGCTTGTTTCGCCTTTCTTCCCTGCCAGCGTTTCGCAGAGGGTTATACTCGTGGTCAAAAAGAACCTAAGAGTCCCAGAGAGGGGACGGGGAGCCCGAACCGGTTTGCTTGAGACTCCCTCACAATTTATATTCAGGAATCGTGCTCTCGCCGCAAAATTGACCACATGTTCGGTCGGGGTTGCCACGATCCTTTTTACAACATGCGCTCAGATGCAGAAGAGTCCCACATGGGGGACGGGGAGCCCTAGACCGCCCAGTCGGTCAGCCAGTGTGGCAGCCGTGTCGCTCGAGACGTCCCCACAGCTTCTTGTGAAGGCATTGCAGCCGGTGCCGCCGACCCTGAAGACGATGGCGACGAGGACGAGGAGGAGGAGGATGGGGAGGAGGAGCAGGAGGAGGAGGAGGAGGCGGAGGACGCGTTGGAGCAGCGGGAGGAGAAAGAGGGGGAGAATGATGAGGAGGAGGAACAGGATGCGGAGGAGGACGTGGAGGGGGAGAGGGGACAGGGGAAGGACGGGGGGGGAGAATGAGCAGTAGGAGGACGAGGATAATGGGAGTCGGAGGAGCAGGAGAAGCAGGAGGACGCGGACGAGGGGGAGGAGGGGCAGGAGGAGGAGGAGGGGCAGGAGCAGGAGCAGGAGGAGGAGGAGGAGGAGGAGGAGAAGGATGGGGATGAAGAGGTCGACGTAAGGTTGTGGAACACCAGGGGAAAATCACGCTGGGTAGTGGGGGAGCATTGTGAGGAGGACGGTCAGGAGGATGAGGATGATGAGGTGGAGGATGCGAAAGAGGGGGGAAATGGTGAGGAGGAGGAGGAGGAGGAGAAGAAAGAGGATGATGATGATGAGGAGGAGGAGGAGGAGAAGGAGGAGGAAGAGCAGGAGGAGCAGGAGCAGGAGGATGAGGAGAGGGAGTTGGGCAGGAGGAGGTCGAGGAGGGCAACGAGCAGGTAGAGGACGAGGAAGACGAGGTGGAGGAACAGGAGGAGGAGGGTGAGGAGCAGGGGGAGGGAGGGGGGGAGAGGAGGCGGAGGATGAGAAGGATGGGGCTCTTTACCTTTTTGGGAAGCGTTTTGGGAGACTCTTGGGGGCCACTTGGGAGCCTCTTGGGGGCCTCCAGGGGCTTCCTGGGGGCGTCCTGGGGGCTTCTTCGGGGCGTCTTGGAGGCCTCTTGGGGCATCCTGAGAGCTTCTCGGGGGCGAGGTCTCGAGATGTCCATTCGGGTCCCCCGTCTGGGCACCCTCTTGGAGCCGTCTTGGGTGCCTCGTGGCCTGTCTTGGAGGCATCTCGGGGCCGTCTTGGGGCCCTCTTGGGCCATTTTGGGAACCTCTTGGAGGACCTTGGGCCGTCCTGGGGGCCCCTGGGGCCGCCTTGGAGCGTCGGGAAGCGGAAGAGGCGAGAACGCCCAAATCTTTCAAACGCCGAAGAGAAGTTGATGAGTTTTGCCTTTTGGGACCTTCTTGGGAGTGCTCCTGGAGGCCTCTTGGGGCGTCTTGCAGGCCTCATGGGCCGTCTTTAGGCCGTCAGGCCGTCTTGGACAGATCGTTCGGCGATTCGGGGCTTTCTTGGACCGTCTTGGATTCGGGCACTCTTGGCCCGTCCTGGCGCTTTTTGGGGATCTGGGACCCCCCGGGGGGGAGTCGTATCTGGGTGGCGAACCCCCCGGGAACCCCCTGCCCACCCCCCGACGGGGGGAGGGATCAAAGGGAAGGGGCTTCCCTTCGACTGAATAACGACTTTGCTCAATTTCGCTTTGACTGGCGCGCTTGAGGAGGGCCCAGTAAAAGGGAGGGAGCGGCGACGGGCCCAGGGAAGCGTGTGCCGCAGGGAAAGGGGACGACAGAGACGACGACCAGCGAATGACGGAGACGACGACTCGAACTGACAAGCCCCTCACACACGCCGGCAGGGTCGGCGGACTCACGAAGCAACGCTGACCACATTTCCGGTCCGGACGGCCGCGACCCATAGTAAAGAAGCAGTGCGCTACGGTGCAGGTGAGTCCCGCAGGGGGGATCGGAGGTGGACAGACCTCCTGCCCTGACACGTCGATGCAGGAATCGGCCGTCTTCGGTTCGCGAGAGGGCGTCGCGGCCGTCATTTTTGCGGGTCCGGGTCCGTCGGCCCCAGGCCGTTTCCTCTGAGGGGAGGTTCGCTACAGGGAGGCCTGTCCACCGCCGAGGGGGCGGGGAGCCCTCGACCGCCCGGTGCGGCAGCCGGTCCGTCAGCCGTTTCGCTCGCGACGCCCCCACGGATGGTCCTCCGTCCTCCTCCTCCTCCTCCTCCTCCTCCTCCTCCTCCTCCGTCCTCCTCCTCCGTCCTCCTCCTCCTCCTCCCTTCCTCCTCCTTCGTCCCCTCCTCCATCTTCCTCTAATCCTCCTCCTCTCCTCTCCTCCAACTCTCCGTCCTCCTCCTCCGTCCTCCTCCTCCTCCGTCCTCCTCTCCTCCTCCTACTCCTCCGTCCTCCTCCTCTCCTCCTCCGAACCTCCTCCTCTCCGTACTCACCTCCTCATCCGTCCTCTCTCATCCTCCGTCCTCCTCCGTCTCCTCCTTCCTCTCCTCCTCCTCCTTCCTCCTCCTCCTCCTCCTCCTCCTCCTCCTCCTCCTCCTCCTCCTCCTCCTCCTCCTCCCGCGGGTCCCGAGGGCGTCTCGCCCTCACAGATTGTCGCGTTCTGGCCGCAGTGCTGTGGCTGTCATGTGGCGTTCGGGCGGCCACGCTCTCCTCGTGAGAGCGGTGCTCGGGTGCAGAAGGGGCCCCACAGGGGGGGGCTTGGCATCGCTCGGGTGCAGAAGGGTCGACAGGGGGGGCCCTTCGGCGAGGACCATCGAGGAGCATCCTTCTTGATCGCTTCGCGAAAAAAACTCCTCCTCCGTCCTCCTCCTCCGTCCTCCTCCTCCTCCGTCCTCCTCCTCCGTCCTCCTCCTCCTCCTCCTCCTCCTCCTCCTCCTCCTCCGTCCTCCTCCTCCTCCTCCGTCCTCCCGGGTGATGACGTTGCTGCTGTTGATGATGATGATGATGATGATGATGATGATGATGATGATGATGATGATGATGATGATGATGATGATGATGATGATGATGATGCTGCTGATTATGGTGATGCTGTTGATGATGACGCTGCTGCTGATGATGATGCTGCTGCTGATGATCATGCTGCTGCTGATGATGCTGCTGATGATCATGCTGCTGCTGCTACTGATGATGATGATGATGATGATGATGATGATGATGATGATGATGATGATGATGATGATGATGATGATGATGATGATGATGATGATGATGATGATGATGATGATGATGCTGATGCTGATGCTGATGCTGATGCTGATGATGATTATGCTGCAGATGATGCTGATGCTGATGCTGCTGCTGCTGCTGATGATGATGATGAGGAGGAGGAGGAGGAGGAGGAGGAGGAGAAGAAAGATGAGGAGGAGAAGAAAGAGGAGGAGGTCAAGGAGGAAATGAGGATACGCAGGTGGGGCACTGAGCTTCGTACAACCGTCCTGGCAGGCCCATCCCAAAGAATGAAGGGGGTCAACAGTTGCGTCGCTTCTTCGGGAGGTATACGTGAATGTCATGGTTGTGATTTGGGTTTTGCTTGTTTCGCCTTTCTTCCCTGCCAGCGTTTCGCAGAGGGTTATACTCGTGGTCAAAAAGAACCTAAGAGTCCCAGAGAGGGGACGGGGAGCCCGAACCGGTTTGCTTGAGACTCCCTCACAATTTATATTCAGGAATCGTGCTCTCGCCGCAAAACTGACCACATTTTCGGTCGGGGCTGCCACGATCCTTTTTACAACATGCGCTCAGATGCAGAAGAGTCCCACATGGGGGACGGGGAGCCCTAGACCGCCCAGTCGGTCAGCCAGTGTGGCAGCCGTGTCACTCGAGACGTCCCCACAGCTTCTTGTGAAGGCATTGCAGCCGGTGCCGCCGACCCTGAAGACGATGGCGACGAGGACGAGGAGGAGGAGGATGGGGAGGAGGAGCAGGAGGAGGAGGAGGAGGAGGAGGAGGACGCGTTGGAGCAGCAGGAGGAGAAAGAGGGGGAGAAGGAGGAGGAGGAACAGGATGTGGAGGAGGACGTGGAGGGGGAGCAGGGACAGGGGAAGGACGGGGGGGGAGAATGAGCAGTAGGAGGACGAGGAGAATGGGAGTCGGAGGAGCAGGAGAAGCAGGAGGACGCGGACGAGGGGGAGGAGGGGCAGGAGGAGGAGGAGGGGCAAGGGGAGGTAAGCCGAGGAGCTAGGGAGCGGAGGAGGAGGAGGAGGAGGAGGAGGAGGAGGAGGAGGATGGAGATGAAGAGGTCGAGGTAAGGTTGTGGAACGCCAGGGGAAGATCACGCTGGGTAGTGGGGGAGCATTGTGAGGAGGATGGTCAGGAGGATGAGGATGATGAGGTGGAGGATGCGAAAGAGGGGGGAAAGGGTGAGGAGGAGGAGGAGGAGGAGGAGGAGGAGGAGGAGGAGGAGGATAAGAAAAAGGAGGAGGAGGAGAAGGAGGAGGAAGAGCAGGAGGAGCAGGAGCAGGAGGATGAGGAGAGGGAGTTGGGGCAGGAGGAGGTCGAGGAGGGCAACGAGCAGGTAGAGGACGAGGAAAACGAGGTCGAGGAACAGGAAGAGGAGGGTATAAGCAGGGGGAGGGGGGGGGGGAGAGGAGGCGGAGGATGAGAAGGATGGGGCTCTTTACCTTTTTGGGGAGCGTTTTGGGAGACTCTTGGGGGGCCGCTTGGGAGCCTCTTGGGGGCCTCCAGGGGCTTCCTGGGGGCGTCCTGGGAGCTTCTTCGGGGCGTCTTGGAGGCCTCTTGGGGCATCCTGAGAGCTTCTCGGAGGCGAGGGCTCGAGATGTCCGTTCGGGTCCCCCGTCTGGGCACCCTCTTGGAGCCGTCTTGGGTGCCTCGTGGCCTGTCTTGGAGGCATCTCGGGGCCGTCTTGGGGCCCTCTTGGGCCATTTTGGGAACCTCTTGGAGGACCTTGGGCCGTCTTGGGGGCCTCTAGGGCCCCCTTGGAGCGTCGGGAAGCGGAAGAGGCGAGAACGCCCAAATCTTTCAAACGCCGAAGAGAAGTTGATGAGTTTTGCCTCTTGGGACCTTCTTGGGAGTGCTCCTGGAGGCCTCTTGGGGCGTCTTGCAGGCCTCATGGGCCGTCTGGAGGCCGTCAAAGCGTCTTGGACAGATCGTTCGGCGATTCGGGGCTCTCTTGGACCGTCTTGGATTCGGGCACTCTTGGCCCGTCCTGGGGCTTTTTGGGGACCTGGGACCCCCGGTGGGGGAGTCGTATCTGGGTGGGGAACCCCCCGGGAACCCCCTGCCCACCCCCCGACGGGGGAGGGATCAAGGAAAAGGGGCTTCCCTTCGACTGAATAGCGACGTTGCTCAATTTCGCTTTGACTGGCGCGCTTGAGGAGGAGGGCCCAGGAAAAGGGAGGGAGCGGCGGCGGGCCCAGGGAAGCGTGTGCCGCAGGGAAAGGGGACGACAGACACGACGACCAGCGAACGACGGAGACGACGACTCGAACTGGCAAGCCCCTCTCACACGCGGGCAGGGTCGGCGGACTCACGAAGCAACGCTGACCACGTTTCCGGTCCGGACGGCCGCGATCCATGGTACAGAAGTAGTGCGCTACGGTGCAGATTAATCCCGCAGGGGGATCGGAGGTGGACAGACCTCCTGCCCTGACACGTCGATTCAGGAATTGGCCGTTTTCGGTTCGCGAGAGGGCGTCGCGGCCGTCGGCCCCGGGCCGTTTCCTCTGAGGGGAGGTTCGCTACAGGGAGGCCTGTCCACCGCCGAGGGGGCGGGGAGCCCTCGACCGCCCGGTGCGGCAGCCGGTCCGTCAGCCGTTTCGCTCGCGACGCCCCCACGGATGGTCCTCCCTCTTCCTCCTCCTCCTCCTCCTCCTCCTCCTCCGTCCTCCTCTCCTCCGGTCCTCCCTCTTCCGTCCTCCTCCTCCTCCTTTCCATCCTTTCCTTTTCTTTTTTTTTTTTTTTTCTTTTTTCTTTTCCTCCTCCTCCTCCTCTCCTCCCTCCTCCTCCTCCTCCTCCTCCTCCTCCTCCTCCTCCTCCTCCGTCCTCCTCCTCCGTCCTCCTCCTCCGTCCTCCTCCTCCGTCCTCCTCCTCCTCCTCCTCCTCCTCCTCCGTCCTCCGCCTCCTCCCGCGGGTCCCGAGGGCGTCTCGCCCTCACAGATGGTCGCGTTCTCGCCGCAGTGCTGCGGCTGTCAGGTGGCGTTCGGGCGGCCACGCTCTCCCCGTGAGAGCGGTGCTCGGGTGCAGAAGGGGCCCCACAGGGGGGGGCTTGGCATCGCTCGGGTGCAGAGGGGTCGACAGGGGGGCCCTTCGGCGAGGACCATCGAGGAGCATCCTTCTTGATCGCCTCGCGACAAAACCACGCACGACACCGACAAAAACACACTCAGGAAATGGACGTCCGAGCGATGGCCAGGGGGGGGGGGGGACCGCCTGGCCCGGCCGCCGTTTCGCTCGAGGCGTCTTCGCGCAGCCTCTCCAGGAGTCGTGCCCGCCGCGGCGCTGGCTGCGCTTCCGGTCCGCACGGCCGCGATCCGTGCGCCGAGGTGCGCACGGCCGTGCCGGACGACCTACAGTCGGGGCCCTGGAGAAGGAACCCTTTCCTTCAGTGTTTCACAGCTTGCCTCAGGTTTTCCTTAGGTTTTCGATGGGAAATCGAAGTTGAACTTGTGGAAAAAAGGGGCCTCGTTCCTTATTTTGGGTTCCTTAGGTCAACGCCCCGACGGTACTCCTCGACCCGCCTCTGCACCTTTGCTGCTGATGGGGTGCTTTGCCGGGTCAGCTTTCTGATTCGGGAGAGGGGGTCCCGAGGGAAGCGGGTCCTGGACCCCCCGGGGTTTCCCCCCAGAGCCGCCTCGTGTTGCCGACGGTCCTGGAGCCCGTGGAGGGCCCCCTCCTCCTCCTCCTCCTCCTCCTCCTCCTTCTCCTCCTCCTCCTCCTCCTCCTCCTCCTCCTCCTCCTCCTCCTCCTCCTCCGTGGAGGGCCCCCCCGGGGGCCCCAGGAGCGGCGAAGCGCTTCCCGGGGGCCTCCTCCTCCAGGACTCCCGTCCCCCGTGCCTCGGAGGAAGAAATCGTGCAGGTGGGCACGCTCTAAGATTTCCCTGGAGCTCCTGGGAGGCATCCCGAGCCAGCCGCATCACACGGCGGTGTCCCCTGGGCACAGTGCCATTCTGAAGCCTCTCTGCAGCCACTTTGGCCCGAGGCGCCTTGCCGTCCCTTCACGCGGGGGCGCCGGGTGGCGGAGAGGTGGGAGCCATGCCCACCTCCAAGCCCACCAACATCGATGCCCAGCGGATCCTCGCCATCATGGACGAGCTGAAGGAGAAGCTCACCTACCTCTCCGTGGCCACCCCGCAGGTGCTGAGCGGCCTGCAGGGCGAGGAGGGGCAGGCCACCGTGGAGCTGCTGGGGACAGACCTGATGAAGCAGTTCACGGAGCAGACCAGGCTGGAGGACCAGTACGTGCAGTTCTCCGAGAGAGAGGGCGCGCTCCCCAGCGACGAGAACGAGGATCAGCGCCGTCGGGCCTGCTTACCCAGCTGCCCTGCTTACCCAGCTGCCGGCGGCAGGTCCCGCCACCGTGCCAGCCCAGCAGTCCTCACCAGCCTCGAACTTATCCCTATCCCTAAGATTGACACGCCAAAAGGCGATGACAATCTTAGGGATGCGCCCTGAAAAACTAAGGGAATCCCTAAGATTGGCATCGCGATGAGGCGATGCCCAGCTTAGGGATAGGGATATGTTCCAGGCTGGTAAATTCCGAGTCGGGACTGTTCGAGGGGGCACGGGAGGCCGTCACGTTTGACACATCTCGTGTCTCCAGGTTTGGGAGAGCCGTGATACGGATGATGAGGATTCTGAGGATGATGGGGGTGATTGCGATGATGTTGATCGATGCTGATGGTGATGGTGATGATGATCGATGGTGATGATGCTGATGATGATGATGCTGATGCTGATGATGGTGATGGTGATGGTGATGGTGATGGTAATGATGATGATGGTGATGGTGATGGTAATGGTGGTGGTGATAATGATGACGATGATGATGACGATGATGATGCTGACGATGATCATCATCATGACGATGCTGCTGATGATGAAGATGCTGCTTCTGATGGTGATGATGCGGATGATGATGCTGATGATGTTGATGATGCTGCTGATGATGATTGCTGACGACAATGGTGATGATGACGATTACGATGAAGATGCTGATGATGATGGTGGTGATGGGAATGATGATGATGCTGCTGCTGATGATGATGATGCTGCTGATGATGATGATGATGCTGCTACTGGTAGTGCTGGTGGTGTTGATGCTGGTGGTGTTGATGTTGACGATGTTGACGACGCTGATGGTGATGATGATGTTGTTGTTGCTTCTGCTGATAATGATGAGTGTGTTGATGACGATGATGACGATGATGATGATGATGCTGATGATGATGATGATGATGTTGGTGATGATGGTGCTGATGATGATGCTGATGATGGTGATGGCGATTCTGATTTCGATGACGATGCCGATAACGATGCCGATGATGATGATGCCGATTGCTGATGCTGATGATGATTTGTTATTCTGATGATGCTGATAAAGATGATGATGCTGATGATGCTGGCAAAGATGGTGATGGTGATGATGCCGATGATGAAAATGATGACGATGACGACGACGACCATGATGATGATGATGATGATGATGATGATGATGGTGGTGGTCGTGGTGATGGTGATGGTGATGGCAATAGTGATGACGATGATGTCGAGAATACGGATGATGATCATGATTCTGCTGCTGCAGATGATGATGATGCTGCTGATGATGATGATGATTGCTGATGATGATGCTGATGATGGTAACAATTATGATGATGATGATGATGATGATGATGATGATGTAGCTGCTGATGATGATGGGGACGCTTAGGATGACGATGGTGGTAATGATGAGGATGACGATGATGGTTATGACGGTGATGGTGATGGTGATGATGTTGATGATGATGGTGGTCTTGACGCTGATGTTGATGACGATGATGATGCTGCTGATGATGATGATGGTGATGATGATGATGCTGGTGGTGATGCCGATGATGATGATGATGATGATGATGATGATGCTGGTGATGATGATGCTGGTGATGCTGATGATGATGATGATGACGATGATGATGCTGCTGATGATGATACCAATGATGCTGACTGTGATGCTGATGATGATAACAATTATGATGATGGTGTAGCTGCTAATGATGATTGGGATGCTTAGGATGATGAAGGTGGTAATGATGAGGATGTCGATGATGGTGATGACGGCGATGGTGATGGTGATGATGCTGATGATGATGATGGTGGTGATGCCGATGATGATGATGATGATGATGATGATGATGATGATGATGATGATGATGCTCATGATGATTATGATGATGCTGATGATGATGATGCTGGTTGTGATGCCGATGATGATGATGCTGGTGATGATGATGATGTTGATGATGATGATGCTGATGATGATGACGACGATGATGATGCTGCTGATGATGATGACAATGATGATGATTGTGATGGTGGTGGTAGTCATGATGGTGGTCATGATGATGGTGGTGGTGACGACGATGATGATGATGATGATGATGATGATGATGATGATGATGATGATGATGATGATGATGATGATGATGATGATGATGATGATGATGATGATGATGATGATGATGAACCTCGTTTGGGTAGTCTTGGTGCCCTTGCCTCTTGTGAAGCCGTCGTGGGGGTCCCTTGGGGCCATGTTGGGCCGCCTTGGGGCCCCCTTGGCCGCATGGTGGGTGGGGCCTTCTTGGCACCGTCTTGGCCCGTCCAGTGGTCTTCTAAGGCCGTCTTGGGTCCCACGGGAGGATCGGACCGTCCTCTGAGGCCGTCTTGGGGCCGTCTTGGGGCTTGGGCCATCGTGGAATCCTCGTGGGCAGTCTTGAGCTGACGCCAGCCCGACAAGGCGAGAATGCGAAAATCTGCCAAACACCAACGGGAAATTAATGAATTTGGATCCTTCGGACCCTGTTATGGGTCATCTTGTGGCCCTTTGGGGCCCTCCTGGCGGCATCTTGGGCCGTCTTGAAACAAACTTCGGCCGCCTTGGGGCCATTTTGGGCCGTCTTGGAGGCAGCTTGGGTCATCGTGGTGTCCTCGGTTGCCTGCACGGCCCGCTTTGGAAGCTCAGGGCGCAGATCCATCGTTTTGAACAACGGATCGTGGCTTAAGAGGCCCTAGAGCACTTGTGAGCAGCGCCTGGAAATTGGGACGTGCACCATCCTCGAGCGGGTGTGCGTGGGATGAGGGGTCTGAGAGGTAGCAGCCATGCGGGAACTGCGCAATCCTCGAGCGGGCGCGCATGGAATGAGGGTTCAGGCTTTAGCTGCCATGCGGGGAAGTGCACCATCTTCGAGCGGGCATGCGTGGAAGGGGGTTCAGGCAGTAGCTGCCATGCGGGAAGTGCACCATCCTCGAGAGGGCACGCGTGGAAGGGGGAGTTATGCATTAGCTGCCATGTGGGAAGTGCACACTCCTCGAGCGAGCACGCGTGGAGAGGGGCTTCAGGCACTAGCTGCCATGCGAGAAGTGCACCATATTCGAGCGGGCACGCGAGGAAGGGGGAGTTAGGCATTAGCTGTCATGCGGGAAGTACACCATCCTCGAGCGAGCACGAGGGAATTGGCTCGGTGAGTAGGGGGAGTGCGCGCAGGAACCCGCGGGTAGGAGGGGCGGTCTCCCCTATCATCCCCTATGAGAACTCAAGAAGCCTACCTGACAGACCGTGCCATTCTTTCATTCCTCAACGTGCCAGGGGGCACGGTGGTGGATATCCTCACTGGGCCACGGTTCCTGAGCGCCTCTAGACTGCGACAGGTTCCCGTCGTGCTGACGCGGCGGCGACCACAGCGCGAGCGTTCAAGGTTGAACGTCGCCAGTGGTCCGGAACTGGCCGACATTGGACGACCTGCGCTACGGGGAAACCGCGATCGTTGAAGGTTGAACGATCCACGCGGGGTCGGAAATCCAATGCCCGGGTCGTCACGACACGAACCTGCCGTATTTCCTCGAGGTGGGGATGGATGCCACGAGACCTGACGGAGAGGGTATTTATCCCCATCTACGGTGGCACGTTGCTCGTCCTCCCTTTCCCCCCTCCTGCCGAGTCTGGGGCCGCTGCAGGTTTTTGCCTTCCTTGCCCACGCCCGCGCACGACGCTTAGCCGCCTCCGTGGATTGAATATCGGCCACGCTGCCCGTGCAATTTCGTGACGCGTTCTTGGCGCTGTCATCCCTCCCCAAGTGAGCCGATGGTAGCACGTAGATGCCAACATAGGGGGAAGGGTGAAACCTGTGACGGTACGTAGATCGGACCGCGGGGCCACGATTTTCCAGTGGGGATGGGTACATGCCCAACGCTGCCGAGAGGAGATCCGCGAGGACGCCAAGATGCTCCAGAAGTGCACCCTCGAGCTCTGCAGAAAGATGAAGGCCGTACCCAACATCAACATTGTGCAGGAGCCTGAAGACGACGCTACATACAGTGCGGGACTGAGCCTTTTCCGAGCCTCTTGCCCCGCGCAGTGGAGCGACACGCCATCCGCTCGCAAGGTTCAGCTTGTCACCAGGGCCGCCGCCGCGACACGCCAAGCAAGCGTTCCCGACCGCAAGCATGCACTTCCGGAACTACGCATCGATCTCTTTCGGCGGCAAGCCCTGGGGGAAGTGAGCAGGGGCGTGCCTTCTCAGAAGGCTCGGAAGCCCCCTGGCCTTCTGAGAAGTTCTCGAAGACTTCCCCCGAAGACACAAACAAATTCTCGGAAGGCTGGAGGGCTTCTGCGAAGCCACGCCCCCTTCTGAGGAGGCCTTCTCCCTCTCACTGCCCACCCTCGCTCGCCGCCGACTCTTGGGCCCCCCTCCCCTAGCGCGCGCCGAGCGCGCCAGGGGTGGCTCCGGAGGCGCCGCCAGGAGGGCTCCAGCGCAGGACCGGAGGCCTGTGGTGGCGCTGTTTCTGGCTTCCGTGCCAGGAGCTGCGCAACTTTCAGGACGTCGGGCGACGAGATCTCTGCACATATCCGTTGCTCCCTGGCCAGGCCCACCCTGAGCCCAGGAGCTGATGGAGCGCCGCTGCTGGGTTCGGGATGGGCCTGGCCACGGGGCAGTGGACATGTAGGTTTCGTCGCCCCAGGACGTGAGGCCGACCCAGGTCATCCAGTTCCTGAAGACCCTCGCGGACATGCAGGACCTGACGCTCAAGCGCCTCACCACCACCGTGGAGGAGGAGCGCAGCCGTCAGGACCTGCTGGAGAACTACAGGACGAGGGAGAAGGAGGCGACGCTGCGCAAGCAGCAGCTCGAGAGGGACCTCCAGCACATGCGGAAGGAGTGCACAGGGGTGGACCTAAACGGTGTTTTGGCGATTTCGTGGGCCGTTTTCGTTTCGATTTCGTTTTGCGGTAAAAGGGCGGATTGAAGACAAAACGAGGGAAAACGAAGACAAAACGAAAACGAAAAACACCGTTTAGGTTCAGCCCCGGGAGTGCAGCGAAGAAGCACGAAGAGCAAGAGAGCGGCCGATTTCCTGCTTTTCCCGTGTCTGTCAGCACCTGGGACCGAGGCCATGGCACCAGGGACCGCACCGAGCAAGCTGCATTACCCAGCTGATGGGCCTGTTTTCCACCACCACCATAAGTTGGAGGGGGAGGAGGAGGAGGAGGAGGAGGAGGAGGAGGAGGAGGAGGCGGAGGAGGAGGAGGAGGAGAACCCCCTCCCCCTCCAACTGATGGTGGTGGCGGTGGTCGTGGTGGTGGAAAACAGGCCCAGCACCAGTTCTCTCGGGGCGCCGGCAGCCTGGGGGTGTAAGTACTAAGCCCCTGGGCTGCCGGCGCAGGCCGCAGAGAGGCCTACGCCCGGCGTAGGCCGCATGATAGTAAGAAGCGCAATGGGACTACCACGGAGAATGGCGGCAAGCAGACACGCAATAATGACAATGAGCACAATGCAACACAATGCGAATGATGAGACAAGTCTTCACGCTTCGCCTATCCCCACCAGTCCGTTCAGAAGAGTTGTCCATGAGAGCTGGCGGGGAAACGGACGAAGAGGCAGATGTAGTGAAAGAGAGCGGGCAAACAAGATGCAAAGAGAGCTCTCTGGGAGCAGGGGGGTGGCCTTGGGGGCCTCTTCGGGCCATCCCTGGGGCCCGTAAGGTGGCGAGGGGAGGAGGAGGAGGAGGAGGAGGAGGAGGAGGAGGAGGAGGAGGAGGAGGAGGAGGAGGAGGAGGAAGAGGAGGAGGTGGTGGAGGTGGAGGTGGAGGAGGTGGAGGAGGAGGAGGAGGAGGAGGAGGAGGAGGAGCATGAGGCACACGGCCTCTTGGGGCCATCGTGGGACGCTCTTGGCCGCTCTTGGGGCCGTCTTTGGGGCCCTCTTGGTGTCCTTTTGTGGGTCCTTTGGCGCTCTTGGGCGCTCTTGGGGCCGTTTTTGGGGCCTCCTGAACATCTCTTGGGCCTTCGTGGGGCCATCTTGGGGCCTCAGAAGCGCATCTTAAGCAAGAAGAGGCGAGAAGGCAAAATCATTGATTTTCCTGTGGTTTTTGATGGACTTTGGTCTCTCGGGGGGGCTCCGAGAGCAATTTGAACCGTCTTGTGGCCCTCGTCGGGCCCCTTGCAGGTATGTCGGAAGCTATCTTGAACCGTCTTCGGCTATCTTGGGGGTCATCTTGGAGCTTCGGAGGCCCTCTTGGGCCATCTTGGATCAGAAAAAAAATCCTGACACGTTGCGACCCCCCCCCAAAAAAAGGGGGAGGGTAGCCCTCCCCGAAGGGAAGAATGGTCTTGGAAGAGGAAAGACAGGCATCGCTAGACCACCTCCGCCCAAAGGGCCGGTGGGATTGAGAAGAACAGCCGCGGAAACATCCTGGCCTCCCGCGGGGGACGCGAGGAGGGAGGAGGAGGAGGAGGAGGAGGAGGAGGAGGAGGAGGAGGAGGAGGAGGAGGAGGAGGAGGAGGAGGAGGAGGAGGAGGAGGAGGAGGAGGAGGAGGAGGAGGAGGAGGAGGAGGAGAGGAGGAGGAGGAGGAGGAGGAGGAGGAGGAGGAGGAGGGGAGGAGGAGGAGGAGGAGGAGGAGGAGGAGGAGGAGGAGGAGGAGGAGGAGGAGGAGGAGGGAGGAGGAGGAGGAGGAGGAGGAGGAGTGAGGAGGAGGAGGAGGAGGAGGAGGAGGAGGAGGAGGAGAAGGAGGAGGAGGAGTGAGGAGGAGGAAAGGCGCGAAGTTGGTCGACCCGGAACCTGCCGCTGCGCCGGCGGTTCCGACGCGCGGCGTGCCGCCTTTGGGAGAGGGCGCCTCGGGCACCGGGGCACGCCTCCGCCGCGGGCGCAGGCTTCGCAGCGAGGGGTGCCGCGGTGCTGGCTTCGAATGCTCGAGGGCCACGTGCGAGCCCTACCCCTAACCCCAGGAAGCATTTAAGAACCCCCCCCCCCCCTTCCGGCAAATCGATAACCCTTCCGCACCCTGGAAGCGTTACCTGGCACCAGGAGCCCTCCTCCTCTCCTCCTCCTCCCTCCTCCTCTCCTCCTCTCCTCCTCCTCCTCCTCCTCCTCCTCTACCCACCCACGAACTTCCTCCTGCCCTCTCCTCCTCCTCCTCTCTCCTCCTCCTCCTCCCCCCTCCTCTCCCTCCTCCTTCCTCCTCCTCCCTCCCGCGCCCCCTCCTTCCCGTCTTTCATGAGAGCCACGCAGATTTGAATTTCGAATTTCGATTGTAGCCCAGGGGCCAGGCCTCCGCGAATTTGTTGTGTGTCCGGGTGCTAAACCTATCGTGCGGTTATTTCGGCCCCTCGGAATATCGAATAAAAATGCGGTGCTAAGATATCGCCGGGGGGGTTCTTAAATGCTTCCTGGGGTTACCCCCCACGACTTCTGAGGGGGAGGGTGGGGTTCACTTCGGCTCGGGAGCTCCCGAGCGAAGTGAACCCCACGCTACCCCTCAGAAATCGTGGGGGGCAGGGGTAGGGTTCGCACGTGGCCCCCTCTCTGCATGGACGCGGTCAGAAGACTCGGCGCGGCGACACGTGCACTTTCGGAGGTCCGCGCGGATCTCTCGGGTCGGCGCTGGGACTCCCCTGCCGGCGCCTCACCGACCCAAGAACGCCGCGCGGACCTCCGGAGCTGCATGCTGGTGCCGTCTTCTGTTCTTCTAAGGAGTGCGAAAAGGCTCAGTCGAAGCGGCAGGAGATCCTGACGAAGCTGAAGGCCGACAGGTACGAGGTGCAGGACAACCAGCGCAAGCGCATGGAGGAGCTGCGGAGCAGGTACGAGATCAGGATGAAGGAGCATCAGGACGCGTTCACTCACAAGAAGGACGAAATGGAGAAGAAGATAAGCGAGCTGAGAGATAAAAACAACAAGCTCAAGGCGAACTCCGAGGTCGAGGAAAACGAACGGCAGAAGAACGCGAGGAGGTTCGAGAGGGAGGTCGGCGACAAGATCAAAGAGTATGACGAGAAGGTCAGGGAGATCACGCATGAGATAGCCGAGACCAGGGAGCTCAAGGACAAGGAGAACAAGAGGCTAGTGGAGCTCGAGGAGCGCTTCTACAAGATCGACGAAGAGAGGGAGTGCATCCGACAGGAGGAGAGCATCGTGGACGCACGCAAGAAAAAGCTGGAGGACGAGAAGCAAAGGCGGAACGAGATGGCCGCTCTCGTCCAGGCGTACTGGCGGGGCATCATCACCCGGGAACAGTATGCGACGCTGAAGAAGCAAAAGAAGAAGGGGAAGAAGGGCGGTGGCAAAAAGAAGAAGTGAGCCCGCGCTGCCACGTCTTGAAGAAGAACAAGCGCCGTGAACACAAATTGGTTGGAGCTCCCCGCGAATCTGGTATCGGCGCTGGGCCCCCCCTGGCCTCGCCCCTGCCGCGCTCCGCGCGCCAGGGAGAGGGGTCCAGCGCCGATCCAAGCAATCCGCGCAGACCTCCGATTTTTCTGCCCAAACAGTGCCTGCTCGTAACTGGACCCCGGCTGCTGGTCTGGCCGTCTCGTCGCCACCCGTCGCCGCCGTCGCCGCTGGGCTCCAGTGGCGGTCCGGCTGGTTCGTCGCAGCTCGTCGCCGCCGCCCGTGCAGTGCGATTGCAATCGCACTGCACTGCAATCGCATTGCAATCGCATTGCATCGCTTTGCATTGCGTTGCATTGCTTTGCCTTACTTTGCATTGCTTTGCCTTGCTTTGCCTTGCTTTGCATTGCTCTGCACTGCTTTGCATTGCTCTGCATGGCTCTGCATTGCTTGGCATTGATTTTGATTGCTTTGCATTGCCTTGCATTGCGTTGCATTGCTTTGCATTTTTTTGCATTGCGATGCCTTGCTTTGCCTTGCTTTGCATTGATTTGCGTTGCTTTGCATTGCGCTTCATTGCTTTGATTTGCACTGAATTGCATTGCATTGCTTTGCGTTGCGCTGCATTGCTCTGCATTGCATTGCTTTGCATTGCTGTGCATTGCTTTGCATTGGCTTGCATTGCTTTATATTGCTTCGCGTTGCTCTGCATTGTTTTGCATTGATTTGGAAATCTTTGCGTTGGTTCGAATTGCGTTGCATTGCTTTGCATTGCTTTGCATCGCGTTGCATTGCACTGCATTGCTTTGCACTGTGTTTTGTACTGCTTAGCATTGCGTTGCAGTGCTTTGCATTGCTTTGCATTGCCCTGCATTGCGTTGCATTGTTTTGCGTTGCTTTGCGTTGCTTTGCGTTGCTTTGCATTGCTTGGCATCGCATTGCTCTGCACTGTGTTGCATGTTAGTGCGAAGTATGCCTGCAGACGGGCACGGGATTGAGGGGCCCAGCGAGATCGACTTCTCCATTCTATCATTCCATTCTACTATTACTCAAGTCTTGAAAGGTTCGCTCGCATGGGCCTCGCGCGCGGCCCCCTTTCAGCGATCGCGGCCGGGGTCATCCACGGGCTGGTGGCGCTTGGAGCCTGGCGGGTTGCGCCCCCGCCGGTGTGCCCTCGGCCCGTCTGCCCGGCGGCCCATTGCCCCTCGCCCGCGAGGCTCGGCCCGCCTGGCGGGGATCCGCCCGCGGGGCCTGCGGCTCTCTTGGCTGAGCTGCCCGAGGAGCTGGCGGAGGTTCGCGCTGCGGCAGCGCGATTGGACGACCGCCTCGCTGTGCTGCAGGCGACGGCGGACGCGGTGACGAGCTTCTGGCCCCTGATCTGGGTGCTGATTGGGGGGCTCGTGAAGGACACCCTCGACAAGATCCGCCAGGCCCTCGCTCGCCGCCGCGATGCTGTCCGCGAGGAGGTACCAGCTCTTCGCGGCGGACGGGAGCGTCGTGGAGGAGCCGGCCTTTATGAGTGAGATGAGGCCAGGCCGCCGTTTTGCCCTGTGGTATTCAGATGATACATACTGGCACGAGAGAGTTGCCCTGGCGTATGTGCGACCAGGAGTGTGGGTCATCACCACCCGGGACGGCGACTGGTATCCCGAGAGCGATGCCGTCGGGGTACCAGGGGCGCGGTTCAGGCGGTTCTGGTGGATTCAGGGCAGCCCGTTCTGGATCGCATGCGCGGGCGCTTCTACCGTTTCAAGGACCCGCTGGAGCCCTCGGACTTGGTGGAGCAGGTCAAGATGGCCGAGGCGGAGAGCTACGCTATCACGCGCCGTGCTCCTGCGCCGCCGGCCGCCATCATGATGTGGGACGGCACGGACGTGGAGTACGAGCCCCTGATGGCCTCGGAGGGCGTACAGCTGGTGCCGCTTGGCGGTGGCGGAGCGCCCGTCCACGGTGAGGAGCCGGCGCCGGCCCCCTTGCCGCCGCCTGAGCTGCCGCCAGATGCGACCTGGCTCATCGTGGACCCGCACCATCCCAACTTCGGCCGAGAGCGGCATTCTGGTCCGGATGCGCCCCGAGCGGGAGAGTACGCGATCGCGCTTGACGCGCGGAGGAGGCCAGTACCCGTCCGACAGGTCGCGCTGGCGGACGTTGAGACGTTCATGGCATCGGCGCGGACAGGGATCGCCAAGATCCTGGAGGACGAGGCCGGCCCAGCCACGGGGCATCTGGAGGAGCGGCTTCACCACGCGCTGGATGGCGGCACGAAGACGCCCCCCAGCGTCGAGGACGCGAGGACGTTGACGGTTGACTACGATGAACACGGAGAACGAGACAAGGAGTGGAGATCCGTATGTGCCGAGATCTCGTATAGCCATTTTGGCGACTGGGATAGGCGCCGCGAGGGGCCCGCCACCACGTTGGCCTTGTTCAAGAACATTCAGAGACAAGGCGGTGACCCTCGGTTGTGGTACGCCAGCTGGTGTCGCGAGGCCGGCGTCAGCCCGCAGGAGAGAACGGGCATTGAGATGAAGCTCTTGACCGATATACTGTGTACCTCAGTGGCTGCTACGACCAGTTGAGTGGCCCCTCGCTCGCGTGCATCGAGACCGTAGCTCGCCGTGCATGTCAGATCCTCGAGGCCCACTCGACGGGCGTGCCTGGTCGTGCCAACTGGGAGGGCGTGAAGCATTTCACCCCGGTGGCTTCAGCATCATCTGTGGCCCCTGCTGAGCTACGTTCCCACGCGCACCGCCGGGCCAAGGAGGAGATGGAGATCGAGAGCATGCGGGTGCGCACGCGGGGCCTGCAGCCGCCCGGAGGGCCAGCGGCGGCGCCGCCTGGCGCGCCCGTCAACCCGAAGGGCACCCCGAAGGGCGGCGGTCGAGGCCGCGGCCAGCCTGTGCAGGGAGCTGGCCAGGAGGGCGGCGGGAAGGCGCCCCTGGCGCCACAGGGGTGAGTCACTGGGCCAGCGGCGAGGGTGGTCGACTCGACGCTGGAGGCCCAGACCAGGCGGTGTCCGATGAGCGAGTGAAGCGCATCAGTATGCTGCCTCTTTTTCCTCTTCCCCTCTCCCAGCTGCCGCCTATGCCGAGTGGACGCGGCCGACAGGCGACAGGCCTGCGAGGCCATTTGCGACGTCTAAATGCGGATGTCAATGCAACTTTGAAGGCTTTGAATTGGATGGCGGGCGACCGACATAAGGCCTCCCATGGGCCCACAGTCACCTCAGAGCAGGCCAGTGCGCAGGCGCGCGTCCGGGACAGGATTTCGCCCCTTTTGAGCCCCGGCGTTGCGATCCCTGGCCAGCGAGCGGCTTTCCTCGAGCTGCTGCGCGGCCGGGCTGTGTATGATACAGAGCCCGGTGGACACAACCTTGCCAGTTTCTCCAATGTTGCCTCTGTGAGCCTTCCTGACAACCTCGAGGGCGCCCCGATGGTGCAAGATGTTGTTGGCCCAGAGGCAAGCCAGTTTTTGGAGCAGAACTACGAGCGCATGCTGCGCCCTCTCTCGGATTTTTTGGAGCGACAGGAGTCGCTGCCCCTTATAAGGCCCTACTGGGACCCTGTGCTGGCTCGTAGTCGTCGCAAGTTTCTGCGGCTCATGCGAGCCCTCCTTAAGGTTGGTCTGGTGATGCTGCTGCCTGCTGGATCAGCCCAGGAGCATGTAGGCATTTTTTTTTTTTGTAAAGAAGGCAGGAAAAAGCAAAAGCCGTCTGATAATAGACGCACGACGTGCGAATCGCCGTTTCGCTGAGCCCCCTGGAGTTCACCTTTGTTCTAGTGAGAGCCTCGCAAGGATTGAGGTCATTTTGCCAGGCTCTGTTTCCAGTCTCTCTCCCGAACAGCTCACTGGCGCCCAGATGTCTCTGGGGCTGGCGGATGTGAAGGACGCGTTCCATCGTTTCCGTATTCCGAGTGGTCTGGCCAGTTACTTTGGGTTAGGATCGGCCACGGCGGGGGAGCTGAGCGTCGTTGGACAGAACCTTGATGGGGTCCTCTTGGGTGTTGACGACCAGGTCGATATCTGCTGGGCCTCTTTGCCGATGGGCTTCTCTTGGTCTCTGTACTTCTGCCAGCAAGCGGGTGAACAACGTATGAAAAGCGTCCCAGGGCTCACGACCTCGACCCTCCTCCAGGACCGCGGGGCGCCAGGGATTTTTCGGTTCTCGGAGCGCTTCGACCCGTCTACTGGGACCTCTGCGGTGGAGGGTTCGGGGATCTGCCACTATATCGATGTGGACAACCTGGGTGTGATTAGCTGCGACCCTGTCAGTACTTCGTCGACGTTGTCGGACGCCTCGGATCGGTTCGAGAAAGTTGGCCTGGGGACCCACGAGCACGAGGTGACCTCAGGCAAGTCGAAGGCTCTGGGGACTCACTTGGATCTGGAGGGCTTTCGTGTGTCCCTCTCGCCTGCCCGTCTCTGGGAGGTTCGACAAGGGATGCTGTGCGCCTTGAGGTGCCGGAAACTTCCCGGACGCATGGGGGGGGCGCTGCTTGGTCACCTCACGTTCTGCGCCCTAATCAACAGGAACATGATGAGCGTGTTTAGGAGCATCTACGCATTCATTAACAAACATCATTGCGTGCCCAAAGCGTTGTGGGAGACCGCCCGACAGGAGATGACCGCCGCCGCGCCCTTGCTGTTCGTGATGGATGCCTCTTGGGCTCTTCCCTGGGCCCCTAGCGCGGTGGCGACAGACGCGTCTGAGGAGGGGTTCGGGGCTACCGTCTCTTATTGGGCCCCTGACAAGGTGGCTCAGGCGGGGAGGAACATGGAGAGGAGACGCTTCAAGAGGCTTCCTGGGGTTTCGGCGCGGGAAAGATTTTTCGGCAGCTTGGAGGATCTTGGATCGGATGGAGAGGGGCCCGATGACGATCAGCCCTACTTGGTGGACTCCAATTTCCCCGAGGTCCCACACAAGCAGCTCTCCAAGGCCAATTGGGACACCCTCTTAGCAGGTCCCTGGAAGTACTTGGACGAGGGCATCTGTACCCTCGAGTCGCGGGCCCTCCTTCTGGGCTTCCAGGCGGTGGTCAGTACCCATCATGTTCGTGATGCTAGATTGTTGTTCTTGGTCGATAACATGGGAGTCTGCCTGTCTTTCGCACGAGGTCGTGCCGCGGACTTCCGCTCTTTGATGTGCATGCGGAAGATGGGGGCCTGGTGTCTCAGTTTGGGTCTTCGTGTACATTTTCGTTAGATACCCTCTGAATGGAATTCAACAAACAAACCATCACGAGCTTTCTCAGTAGAACAGGGTGACTCTTCAGATTTTCCTGTTGGTGTTTATCATACTCTAGTCGAGCCAGATTCCGACGAATGCAGCAAGACAGATGCTTCGGGGAGGGCCTCCGAAGGCCAAGCTCCGCCCGAAGGCCAGGCTGGCCAGTCAGCCCACGGGGTCAGCGTCCGCCCCAGCTCCCCCGACATCTTCGAGAGCGCTGGTGCCGGTGGCGAGCCCTCCGTTGGCGAGCGCCCCGAGGCAGGCCAGGCTGCTGGCCCCAGGCGGCGAGCTGTCTTCACGACTGGTGACAGCCGACCGCGCGCCGCCGGCGGACAGACCTGGGCAACAGCTCAGACACAGAGGCGACGGAGGTGGACAGGACCAGCGACAAGACATCCGACACCGATCGGATCGTGGTCAGACCTCGGCGCCGCGCTCGCAACCTGGAGCTCCCTCGACCGAAGCGGCCCCGAGTTCCAGTGGGACCAGATCGGCTTCAGGGACTCGGACTGCTGCCCTTGGAGTCCAACGCGGTGAAGGCCACCGCGGAGAACCAGTACCACGAGCTGGTGACTCTATGGAGGTCCAACGCACGCGACCTCGGCGAGCCGCTCGGCGAGGCTGCCGAGGTGGACGCCTCAGTGGCGCGGCAGCTTCAAGACTTCTTCGACCAGGGCGAGAACGTCAGCAAGGGCGAGAGAAGCTCGTGGCTGGTCAGAGTTTGGCCGACATGGAGGGCTTCACCTCTCACGGAGCTACCGCGCCCTCTGGGGCTGGAGGCGCCAGTGCCCACCTCGGTCGCGTCGCCCCCTCGCATTTTGCATCTGGGCGGCGATCATCTGGGAGTTCTGCCGGGGCAACCTCTGGAACATGGCGGTCTACACTGTGTTTATGCTGGTGACGTACATGCGGCCGTCGGAGCCGCTGAAGCTGCTGAAGGAGGACCTGCTCGCCCTCGCCCACGGCCTCTCTGCCTCGTGGATCTGCCGTGCTTTTCGCCAAGGGCGGGGTCAGTCTTCGAAGACCTACGCCACGGACGAGAGCATCGAGCTCAGTTGCCAGTGGGTCCCTTTCCTTGCGACCGTGGTGGCTGCCCTCAAGCGTGGCCGCCCGAAGGAGAAGGTTTTCGTTTTCCTCTACAGCTCGTGCACGCGCCAGTTCAAGACAGTGCGTCGACGGCTCGGACTAACTGCGGCGCCATATCAGGCAAGGCACTCAGGCGCCTCCATCGACGCCGCAATGAAGTACAGGACGAGAGCCGAGATAAAGGCTCGCGGCCGATGGAAGGCGGACAAGTCAGTGCTCAGGTACGACAGCAAGGCCAAGATAGTCGAGAGTGTCGACAAGCTGCCCGACTCGTTGGCGTCTCACGTCAGAATGTGCGAACTCCGACTCGGGGACCTTTTGTGCGGCCAGATCGACCCCTCGGCCATCGCACTGCCCGACATCCCGAGCTCGGCCCCAAAGAAGCGACACCGTACCTAGCCGACCTGTTTGGAGGCGCAGGAGGTGCTGGGCGAGCCGCGGGGCGATGCGGTATTCGTGCTAGGCTGTGGGATATTTCAGTTTCTAAGCTTTTGGATCTGACAGATCTGAAGAATATCGGCTTGCTTCGCTCAGAGGCTGCGGCAGGACGAATTGTTGCTGTCATGATAGCCATTGAGTGTCGGTCTTGGGGCACCGCTCGCCACAGGACGAGTGTAATTCGATCTAAAGAGGGGCCCTGGGGTGTTGCCAGACCAGTCGAGCCTTTCTCGGATAACGACACCAACGCTGTACAGAGTGGTAACCTCCAGGCCCGACGAGTTCTCCGACTACTTAGAACTATACATTTCTTGGGTATCCCTTGGACTATTGAGAACCCTCATACAAGTCTCCTGTGGCACACCCCAGAGCTCAAATACTTCGAAAAGGGCCCGAAGGTGCATGTGAAGATAGTTGGCCAGTGTGCCTTGGGAACTGCCTGGCGCAAGCGTACTCGTGTGATGTTCGGAAACTGCGACGAGATAGATGTCTCCCTGTGTGACCAGTACGTTTGTGACGGCCCAGGCGTGTGCCAGTTTTCAAAGAAACGTCATGTCGAACTCGAAGGACGAAAGATGACCTCGAAAGCCCAGGTTTACCCACCCAAGTTTTTCCACCACCTGGCCAAGATCTTGCGCAGTGGTTATGTGTATGGCCGCGCTGTCTATCCATCAACTCGTAAGCTCACATCCACTTGGGAGGACGATTCGGGAGACGAGGCAGTCAGTTGTTCAGGAGTATAGACTCCAAAGCCTTGCCGTTCCGAGAGGGCCAGCGCGTGATGACGGTGGCTGAGTTGATGAGACACAATGCTGACAAAAAGAGAGTGCAGGTCCCTCATGTTAGTGCGAAGTATGCCTGCAGACGGGCACGGGATTGAGGGGCCCAGCGAAATCGACTTCTCCATTCTATCATTCCATTATACTATTGCTCAAGTCTCCCGCCCCCCTCTCCCTCTCGCTTCTGTGCCGATCTCGTTTCTGACTTACGTCGCCTCCGAGACGAGGCAGTCAGTTGTTCAGGAGTATAGACTCCAAAGCCTTGCCGTTCCGAGAGGGCCAGCGCGTGATGACGGTGGCTGAGTTGATGAGACACAATGCTGACAAAAAGAGAGTGCAGGTCCCTCATTGACTTGCGTTGCCTTGCATGCGCTTGCGTTGCTCTGCGCCACGCAGATTGCACCAACGGACTGCACCGCCCAAGGTTGCACCGCGTCTACTGCAGTGAATCACTTTTGGGGTTCACGCTGCCTGACATATGTCTATCACCACCCACCAAACCACCCCAACCCAACCCGACGGCCTCAAATTGACCTCCATTTCCAGTGGGGGGGGTCGGGGAACATCGAGAAGACACATATGGAACCCGTACCCCCCCCAACCCGAAGTTCGGGTCTTCGGGTTGGGTTGAGGTGGTCTGGCAGGTAGTCAGTTTATGCAGTTGCTTGTTCCTCTAGCCACGTCCGTCCGCCCGCCTGGCGGGAACCACTGCGCCCAGTTGCCCAGCAGCGCTCGAAGGGCCCGCCGGGGGGCCGCGGTGGATGCTCGCGGGGACTGCCCGTGCCTTGCCGAAGCTGCCCTCTCGTCCCCCTCCCTCCCCCTCTTTGCCCTCTGCTCCCTCTCTTCCCTCAGTCCACCATCCTCCTCCTCCTCCTCCTCCTCCTCCTCCTCCTCCTCCTCCTCCTCCTCCTCCTCCTCCTCCTGCTCCTCCTCCTCCCAGTTCCTCCCCAATCACTACTCCTTTCTCCCCCCTTCATCCCTTCCCTTCTGTTTCCTCCTTCTACCACTCGTCCTCGAGGTTGGCGATGGGTTGGGGCTACTGGGCGGTCTCCGAGAGGGGGTCGCGGGAGCCCCTGCCAGCTGCCCCCCTCAGAAGAGTTTTCGTCCCAGACGTGCGACGTCTGGATTTGTTACATACGGGGCCCACGTCACGATCCTTTCCCCGGGGCCGGCTTTTGATCCTGAGTCGCTTTTTATCGGTCCTAAGGCCTGGCGGGGGCCCCCGGAGGCCGAAAGCGGCCAAACATGTACCGTCTTGTTTTTTGTCACGGCGCGAGCACGTCTGGGGTCGCACCCTCGAGGCCGTCGCCGATTCCGAGCTGCTGGGCGCCCTCTCCCAGTTGCCCTTGCGCTCATCCGGCCCAAGAGCTTCTGGCCACTCTGCATCCCCAGACATCGGGCGTCTCGAGAAAATCGAGACCCATGTTTTTCATAGTTCTTGGGCTCTCGGGGCCCTCGCCGGGCCTTGGGACCGTCAAACAACGACTCGGGAGGAAAAACCGGTCCCAGGGAAGTGGTCGGGAGGTCGTGGGCCCGCGTCTCGAAAAAATCGAGGCGTTGGCTGTCTGGGTCTGTTTTTCGCGCCGTTTGTTCCGACGCGCGGCCTGGCGTCTTGGGGAGGGCGCCGCGGCCACGGGGGCAAGCGCCGCCTCGGACGCGGTGGGCCTGCCGTGGGCTTGCCGCGGTGCCGGCGCCGGCTCTTTGGGCGCGGGGAGGAGGAGGAGGAGGAGGAGGAGGAGGAGGAGGAGGAGGAGGAGGAGGAGGAGGAGGAGGCGGAGGAGGAGGAGGAGGAGGAGGAGGAGGAGGAGGAGGAGGAGGAGGAGGAGGAGGAGGAGGAGGAGGAGGAGGAGGAGGAGGAGGAGGAGGAGGAGGAGGAGGAGGAGGAGGAGGAGGAGGAGAGGAGGGAGGAGGAGGAGGAGGAGGAGGAGGAGGAGGAGGAGGAGGAGGAGGAGGAGGAGGAGAGGGAGGAGGAGGATGAGGAGGCCTGCCGTGGGTCTGCCGTGGTGTCGGCGTCGTCCCCCTGGGCGCGCCGAGGACAAGCGGCGCGGCGACGTATTTTTCTGCCCCTTCTCCCCCTCCTCCTCGTGTTGCTCTGGCTGCTCCCCCTCTCTCGCACCTGGGGTCCGACGTTCCAGAGAGATGCCACCTCTCGAAAAGCACGACCCGAGCCCTGGGCCACATCTTCTTGCCGCGTTTTCCCAAGGCTCGCCGAGCTGCGATGGCCCCGGGGCCCGAGCTCGCGCGAGGGCGCCCCGCGCGCAGCAGCTGCCGCGCGCGGAGCTCCACGGCTCCTCCCCGTGGCCTCCCACAGCAGTTTTGGCCCGAGCCCCGGCTGGAGCTCGGGGCAGCACGCCCACAGACACGAACCGGAGCAGACCGGGCGCCGCCGAGGGCCGCGCTGCCCGGGGGCACGGAGACCGCGCTGCCCGGGCCACTGCATGCCTGGGCGGCCGCGGTGGCGACGCGGCGCCCTGCAGGCGAGCGGCGGCCGCCGGGGCGAGCCTGTCCCCGCGGCCCCGCATCGGCGTCACACGGGCATGCTAGTACTGCGCAGTATGTGTGCGTCGGTCGCCCGTTTCCCCCCCCCCCCCCCAGGGCGACGCGCGCTTTTCTGGTCTACGCGCCGTGGCGGGCGCTTTCTGGCCATACCGCTCAGGAAACGATTCACTACAACACTCAAGGTGGTCATACTGTATGTTCGGGTCGGACGCACGCCTCCAAGGTGGACATATAGTACTAGTATGTCTTTGTGCATCCCACCGCCGGCCCGCCTGAGATCCCAGCGCTGCATCGTTTTTTACACATTGGTCGTTTTCGCCCAGGCTCAGGCCCCGGGTCCACCGCAGGTCGATCCGGCTCGAAGTCCAGCAGGCCGAGGGCTGACTTCTCGCGATGCTGCAACGTTGTCGCAGTGTCGGATCCCAGGGCCCCCAGGCCCCGCAGCCCGCAGGCATGACTGCCGCGGGCGCCGCCGCCGAGAGCGCCCCGCCCGAGCAGGGAGGCGGCGGGCCCTCGCCCGGCGCCGCGGCTGCGCCCCCGCCTGCTGCCTCGCAGGCCCCCCAGCCCGCAGGCCCGGCTGCCGCGGGCGCCGCCGCCACGGCGAGCGCCCCCCCGGCACCGAGCAGTGCGCCCTCGTCCGGCGCCGCCGCTGCGGCTGCGCCCCCGCCTGCTGCCCCGCAGGCCCCCCAGCCCGCAGGCGCGGCTGCCGCGGGCGCCGCCGCCACGGCGAGCGCCCCCCCTGGGCAGGGCGGTGAGCCTTTGCCCGGCGTGGCCGCTGCGGCTGCGCCCGCGCCTGCTGCCCCGCAGGCCCCCCAGCCCGCAGGCCCGGCTGCCGCGGGCGCCGCCGCCACGGCAAGCGCCCCCCCTGGGCAGGGCGGTGAGCCTTCGCCCGGCGTGGCCGCTGCGGCTGCGCCCGCGCCTGCTGCCCCGCAGGCCCCCCAGCCCGCAGGCCCGGCTGCTGCGGGCGCCGCCGCCACGGCGAGCGCCCCCCCGGCACCGGGCAGCAGTGGGCCCTCGTCCGGCGCCGCCGCTGCGGCTGCGCCCGCGCCCGCGGCTCCGCAGCATGCTCCGCAGGCCCCCCACGCCGCCACGGAGGGCGCCCCTCCAACGCTGGGGAGCGGTGGGCCCTCGCCCGGCGTCGCCTCTGCGGCTGCACCCAGTCATAGTGAGGCTGCAGCTCCCATGGAGGTAGACCTCGCCGGCGACGGGCCTTCGGCGGCACCAGGGGTTGGCGGCGGCTGCCGAGACAGCGCGGAGCCTGGCGAGCCGCAATGCGGCGTGGGCGCTGCCAACGAGCCCACGCCCAGGCCTCTGGACAACACACAGGGCGCGACCCTGGCAGCTGGCATCCCGCCTCGAGCTGGCGGGGAGCCCGCCGTGGGCGCTGCCTCTGCCTCCGCCCCGACCGCAGCTACCTCCCAGACCGCCGACGCTGCCAGCGGTCCTGCCATGGCCCCCGGGGCTGGCCCAGCCACAGCTGCAGCGCCTCGCGCCGCCAGCGAGCCCCCCGCGGCCCCTGCCAAGAAGATGCGGGTCGACGGCGGGCCTGCCGCGGCACCTCCGGGCAGAGCGGCTGGCGAGGCGCCGCCGCTCAAGAGCAGGAAGCAGCACAGCGGCGGCCTGGCGGCGTCGCCGGCGCCCCCGCCGGCGGCCGCGGGCGCGGCGGCTGGGCCCCACGAGCCGAGCGGGGACGGCGCAGCGGCGGCCGGCCCCGCCGACGAGGCCTCCAGAGGGCCCTCCGTCGGCGCCGCGGGCGCAGCCGGCGCGCCAGGCCCCGCCCCCGCAGCCGAGGGCGCGGCAGCCACGCCCAGCGCGGCCAGCGCGGCGGGCGCGGGCGGCAGCGCGGCAGCCAGTGTCGAGAGGGTCGGGCCTCCGCGAGCGGGGGTGAGGCCGTGCGAAGGGGATATGGGGACGACGCGGGAGGGTGAGGTGGGGGAGGGAGGGGAGTCGAGGAGCAGCACATAGCACACACATGGGTTGTCGGAGATCCGCGCGGACCTCCGACTGCTTATGATTACTGTGTTTTTTTTTGGTTCCTCCAGGAGAGGGAAGGGAGAATGGCAGGGGCAGGGGGGACAGGGCGTCCACAGGCAGCTCAGCTGCCGATGCCAGCGCGCCCGGCAGCGAGGCCCCAGCAGCTGGCGAGGAGGGCGCTCCGTAGCCATTTTGGCTCAAGTTCGGGCTCAAGCGCACGCAGCATTTATGGCCCCAGCACGCGTCTTTGCTTTCCCGCCTGATGGATACGGTGTCGACGATGAGGGGCACGGTCATGACCAAGACTGCCCTCACGGCGGTGATCGCGTGCGACGTGAAGACCGGCGTGACCAGCACGATCTTGAGCATTCTGGTGAGCACCTGCTGCGGCTAAGGCGATGAAGAACGGGAAGTTCGCCGTGCCATGATGATGATGATGATCAGGATCCGCCAGACGAAGGCAGCGACGATAATTATGGTCAGGGCGAGGCGGCCCAATATTGTCATCGAAGTCTTCCCCCAGAAAGCCCTCAAGGACGAGTTCTGAAGGCCTGCCGTCTGCAGTGAGCGCTGCGAAGATGCTTCGTGCGTGCTCCTTTTCCACCTCTCTCTCCTCCCTCCTCAGACTAACTTTAGTGGCATTTTTCTCGCACCGACTGGAGGCTACGTGGTCGGACCTGGTCGTGCATCCCCGTGGCGATCGGCGAAGGCGCTGACATGTATTCCACACCTGCTTCGCGAAGAAAACCATGCGCTGCTCTTGCAGCCGCCCCCCAAAACGAAAAAACAACGGCCGGCGTGCCCGAGGTCCCAGCCCCAGCAGACCCCCCCAGTGCAGCCGAGCCCGCTGCTGCCCCGACCGCCGACGCCGCCGTGGCCCCCGGCGCGGGCCCGGCCACGGTCGCAGCGCCTCCCGCCGGCGCGGCCGCGGGCGCCGCCAGCGAGCCTCCCGCGGCACCTCCCGGCGGCGCCCCCGACGAGGCGCCGCCCTGGAAGAGCCGGAAGGAAGCGGCACGGCGGCGGCGGCGGCCTCGCCGGCGCCCCCGCCGGCGGCCGCGGGCGCGGCGGCGGCGGCGCCGACGCCGCGGCGCCCGTCGTGCCAGGCCCCGCCCCCGCCTCCGAGGGCCCGGCAGCGGCGCCCGGCGCTGCCGGCGCCGCGGGCGAGGGCGGCGCCGGCGAGGGCGCGGCCGGCGGCGGCGCGGCAGCCAGTGCCGAGGGGGCGTCCGCAGGCGGCGCAGCTGCCGAGGTCGGTGCGCCCCCAGCAGCGAAGCCCGGGCAGCCAGCGGGGAGGGCGCTCCGTAGCCATCTGGTTCGAGTGCGGCTCGAGCACAGGGATCGTGCGGAGCATGGCCCCAGCATGCGTCGCTTCTGCCCAGCCTGGTGGGCACGGTGCCGATGATGGAGGGCGCGGTCATGACCACGACGGCCCTCACGGCGGCGACCGCGGATGGCTGCGACGTGAAGGGTAGCGCAATTAGCACGACCTTGAGCGTTAACGCGAGCACCTGCTGCGGCCGACACGAGGAAGAACGGCATGCTCGTCGTGCCGGGCCTCGGGATTATCCAGATCCACCGGAAAAGGGCAACGCAACTAGCCATGGTCACACGGTATGGTCAAGGCGCAGCTGGCCAAGATTGTCGTCGCAGTCTTCCTTTGAAGGTCCTCAAGTACGAGTTCTGAGGGCATCCCGTCTGCGCCTGTGCTCGTCTTCTTCCCTTTCCATTACGTCCTCAGTCCTCAGAGGAATCATACGTAGTGCCATTTCGTTCAGACTTGCTGGAGGGTGCGTGGTCAATCGGCCGTCTGGCTCGATGAGTTCTAGCGAGGCAAGCATCCATATTTGCGTGCGTCGAGGAAGCACGTACATCCTGCCAAAATATTCATATTTACTTGGGACTCAGGGGAACCACCCCCCCCAGCACAACCAGACCACGTGGACGGCCTTAAAGCGTATTTGCTGGCTTGTCGCTTTGCGGTTGATCGGGGGTTTCCGTAAATGGAAGGTTCGGATCTCTGAAGCCGATTTGTGTGGAGGACCTCCAGTGCGAGAGCGCCAGTCTGAGGTTCGTCCCGATATCCCATCCTGACCTTTGGATTCTCCAGGCTCCCTGGACTCATCGGAAAGAGTGTCAGAAGGTGCGACTGGGGGCCTCACTTCATCGCGCGCTAGGTGTCAGGATGACGTGAGTTCACGTAGAAACTCCCTCGAACAAGATGGTAGCCATCGTGGACCCCAAACAGAGCGGTATTGCACAGTGGAGGTGAAAGCTATTCGGTGTAAGCTATGTGGTGAAAGCTAAGCGATGTGAGCTATGGAGGTGAAAACTGTGCGGTGTAAGCTGTGTGGTGCAAGCTATGTCGTGTAAACCAGGGGCGTGTGAGCTGGAGGTGAAGGGCGTAAACTATATGATGTAAGCGACGCTGTGTAATCTGTGCGGGGTAAGTTATTCCGGAGGGGAAAAACACACAGACACAATTAATCGTCGATCCCCATGAAAATACGGAAAAATATGGGAATTGGGCGGGAAGGCAAAAACCCAGAACATATGAGACAATATGGGGAATCTTTTTATTTGTGTGTATGTATTTGTGTGTGTCCTGGGGCCCCTTCAGTTCCGTGGTGCAAGCCGCGTCGTGCAGGCTGTGTGTCGAGAGCTGTTTCGCTCAAGCTCGGGGCACGCGGCGCCCACGAGGTGGCACGGGCCGCAGCGCGGCGAAGCCTCGGCATGCCCCTCGAGCGTGCGGCGCCCGCGAGGCGGCACGGGCGGCACCGGGGCGAAGATCCGACATGCCCCCCAAGCGCGGGGCGCCCACGAGGCGCCCACGAGGCGGCAACGTGGCTAACGCTCGACGTACCCCCCGCAAGCGCGGGGCGCCCACGAGGCGCCCACTGAGGCGGCCTGCGCGGCAGCTCGGCGCACACCCGCCGTCCCTCCTGAGCGCGGGGCGCCCAGGAGGGCGCCCACGAGGCGCCCGCGAGGCGACACGGGCGGCAACGTGGCGAACGCCCGGCATACCCAACCCACGGTTCCAGAAGGCCCAGGCATGGGCCCTTGCGTGCAAGCACCGCCCCCGCCTTCCTGTGCCCCGTCTCCCTAATGAAAGCTGTGCGCAGCCCGCCCAGCTTCTAGCGGAAGAGGCTCGCTCCCGCCCCGCAGATCAAACAAAAAAAAAAAAAAAAAAAAAAAGTGCAAGCACCGCGCGGGCCAACGAGTCCGTGGTCCGGCAGCGGCCGCTGCGCGAGCCGGCGAGGCAAGCACACGGCAGAAGGGGCCCTCCTCCCCGAGGCCGCCGCCCCCGCGGACGCCCCCGGCGCGCCCGAGCCCGGCGGCGCCGCAGCGGCCGCCGGCGCCGCGCCGGGAG
>CAUYUJ010019998.1:2500-25000 GCA_963575745.1 Prorocentrum cordatum
ACTTCGCAACCTCGGTCGTGACGTACCGCGGCCCAGTTGGATCCCAATAAATCCACATCTGGTCGCACCCGAAAGGGACATCCACCCTGAAATTTCTGCCGTCGACGCCCGTAGATGGACCGCATACCCAACTGCTGTTGCCAGATGGGGCTGGAACGAAGCGCCGTGCACGGTCAGAGTCGATGAGAATCTGAAACTCCTCGACGCAGCCAGGATGCACGCGGACCTTAGCTCTTTGCACGCGAGCGCCGTCGAGAGGATGTCGGACCTGTCTTCTGTTGAACGGGAGGAGCTCGTGGGTCTCCCGCCAGTTGCTCCAACTGCCAATCATCGAAAAACAGAGAACGGCACAAACACAGACTTCCTAGAGGCCTCCTACATGGGGTCGGAGTAGATGGGGTCGGAGGATCGCGCCGCATCGGCGATGCATCGGCGATGCATCGGCGATGCACCGGCGATCCATCGGCGACGTCGGCGATGCATCGGCGACGTCCACGTGAAGGAAGTCGGGTTCCGCATCGGGCTGCATCGGCGATGCATCGGCCATGCGGCGCGATCCTCCGACCCCACCTACTCGGACCCTATCTAGGATTAGGTCGGGCATGTCCTCCTGCAGGCGGATTTTGAAGGCACATGCGGAATAGCCACAAATGCTCGAAAATCTTCAAAAATGGTAGAACATCGTCCCCTGACTGAGTTCTGAATACGTTTGAACCTTCCTCCTGTCGAGGGACAGGCCCAACTGAAGCCCAGAAGCAGACCTCCGAACGTCCGCGCAAGCTTCTTGGGTCGGCGCCGGACTCCTCTGCTCCCCGGGAACACGTGGAGCGTGCAGGGGCGGCGCCAGAGGTGCCGCCAGGGGGGGGTCCAGCGCCGACACGCGAAATCCGCGCGGACCTCAGACAGTTCATGCCTATACATATGTACATGTAGATATGCATACATATATATAACACATGCATGCATGCATGCATGCATGCATGTGTTATATATATGAGAAACATATGGATATACATATACATAGATATACATGTATATACATATGTGTACACACTTATACATATATGTATATATGTATTATAAACGTATACACGGTCGGGAACGTGTGCTCCGCGTGTCGCGGCGGCAGCCCCGGCGACACGCTGCGCCTTCCAGGGGGGGCAGCGCGGCGCTCCGCCCTGCACGGCAGCAGGCCGGGCGAGGCCCGGGACGCTGGCGCCTGGGAGTGCGGACACGGTCCGCGTGTACTGCGGGATGACGATTAATAAAAAAGGGGAGAGAGAGAGCGATGACAAAAATAGTTTTCTGCTATTTTCTGCACCATTTTTCATCGGCCTGACCTAAGGAACGATAAATAAGGAACGAAGCCCCTTGTTTACCCCAAGGGATAACGCATAAGGAACGATAAATAATAAACAACGCATGAGGAACTGTAAATAACGCATGCAAGCCTAAGGAACGACCGAGCCCCTTTTGAAAAGTAAGTGTTCCTTATTCAAGCCGCTCACTGTAATGCGGGATGACGATTCATAAAAAAAGGGGAGAGAGCGATTACAAACATAGTTGTGTGCAATTTCCGCACAATTTTCTGACTGGAGGAGAACGATTCAAAACATAATTTTCCAGCCCGCGGCCGGTTTTTTCTAATCGTCATCCCGGGCGCCGCCGCGTGAACACGACCCCCAGTCATTTATTAATCGTCATCCTCCATTAGCGCCGAAGCGCGGTGGGCCTGAACTGGCATCGCGACACTAGAGGCCTCCCAGAAGGGGTCCGAGCCCATGGGGTCGGAGGATCGCGCCGTCGCCGAGGCATCGGCGAGGCGTCGGCCGACGTCGGCGATGCATCGGCGCCGTCGGCGTGGAGAGAAGATCGGGCTCCACATCGAGCCGCATCGCCGACGCATCAGCGGCGCATCGGCGCGATGCTCCGACCCCACCTGCTCGGATAGGGGGCCACATGTGAACCCCACCCCTACCCCCCACGACTTCTGAGGGGGAGGGCGGGGTTCACTTCGTTCGGGAGCTCCCGAGCGAAGTGAACCGCACCCTCCCCCTCTCAGAAGCCGTGGGGGGTAGGCGTGGGGTTCGCATGTGGCCCCCGATCGGACCCCACCCGGGAGGCCTGCGAGGGTGGCGCGCCGCAGCGCGCCCAGGGGGCCTGCGCCGGCGGCGCGGCACGCCTCGAGCAGACGCTCCCGGCCGCAGCGCCCTCCTCTGCCCTTCGAGCTCACGGAGAAGCGGTCGGCCACGCTCCACGCCGCCCGCCGCCTCCGGGGCGGCGGGCCGCGGCACGCCGCCACGGCGGTCTCCAGCTCCCGCACCAGCTCGGCGACCTCGGCCTCCGCGCAGCCTCCCGGGGCCAGGGCGCGCCTCGCCCGGTCCCGGGCGGCGCCGTCCATGGCGGCGAGCGCCCGCGCGAGGGCCTGCTGGTCGCTCTCCGCCCGGGCGATCGCGGGCATCCTCGGCCGCACGCCGTCGCACAGCGCGTGCCGGATGTGGGCCTCGAGCTCCAGCTCCTCCCGCCGGCCCTCGGGGAGCCGCTGGATGTCGGTGTCGCCGGCCTCGGAGAGCGGCGCGGCGGCTAGGGGGTCCGCGGACATGAACATGGACAGGCGGCCGTCTGGGCCGCCGGAGAAGTTCAGCCGCAGGTCCCACTGCGAGCTCGGGGGCACGGGGAAGAGGACGCCGAGCATGCGCTCCGCGGCAGCGGGCCCGCGTATGAGGAGGGCCGACGCGCCGCACAACCGCGCGACCCTGGCAATGGCCGGCTCTGGGCCGCTGGGCCCCTCCTTGGGCAGGTCGCCCACGAGGGGCTCGGAGAACGACTTGGAGCGGATGTACCCAACGGCGCAGACGTCCCACCTGGGGTCAAAAGAGTCGAGCGCCTCCAGGACCGCGCCCAGCTTGCGCAGGAAGCCGTCCACGTAGGCGGCGTCGTCCTCCACGACCAGGCAGCAACCACTGTCTGCAGGTCCTTGCGCGAGGCGCAGCAGCACTCCGTGCCAAGTCAGCCACAGACCCACCGCCCCTGGCGTGAGCGCCATACCGCGCACCTCCCTGGGGGGCGCCAGCGCCTGCTTCGCACCCTCTGCTGTCAGAATGTCTGTGCTGATGCCAGCCACGTCCAGGATTCTGCCGTCCACAGCAGAGACGCGCTCCTGCAGGCCTCCGAGCCCCGCGAGCGCGAGGGCCGCCAACTGAGACTCTGCGCGGTCCTGCCTGCGGTCCAGATTCATCCACAGCACGCGCTCCAAGCGCGAGGGACGAGCAGCCCCACCGCTCGAGAGCAGCATGCTGTCCAGAGGGGCAGAAAAGATCGACGACGCACCAACGTCCCGCTACCGACCAAATGCGGTCGCCGTTTGCGGCAACACACGCTCATCCGCCATCGTGTCGCCTGGCACGTTCAGGCGTGTCGTATTGACAGTGCTGTCTGGACAGGCTTCTGCTGATTTCCCGATCTGCCCCCCAGTGCCCCGTACAGTACGGACCCGACCACAATAAACTTTCCATTTAAAAAAAAAAACCACCCTGAGACCCCAGGACGTCCACGGATTGTTGGTGTGGGAACGTCACGCTCTCAATGGCAGAACCATCGAAACCCAAGAAACTCAGGGCAAACTGGAAAGTAGCATGGTGATTCTTGGCATGGGTTTCCACTGTAGGTCCCCAGGCGTGCAAGCCGTCCCCCGGCAACCTCCCGCATCTTTGACGGCCCTGACGCCCGGCCAAGGCACTCTCAAGACGGCCAAGGGGGGCCCCGAGGGAGAGGGCTACCATATGTTCCCAAGACGTATCCTAGTTCCTCCTCCTCCTCCTTTTCCTCCTCTTCCTCCTCCGCCTCCTCCTCGTCTTCCTCCCCCATTAAGAAGGTCCACGAGGGTAGCGCACCCCCAGGACACAGCAAGGTACAGATGATTATGCATACTCGCTCATGGTCCACACATCGCCCCCCCGTCATCCCCGACAACTAAGACCATGCGCGCGTACTCGTTTACCTGAAAAAAGAGCCTGTTGCACAAATCCGTTACAAAACAACATACGTTTCACACATGCGCGCACATGTAAACATCACAAAAAAGAAGTTGTTGTGTAAGCGTGTCAAGATAACATCAGCCAAATCCCGTCCCAAAGCTGGCAATTGCTCTGCCTTCGCGCAATTGTGAAGATCATGGGAAAGCCGTGCGACGCTTAGAAATTCCGTCCAGTGTCCGCGTTCTCATCACACCACGCGGATCACCTGAAATGATCTAGCAAGCGCCCCAATGCACAAACACGTCTCACATGTTCGAAGCCGCTCGAGGCGAAAAGTTCTTATGCCCCAGCGCCTTACTTTGCTCTGGGGCAAAGGACCTGATATGGCTGCTGATGTTCCCTCCCTTCCCACCTCCCTATCCGCCGCAGCTGGACTTGACGCAGCAGCGCGTTCAGTCCCAACCTTGGCTGCGGCGACGCAAAGGGCAGGACGATGACGTCGACGACGACGAGGAAGTCGAGGGCGAGGACGAGGACGACGGCGACGACCAAGCAGACTAGCCAGACAGTCCTGTCAGACCCAGCCAGGTAGACCAAACAGACCAGCCAGGTAGATTAACCAGACGAACCAGACCAGCCAGCCGTTCGGACCAGCGAAGCACAGAACAGACAAAACAGACCAACCAACCTGCCTGGACCAAGCAGACTAGCCAGACCAGCCAGCCAAACTTGCCAAGTAGATCAACAAGATCAGGCAGACCAGCTAGCCGTTCAGACCAGCGAAGCCCAAACCAGACTAAGCAAACCAACCTGCCCGGACCAAGCAGACCAGCTAGACCAGCCAGTCAGACCGGCCAGGCAGACCAACCAGACCAGTTAAGCTGGAGCGTAAGTCCCAAGCATCAAGCTTGCTCTGTTGAAGCTTGGCGTCCCGCCGTGTGCTAGTCTAGTTGGTCTGACTGTTCTGGTTGAGTCCACGTTTTCGTAGCTTTCGTCGCTCGTCGTGCTCATCCGTGGTCTGAATTCTGTCTTCCTTCTCCGTTATTTGTCCTCTCTCCCCCTCGCAAGTTCGTTGCCCATTCGGCTTATGTTCCATCGCTTTCCGATTCAATCGGGACCAGACCAGTCAGACACCGGCCAAGACCAACCAGACCAAGCAGACCATATGCAAAATATGCAACGTAGTAAAACACATGCAGAGCAAAAACATAACTGCAGATCTTGAGCTAAAGCTCCAGCGCTAAGCTCAAACCAGACCCACCAGACCAGCCACACCGGATGCAGCAACAAAAAACTGAAACGCAAGACAAGCCGCAAAGCAAAACAACTGCAATGCAAAACAAACTGCATTTCGGTCGTAATCGTTGGCGCTGCCAGTGGTGCCCTCCAGCCTTTATAGGCACCGCAGAACAAGCTGCAAAACAAGCTGCAATGCAAAAACAACTGATACGCAAAACAAGCTGCAAAGCAACAAAACAAACTGTTTCTCGGTGGTCGCAGTGGTTGGCGCTGCCCTCCTGGACTTCCTCTAAGCCACTCTCGCCCGAATCCCAAGCTAAGGCTTCAGGCCTGAGCTCAAACCAGACCAACCACACCAGCCAGACCAGCTTCAAAACAAGCTGCAATGCAAAACAGAAACTGCTAAGCAGAACAAGCTGCAGTGCAAACGCCACTGTTTCTCGGTGGCCGTAGTGGTTGGCGCTGCCTCCCTAGACCTCCCTTCTCGCCCGAATCCTAAGCTAAGGCTTAAGGACTAGGCTCAAGCCAGACCAACCAGACCAGCCAGCCCAGATGCAACACAAACAGCAATGCAACAACAAATGCAATGCTAAAGCAACCGTTTTTCAGTGGTTGTAGTGGTTGGCGCTGCCTCCTTGGACCTCCCCTAAACCACTCTCGCGAGAATCCTCTGCTAAGGCTTCAGGACTAAACTCCAACCAAGTCCACCCACACCAGCCAGACAAGACCTGAAGCTTCAAGCTCTAGCTTAAGGCTGAAGCTTCAAGTTTGCTCTTTAAAGGTTGGCGCCCCGCCGTGCGCTACAGGGCTAAGAACTTTATAACCATGCGGGCCACACAGGCACGCCGCCAGGCGCGTGTAGAAATCAGTCCAAAACCCTTGGCGTTCGAAGCATGTCAGGATTGGAATCGTCAACGCACATCGAAAGCCGAATGTTGTTCAACCAAGAGATCTGCCACAATTCTTGCGCACGTCTTGAACGTCACCGTCGTCAGCGCCATCGCAACACCACAATTATCGTCATCGTCGATCGCCGACATTGCTGCCATCATTAGTCAAATACCTTCACCATCGACACGTTGACATCGTCGTTATCGTCGTCACCAACATCGGTACCGTCATTGACCGTGTCGTCGTCATCGTCAGCATCGCGACCACCATCGCGACCATCGTCATCGTCATTATCATACCGCGCCAGCGTGCCACGCGCGCCAGCGCGGCTTTTGAGACGCGCAGGAGAGTTCCCACCAGAAGGCGCAATCGGAGCCGCATCACCTGTGCCAAACCATCTGGCCGCACTGTGCGCGAGCGTTCGCGCGCCAGCGCGGCCGCAGAGATGCGCTAGCAAATGCGACTCGGCAACCGCAATCGTGGCCGCATGGGTGTTGCCAAACAAGTTGCGGTTGGGAGGGTGGGATGCTTGCGCGAGCAGTGGAGTTGACGGCCTCAAGTTCTGCAAAGTGCATTGCACCACATAGCTTGCACGACGTAAAATGCACCACATAGATTCTCTGTTCGAAAAAAGAACAGATGCCACCCCTTCCAAACCCAGACTTCACCGGCCGCCCTGGGCCACTGCAAATTACGCACCATGCTCCCTCATAGCTAATTTCCCATGTGAGCTCATACCATCGCAACCGACTGGTTATGCCCCCCATCATCCGTGTCCAATAATACTACGCGCCACGCAGGAGTCACATGCAACAAATACAAAGCCTACGCGCGCATGCACCTGTCAGAGTCGCATCATACGTTTTAGGGTTGAAGGCACTTCAGGATACAAGCATCCACAACCACCGGCTTTCCATCATAAGTATTGCAAATTCTCTGCCCGCGTTCACATACTGAAATCATGTGAGAAGCACACAATTTGAGGAATATCGACAAGACCCCGCACATTCCTCTTACCACGCGGTTGATCTGCTTTGATCCGGCGTGCACGGTTCCGTTCAAGTAATACCATACGGCTCGCACGCGCGCGCCGCCACGCGCGTGTATCGAAATCATTACAAAACCATGTGTCCTCGAAACATAAAAGCAGAAGTTAAAACATATATACATATATATATATAACAAGTTTCCGCACAAGCAGACCACTTCAAGAAAACAACTCGCAACCCAGAAAGAGCTATCGGCACAAACATCTCCAACGATCACCGCTCGCACACGGAAAACATATCAACTGTCAAACATTCGCAGCTGGACCCCAGATAACGGCAATACCTCGCAGCATCGCCGTTGCAAACATGCCGACTTGAACCTTGAACCACAATGTATACGGACTGGCCAGATCGGCAAGCTGCTGCGTCCCATGCGATCCTGAGAGCCCCAGTGCCTGAAGAACGAGCATGGCGACCCTGGCTGCTGTTCTGAGCATGGCACAATACCCAAGGACGCTGCGCACAGACGCTAAGTATAACCGCGCCCACGTGAGTGATAAACAGCAATGAATCATCAAGATCTGCGCTGCCGCATACTCCGAGCTTCTTAATAAGCGTCGCGCGGGCGTCATTCCCGCCGACAGCCCCACATCGACCCCCGTTGCGGGCAGCCACCGCGCGCCGCAGGCGCTCCGACCCCCGTCGCGGAGCGACGACGAGGCGAGGTTGACCCCCGTCTGGGGGGGAGGGGTACCCCCCCCCACGCTGATCAAGAAACCCAGAGCAGGACTGGGGGGGCGGAAGAACTTCGGCGGCGGGATGCCGATCAGCGGCTGGCGGCCCCTCCGCGTGGCCCCGATGCGCCGTGCCTGGGTCGCCCCGACGGGTCTGGGCTCCTGGTGCTGCCCCTTGGCCGCTCGACCGCTCGGGCGCCGCCCCCCGCGCGCGCGCCGCCCTGCCGGTCTCTGCTCGTTTCCCGCCCCGCTCTCCGTCTGATGTGCCACAGTTGCATCAGCCCTTGGCCTCGGAGAAGGGGGAGCAGCAGGAGGAGGAGGAGGAGGAGGAGGAGGGGGAGGAGGAGGAGGAGGAGGAGGAGGAGGAGGAGGAGGAGGAGAATTAGGAGGAGGGGGAGGAGAAGGAGGAGTCTCGCCCGTCGGGAGCCTCGTCTTGGTTGAACGCCTATCTGAGCAGGCCCCGTAGGTGAGGGGCCCCGCGGATGGCAATACCAAGCCTGACCTTTGCGCTGAGCAAGAGAGCTGGATGGGACAGGGCGGGCGCGCAGAACGAGTGCAGGCAGTCGAATGCTATAAGACAAGATGTAAGAGCTGGATCAGTACCACGAGGCAGCCGGGGATGAAGGAACTCAAAGGATCATCACCCCATCCCTCGGGCCGAGCAGGTAGAAGACGACGAAGAACAGGAGTGATGATAGGGCATCATGCGTCCTCCGACGCATGCGCGGCCAAACTTCCGGTTCTGAACACCCTGTCGGAACCGACGGGACGTGTCCGCAACAAGCACAAATGACAGGACCGTCTCGCTGCCTTGCAAGATAGTGATGGAGTGGACTGGGTACTGGCCCGGGACATCTGAAGGGACCCACTCTTTCAACCTGCGAGCGACGATCTGAGAGATGGGATCCGTACGCAAGTCTGGAGTGATGAACTTCACGAGTTTCCTCTGATCGTTTCTCCTGCTGAGATCCACTGGGAGCCTGGTGAAGTATTTTGACCCGCGGAAGCGGAGGAGGAGGACGACGACGACGACGACGAGGACGAGGACGAGGAGGAGGAGGAGGAGGAGGACGAGGAGGACGACGAGGAGGACGAGGAGGAGGAGGAGGACGAGGAGGACGACGAGGACGATGACGAGGACGAGGAGCGACCGTACCAACGACGAGGACGAGGAGGAGGAGGAGGAGGAGGAGGAGGACGACGAGGACGAGGACGGGGACGGGGACGAGGCGCCCACTCCTCGAACGCACAGTACGAGAGCGACGGGTGCTGTCGGCCTGCGCCCCCATAGAAGAAGCGCACGCTGGGCACACATCGTGCGCGACGCTGGGCGCCCAAGTGTGCGTGAGAACGGGTTCAACAACACGACACGCGAGCGGAAGAAAGAAGAAAACGTCTCTCTCGTCTCGGCGCCGCGCAGAGTTCGCCTGAGCGTGGCGCTCCCTCCTCGACGCGGCGCACAGGAGCTACGCTCGACAGGTTTTCTTGGGGAGGCGAGGGGGCACGCGCGAGTGGGCGCCTCGTCGCCCGTCACTAGGGGGCCACATGCGAACCCTACCCCTACCCCCCACGATTTCGGAGGGGGAGGGGGGGGGTCACTTCGCTCGGGACGAACGAAGTGAACCCCACCCTGCCCCTCCGAAATCGTGGGGGGTAGGGGTAGGGTTCGCATGTGGCCCCCTGGTCACGCGTGCCGTGGCAAACATACCCATCTACCACTTGCAAATGTGTAGGACGAGTGGGCATCCCGGGCCCGTCGCGCTCATGCAGAACCCACAGCGCAGCTGGAGCTTGAAATCAACGAGGGAGACATCAAGCAAAATCCACCGTCCACCACGCGCGCGATTGGCTCCAAAGGGCCCCACGAGGTCTCCAAGTTCACCATTGTGGGTCTCATTGGTTCACCACATGGGTCTCTTCTCTCCTTCTCCCGATAAGTCGCTTGGGCACCACTTTGGGATGGGGTGGTGTGGGTACGCGAAGCGCCAGAAACTAAGTTCAATGTAACAAGAATATGTGAATGCTCACCTCTTGCCGTTCAGATGCCAATCCTCCCTTGGAACAGTTGGAAATCAAAGGTGCATGCATTCTATGCAGGTGAAGTGGTTCCTTGCCTGCGGGGGGCACTGAGGTGCTGACACGTGCCCGATGCAAACCAATAGCTCTGCAGGCAAGTCTACCGTCGCGCTTGAGCCGTGGGCTACAATTGAGAAGATTGAAGGGGAGGAAAAGCAAGATCAAGGAAACTATCCTGCTCAACATCTGGACGGGTGACGAAACTGCGGGTGAGGCCGTACAAGTCAACACTGCGCGCAACAAGACACCAAGCGGGCCTTGTCGGCTGAATGAAGGCCAGCGTGTACCATCTCGGTCCTTCCCACCCCGATGTGTAAACAAATGGAGGGTATCGATCCGACCAACTGCATTGGAGGAGACGGCCATCGATCGCATGGTGTACGGGCTCGCTGGGCATACCAAAATCCAGTGACCAGAGCTGGCTGTGGGACGCAGTCGCATGTTTACCTGGCCAAAGGAACGCACATATCAAGTGTTTCGCGGTCTGTAGAGAGGCCTGCGGCGCAGTCACGGGAACTCTCCGCCACCTTCATCGTACAAGGAAATTACCACGGCCTTGCAACCCTTAGACACGACCCATCAACGAATGACCTCTCCGTGCGGTGTACAGGGGATCAAAGAGTTCTGCAAGGAGTACGGTAAAAAGGATACATGCAAGGGTGCTGCATGGGTCTCGGCGGCTGTACGAGCATCGCAAGCATGGGGGCGACATGTCTGTAGACGACCTGAAGGTATCGAGAGCTGCTGCGCGACATGTTGGTACGGCGCAACAATAAGAGGCATAGGACATAGATCACGAAATAATGTGAACAGAAGAGAGAGCGCACAAGAAACAGGAGCCACTCGCAACTTTTAACATGTATCACTGTGGGCCACCGAAAGTCGCTCCGAAATGACTGTCTGCACTGTTCTAAAACAGCCACAGCTGTACTGCGCGTGTGAATTAGCAGTGCTCGTCCCCGCGGTGTGAGGGTGCGGCAACAGCATTCGCTAATCGCTTCGAGATCACTTGTGTTCGAACTTGGGCGCTGCCCCGATTCATTCACGCGTCCGTGGCTTTACCTGCCAGGCCTGGTGTAATCGCGTACTTGATCTAATCACTCGTCGCTGTGAAACCCCAACTGCGACCATAATAGCCTACCTTTGGGCGTCCCATAGCTTGAACCAAGTGCACCGAAAGCACAGTCATTGCATGTGCTGCCGCTGGCTTTCGCTATGTTTCCGCCGATTTCCGTTGGGACGCACATCTTGACCTACACTTACTCAATATTTCTGTCGTTTTATTATTTTTTATGTTTATTCAGTTGTTATATATTTTTTATCTTGGCCCGAGAGCCTCTCCCTTACGGGCCTTGGCTCCTGCCCCCTGCGGCTCCCCCCCTCGTGGACCTGCCCTGGAGCTCGGAGCCCGGTGCCCCCCCCCTGGCTCTGGACCCCCTCCTCCCTGCCCGCTCCCTCTGAAGGGGCCCTGGGACACACAAATAGATACACACTAATAAAAAGATTCCCCATAATTTCCCATATTTTCTGGGTTTTTGCCTTTCCCCCCACCTCCCATAGTTTCCCATATTGTCGGGGGAATCGACGATCGATCGTGTATGTGTGCTTTTCCCCCTCCTGAGCCTCAACCATCTGATCCCGTTCGCTCCGATGCTCGTTCGTCGTCGGCCCTCCCTGGCCCCGCCCCGTGCACTGGCCCCTCCCCGCGCCCGAGCACCAGGCCCTCCCCCTGGCCCAGGACGCCTGCCCCCTGGCCCCGCCTCCCGGCCCATCCCCCATGGCCAGCGCCCGCGCCCCTCCTCCCCTTGGGCCCCGGAGCCCTTCCCTCCCGTCCTTGTCTCAAGTCGAGCACGTCCCTCTACAGGAGGAATATTCCAAAATAGCCAAAAAATATTATGGGGACGATTCTCCTTGAAATGTCTAACCATGTGTGAACATCGGTTGACCATGTTTAATGTGTCCTCCAAACTCCGCCTGTTGGGGGGGCATGCCCTAACTACCGAATCCTCGTCGTCGTCCGTTGGTCCTCGGCTTTCCTCGCCCCGAGACTGGCGCCTCCCCTGGCCCCTGGCCCCTGGACCCCGCGCCCCGGCCCCCGCGCCCCGGCCCCCGCCCCCAGCCATGGGGGTCCGTCGCTCTCCTGCACGCCCGGGTATGTCCTCCTCTCATCCTCCTCTCTCCTCCTCCTCCTCCTCCCCCTCCTCCTCCTCCTCCTCCTCCTCCTCCTCCTCCTCCTCCCTCCTCCCTCCTCCTCCCTCCTCCTCCTCCTCCTCCTCCCCTCCTCCTCCTCCTCCTCCTCCTCCTCCTCCTCTCCTCTCCTCTCCTCCTCCTCCTCCTCCTCCTCCTCCTCCTCCTCCTCCTCCTCCTCCTCCTCCTCCCTCCTCCTCCTCCTCCTCCTCCTCCTCCCCGGGCCCTTCTATTTTTTCGTCGGCCGTGGCTCGTCTGCCCACACCCCCGCCTCCCCGAGATGGCCCCACGAGGGCGACGGGATATGGCCGCGAGAGCCGCCCCCCCTTCGGCTGGCGCTGCTCCCCAGTGCAAGCTCCAGAGTGCGTGCGCCACCTGCTTTCGTTTCGACGTCGTCGTCGTCGGTCGGTCGGTCGGTCGGTCGGTCGTTCGTTCGTTCGTTCGTTCGTTCGCCGCCGTTCGTCCTCTCCCCAGCTCCAGCACTGACCCGCGCCCCCCCGCAGCCCCGCACGCCTGCATCCTCGCCTGGCCCGCGCCCCTCGGTCGCCTCTTGGCCCTGGAGCCACGTCTCCCCCCCTCGGGCCCTGCGCTCGGACGCGCTCGACGTACACGCCAGGCCGTGCGGTCGGCCCCAGGGGCTCGGCGTCTACGATCGGCAACTGTTGCTCGACGTGCCGCGGCGGCGGCCCTGGCGACACCCTGTGCCCTGCCAGCGGATAGCGAAGTGCTCCGCTCCACGAGGCTGGAGGCTGGGGAAGGCTCGGGACGCTGACGCCCAGGGGCCGCGACGTGGACAGCGTGTCGCGCCGAAGCGCGGTGGGCCCGAGCTGGCGGCCCGACGCGCTATCGGCTCGCAGCGACACGATAGCGTGTCGCGCCGAAGCGCGGTGGGCCGAAGTTCCCGACCGTAGACGCCCCACCTACCCAACATGCGGGGTGCTGGGGAGTCCACGCATCCACCGAACTCCTTCGCCGAACTCGCTGGCTCCGTGGCCGACCAGACGACGCGGTGTATGCATCGAACCCCGCCGACCTGCTCCCCCTCGCCGCCCCCCTGCAAATCTGTGCTGTTGAGCTCGGAGCCATATGGTTCCCCCTCCACGCCTGTGCTCCACCTAGAATGTGCCCCGAGCCCTCCGGCTTCGTTCCGTCCACGCTCCGTTCGTCATGTGCCCCGAGCCCTTCGGCGTCGTTCCGTCCACGCTCCGTTCGTCGTTGGTCGTCCTCGCCCCCCCCCTCCCTCCCCGTCACTGGCCCTGGCCCCTCTCCGCTGGTCCTGGAGCCTCCCCCTCGCCCGCGCCCTCGCGCCCCGCGGGCCCCCCCGACGTCGCTCCCTCTCCTCCGCGGGGGGCGCACGCGGCTTCGCTTGCGGCCCAGGCGTGCCCGCACCACGCGCCGAAGGAATGAGTGCGAGGCGCCAGGCTCTGCTGATGGGCTCCGCCCCGCCTCGTGGCCCCCCCCCCCTTCTCGCTGTCGTCCTCATCCTCGCCCCCCTTTCTCGGCCTCCTCCCCCTCTCCCTCCCCCCCCCCCTCCTCCTCCTCCTCCTCCCGTGTGTGGGGAGTGCCTCGATCACGGTTCGTCGATTCTCCGTTCGGTCGGCCGCCTCGGCCGGCGACCCGGGGATGGAGGTTCCCACAGCTTACGTCGATCACAATTCGTCGATTCTCCGGTCGGTCGGCCGCCTCGGCCGACGACTGTTTAGATTGCCACGGGAGGCCAGGATTTGGAGCGAGGGGCCCAGGGGATGACCTCCTGTGGTGCAGCAGGCTTCACGTGAGGAATACATCGCGTCTCAAGTGCATCCTGGTTTCTGCTGTGTTGTGCGGTGCGTGAGGCAGGGCATGGCATAGCATTGAGTAGTGGCGCTGGCGGTGCAAAGTAGTAATTCGGTCGAGGACCTTGGCTCAAAGCCCTGGCCGAGTGCCGCAGGGAAGTCCCTATCGAGACAATTTGTGGGGACTTCTTGAGGACCTGAGGCACAATTGTTTGGTGCATTCGGTCGGCACCAATTCGCCTCAGAAGCGCGGGGAGCGTGGCAACACCATCCCCGCGCCAATTTTATCTTTGTCCTGTTTGGCGCAAGGCTCGACGTCCGAGCGAGGAAAACATGCCCGAGCAGAGGAGCAACGAAGCGCGGCAACGCCGTTTGCTCCTCCGTCTCTCTCGTACTTGTGACACCCTCCTCAGGTTTAGGTTTCATCTCCCGATCGACGATATTCTTCATAATCCTTTTCCCATACCTCGTTTCAGAGCCTGGGATATCCTTCGTCTTATAACACAGGGAGTGAGTACAGAAGAACTGGCACAGGAAGAAGATCAATGAATAACGATATTATGTATTTTGCGCGGCCGTTCGTGGACCAGCCCCCGCTGCTGTCCACAAGCCCCCCCCTCCTCCTTCTCCTCCTCCTCCTCCTCATCCTCCTCCTCCTCCTCCTCCTCCTCTTCCACCTCCTCCTCCCCGAGGGCGAGGAGGAGAGGATCGGGACTGCCTCCGCTCTCTTCCGCTTCCACGCCCCCTACACGCGCTGCGAGTGGACAGCCACACACCGTGAGTAGTTTCCCGAGCTACGTGATCCTCTTCCTCCTCCTCCTCAGAGGCAGGGGAGGTGAGGATGAAGTGGAGGGCGGTCGTGCAGCGCGAATTAGACATGAGTTGGCTCGTTCGTGCACTTGATGCCCGATGGCGCGGCCTCAGCCTTGCGTGCCGCAGGCCGCTTTGAAGCAGGGCATGTGGCAACAGCTGCTTCCCTGAAGCTGGCGGCACATTGGGAGTACCATGGCACGCTGCAGGATAGATCGTAGCGGAGAGCAGTTCGGAATGCTAGTTGTTGTGTGTTGTTGCTTGTTTCTCTCTCTCTCTCTCTGTCTCTCTCTCTCTCTCTATCTCTGTCTTCGTGGGTGCTGCTGGTTGAGAAAGACAACGTTTGCCCACATATGCCAGGGACCATCAACAACACAATTGGAGCATCAGGGAATACATGAGCGGTTCCTGTTGGAAGACGTAATGACAGTGAGTGTAGGAGTCAGAGAGACGCCACGAAAGGGAAGCTTGCGACAAAGCTTCATTATAATCGGACAACACATGCAAGCACGACCATACGACATCACCGAAATCTATACACAAAAACCGATGCTGGCCATACCTGTCTGTACGGTGCGGCCATCAAGATACTCGCACGGATTATGCGACTAACTCTCCACGCACGTCGGCGTGTACATCCAGGGCCTACCCACGCATTGCAGCGTATAAACTCAACCTGCGGAACAACTACCAGATGAGCGGCGGATATGCGCCCAAGCTTCACTTTGCCGCTCACAATATAGAATGGGTAGCCCGCTGAGGATGTGTGCGAGGGGAAGACGCGGTTGGCGCAGGGGAGGCGATGAAGCTTCAGATGGGAGACGCTGGAGAGGAGAACGAGATAGAAAGCTCAGATGGCATTGCTTGGAGCCGAGATCCAGTATCGCAAGTGAGACATCAAAGCTTCACTTCCACCCGTCCGATCATCTCTCAGCGATTGCCAACGTGGACCCCGAACAGTGGATTTTTGCACTCTCGATCTTCAACATAAGCCGTCTGTGCGGTGCACCCCATGCGGCGCATGCGAGTGCACCACCTACGCAGTGCACCAGCCACAAGATCACCAGGTCGAGGACGAGAATCGCAGCAAGCGGGGCATCTTTAAGGACAAGCCACAGAGCATCTACCACAGAGCACCCGGGCGAGAACGAAGACATTTGACACCGGCCACGCAGCACCACTCACAGGGAACCATTGCGAGAACGAGCAGTCGCAACACTGACGGCTTCAGAGGGCACTAGCCATAGAGCACGAACGGTACGGCAACAGGGCGAGAGCGAGTAACAGCACCGTTCAAAGCACCATGGAGCACAAGGCAAGCAAGGAGCACCACCCACAGGGCACCAGGGCAAGAACGAGCAAACCCCGAACCCCGACCGTTGACATATCATAACAACACCAACCCTAGATAACCACTACTTGGACACCCAGGCGAGAACGAGAAACTCGCAACAGTTGAGACATCACAGCGCGTAAACGAGAGAGCACGGCCCGTGGTACCATGGCAATGATGCGAAAATTACAGCTATTCAGACATGAGATGGCACCAGCCATAGAGCACCACCCCGCAAGTGCCAGGACAAGAACGAGAAAGTCGCAGCCTTTGAAAGGCACCATGGACCAGCAGCAATAAAGCACCACCCGTCGGGCACCAAGGCAAAGGAACGATTCGAGACTTTTGTGGCGCAATAACACACTGGCCAAACAGCACCAACCACATGGAGCACCAGGGCCGCCACGAGACAATCGAGAACTGTGAAGCACTATAGTGCACCAGCCAAAACGCACCGCATAGGAAACATGGCACCAACCAGATGGCATCACCCATGTGGCAACCGCCATGGAATAACGAGACAATCGTGGCATCTTCGGCACTATACGGCACGGTCATAAAGCACCACCCACAAAGCACCAGGGCAAGAGCAGGCAAGCCGAGACCCTGAGGACACCATAGGGTGGCAGTCGTATAGAGCACCACCCATAGAGCACCTATGGCACCCGGCGAGAACGATAACATTCCGACCGTTCACATGTCCCAGGGCACCACCCACAGAGCGCCACCCATAAGGCACCAGGGCAAGAGCGAGAACATCGTGACCTCTAAAGCAGCACACGGCACCAGGAATACAGCACCAACCAGATGTAGCGCAGCATGCCAACAAGAATAGCACCGCGACCTTCAGAGCATCGTAGCACAAACGCCATGGAGCACCACCCACAGATCAGCAGGGCAAGAACGAAACAACCACGACCTTCGAGACAATAGTGCACGAACACTAGGACACCACTCGTACCGCATCAAAAAACAATTATCCGGGCGAAGGACCCAACCATACGCAAGTTTGAGAACCGCAAGGCAGGTGGGACGAAGCAAGGGGAAATCCCAATGGGGCCACAAACCGTGTGAGGGGTGCGCCAAAATGGAAGCCGCCATGCGAACTCTGCCACTGGGGCCTTCGGTGGAGCTCCCTATGGGGTCACGAACCATGTGAGGGGTGCGCCAAAATGCGGGGCCGCCATGCCAACCCTGCCACTGGGGCCTTCAGTGGAGCTCCCTACGGGGCCACGAACCGTGTGAGGGGTGCGCCAAAATGGTGCGGGGCCGCCATGCGAAACCTGCCAACAGGGCCTTCGGTGGAGCTCCCGATGGTGCCATGAACCGTGTGAGGGTACGCCAAATCTAAATGGGGCCGCCATGCGAACCCTGCCACTGGGTCCGTCGGTGGAACCCCCTATGGGGCCACAAACCGTGTGAGTGGTGCGCCAAAATGGCGCGGGGCCGCCATGCGAACCCTGCCACTGGGGCCTTCGGTGGAGCTCCCTATGGGGCCACGAACCGTGTGAGTGGTGCGCCAAAATGGTGCGGGGCCGCCATGCGAACCCTGCCACTGGGGCCTTGGGTGGAGCTCCCTATGGTGCCATGAATCGTGTGAGGGGTGCGCCAAAACGAAACGGGGCCGCCATGCGAACCCTGCCACTGGGGCCTTCGGTGGAACCCTCTACGTGGGTGAAACGCAAGGGGAAAGGAGGAATGGGAGGAGGGAGGAGGGGGAGGAGGAGGGAGGAAGGAGGACGAGAACGCGGGGACCGTCTCTTCAAAACGAAAACCCAACACCACAAGATGGTTGGGAACAAAATAGAATCGCGACCGTCACAGCGCCATACGACGCAAGCCATATGACACCACCAACAAGGCACAGATGCAACAACAAGAAAACCACCACCGTGAAGGCATAGATCACAGGTCTTATTTAGGACGCCAGGGCAACAATGAGAAAGTCGCGGCCTTCAACAAATCATAGGGGCCACGTGTGGGGCACAAGGTCGAGACAAAGAACTTCACATCAGACCACAATTACTTCCGCACACATTCGGTACTATTGGTTCAAAGACTATTTCGGAATTAGGGCGCTCGGCATAACACACCACTCATAGGGCACCAGGGCATCAATGATAACGCCGCGACCTTTAAGGCATCACAGAGCATCCATGGCGATGCATCGGCGACGTCGGCGTAGAGAAAATCGGGCTCCGCATCGAGACGCATCGCCGATGCATCGGCGATGCGGCGCGATCCTCCGACCCCATCTACTCGGATCCCATCTAGGAGGCCTAGATTCTTGAGAGCGAATTCAGATACCATTCGTGCAAGCACTGTTTGGGTAAAACGCTTGCGAACGCCTCAGCGCGTTCTCGTTCGCTAGGTTCACAGGTTTCGTCGTGAAGTGCAGAGCTGCTCGTACTGGACCTCTGGTACCCTGCAAAACTACCACTAACCTCAGGCACCAGCCTTCGCCGGGCCCTTCGATGGTTTCAAATCCATCGGCTGACAGCACGACACACCCTTGCGCACATCGTCGTGGATGTCTCCTCCGACCATCGGCTTGGTGGCAGTGACGTACGCGCTTGTGACGTATTTCTCGGCCCCGCTGTCGGGCATCCATCCTTTGATGATGTCCGCCGCGTTTTCTTTTATCTGTATCTTGATGTCAGTGAAGCCAGCATTGATCAGCATCTCCTTCATTTCGTCCTCCGCAGAGGCCCCTGCAACTCAGCACGCGTAGCTCTCCACCGTCTTCAGCTCCTGTAGGGGTGGCGCGAAAAGGCATCATCAACTCTGGATGTCTGGGGAAGACTACAAGCGTCATTCTCGCGCGGACAGAATGCGGTTGAGCAAACTCCTCCGCCTCATGTTCCTCCTCATTTTCCCCCAAATCCTCCTCCACATTATCCCTCCTGCCAGTCCTCTTCACTCTTCCTCCTCCCCCCTCGTCGTCCTCCTCCTCATCCTCCTCCTCCTCCTCCTCTTCCTCCTCCTTCTACAAATGCGATGGCCGCTATCGTTCTTACTACTACTACCACTACTATTACTACTACTACTACTACTACTACTACTACTACTACTACTACTACTACCACTACCACTACTACTACCACTACTACTACAAGGGTCAAACCGCACCTTCGTGTCTACTGAAAATGAATGGGTAAGGGTAAGGGTTCGGGTTCGGGTTCGGGTTCGGGTGCGGATGCGGGTTCGGTTCCACACAATCAATTAAAACCAAATAGAATAACATAGAATAGTCGGAGTATAATCGTACACGAAGCAGGAGTTCGGAAACCCACAATTTCGCCATTCGCTGATAGGAAAACAATACAGGGGGCTATAGAGCTAATAGTACACGAAAATGAAGTTCGGAAGCCCACTGATTCTAATAGTACACGAAGAAGGGGTTCGGGAACCCACAATTTCGCCGTTCGCTCGTAAGAAAACAATACAGGGGCTATAGAGCCAATAGTACACGAAGGTGAGGTTCGCAAACCCATTGTGGAAAACGGGAAAACAGCGTTCCTCTTTTCCTGTTCGCTTTGCTTTCCCGAATAAAACCAGAACGACGTCCTTATGAAAACCCACTCTCAAGTGGACCAGAGGGCCACGATCCTCGTGAGGGGTGTTCCGGCATTGGGCGTCGGTGGCCGTCGGCAGCGCTCCACATTGGGTCAGGGCCACGATCCATGTGAGAGGTGTGCCGAACTTCAGCGTCGGGCGGCGATCCAAATGTGGCGAGGTCTACGATCCGTGTGAGGGGTGCACCGATATTGCTCATCGGTGGGCCGTCGGCAGCGCTCCCAGGTGGGCCAGGACACGATCCTCGTGAGCGGCGTGCCGGAATTGGACGTCGGTGGGCCTTCGGCAGCGCTCCCACTTGGACCAAGGCCACGATCCTAGTGAAGTGCGCGCCGGAATCGCGCGTCGGAGGGCCAGGCCCACGATCCTCGAGAGGGTTGTGCCGAAATGAAGCGGCTGGCAGTGGCGGTTGCTCCAAATCCGACGTCGACACGAAGGACAGGTGTAAACCTGACGTTTTTTGTTCACTTTCTAATACGAATCCAATCTACAGCCTCTACAGCGAATAGTGCACGAAGGTAGGCATTGGCGCGAAAGACACGAAGGCCAGGTTTGAAACTACGGTTTTCGTAATTCCCCTGGTAGGAGTTCTATTAGGCCTGATACAAAAGAAGAGTACACGAAGGTGAGGTTTGTAGCGACACGAAGACCAGGTGCAACCCTACTAGTACTACTACGACTACTACGACTACTACTACTATTACTACTACTACTACTACTACTACTACTACTACTACTACTACTACTACTACTACTACTACTACTAGTACTAGTACTACTACTACTACTACTACTACTACTACTACTACTAATGCGGCGACTACTACGCCTACTACTGCAACTGCTACTACTACTACTACTAGTACTACTACTACTTACTCTACCATACCAGCTACCACTAACTATACTACTACTACTACTATTTCTGACTACTACCACTACTACTACTTACTACTACAAACTACTATACTACTACTACTCCTACTGTGGTATTAACTGATACTTACTATTAAAAATACCATACCACTACTTGTGAACTACTATATACTACTACTTACTACTACTCTACTATATAACTACTACTACTTACTACGATACTACTATTACTACTTTACGACTACTACTACTACTCTTCTACTACCATACTACATCTACTACTCATTATCTCTACTACTATACTACTACTATTATATTTACTACTACTACTACTACTACTACTACTACTACTACTACTACTACTACTACTACTACGACCACCACCACTACCACTACCACTACCACTACTACTACTACTACTACTACTACTACTACTACTACTACTACTACTAGTAGTACTACTACTACTACTACTACTACTACTACTACTACTACGACTACTACTACTACGGTGGCCTGGGCTTGGAAAACCTGGAGGGAACCTGCCAGGGCTCGACAGCATGGAAGGGCTGGCCCCGGCCACTCTTCGCAAACTCCCCGTGCTCGGGTGGACTCGGATGAGAGGGAGGGCCGGGATTCTGGCGGCGAGCGCAGCGCCTCGAGGTGCCCCCGAGCTGCCCCCAAAGGTGCCTCGGAGGAGCCCCGCGCGCGCCCCCCAATGTTGTGAACCAGAAACTTCTCGCCCTCGTGGGCGATCTTGGGCGCCTCTTGGGCCGTTTGGGTGCCCTCCTGGACCGTCTTGGGGGCCTCGTGGGCCGTCTTGGGCCGTCTTGGGGCGGTCTTGGGGACCCCTGGGGCCACATCAGAGCGTCGGAAGCCCGGAAACGCGCGAACGCGAAAGTTATCGAACAGGGCAAGGAAAATCAATGATGTTTGCCTCTTTGGGCCCTCTTAGGGGTCCTCTTGGAGCGCTCTTGGGGCTTCTTTGGGGCCTCTGCCCGCAATGCAGCGATGTGGTACCGAAGTCGGCGTTGGTAGTACTGATTCCGTCGGCAGGGAAGGGCCTTGTGCCGAACAGGAGGCGCGTTAGATCGGGGGTGGCCCGGGGCGAAGCGAAGGGGGGGGATAGGGGAAAGGAGGGGCGGGCCAGCGAGGAAAGCAGAAGCAGCGGCAGAAGATAGACAAGCGCGTTCTACGACTAGCAAATTAACTACTCGCAAATGGCCTGGATCCGCCATGGGGGATTCGCGACACCTTACATCGAAGCAAACATGTGTTTTCGGACGTTTGCGAGTAGGCATTTTGCGAGTAGTGGAACGCGCTCGGTGAGAAGAGGGAACCAGGGGGAAGAGAGGGAGCTAGAAGGATACAGGGGGAAGCGGGCCAACAACGGAAGACCCAGGATCCGTAGTACGGGGCATGGAGTTTGCAGTACGAAGCCACGAACTTCGAAAAGCCCAAGACGCTTACAAAAAAACACCCCGTAGAACGGTACTGGACGAACAGAACTGTGTCCGACCCCTCATGGGGCGAGCTCCACCTTCCCGCGCGTTGCGAAGAAGAAGAAGAAGAAGAAGAAGAAGAAGCCAAACGCCGATTAAAACGTAACATCGGAATGAGTCTGCCGACCCCCTGCTGGGAGTAGTCTGAGGGCGCGCCGCTGCCATGCGCAACGCAAGCCCATACCAGAACGTACGGGTAAGCATCCTGAAAGGACTTCGGGTCGTTGCACAGGGGGCAGGGGTCGCAGTCTGTCACCCGAACTTTGCGTTGGAGCACCGGCAGCGCTGCTCGTCCTCCCGCCTCGGTCCAATTGGCGAACGGTGCGTCCGCCCCGCCGTGACGCATGACCGACACGCCAGAAGAAAGGGGCGGCCGCTTCCAGCCTCAGCCCACGGCACGGACCGCACACCTCAGATCGACACCGTTCGGGGCACCTCTTCGAGCCACCGTCGACGCGTCCAAGTTCGGCGGTGGACAAACCTCCCTTTCGTAAACCCCCCCTTAGCGAAAACGGACTGGGACCGAAACCGACGG
>CAUYUJ010019998.1:32500-55000 GCA_963575745.1 Prorocentrum cordatum
ACCGCCCCGAGACGGCCCAAGAAGTTCCCGAGATTGCCCAAAGACGGCCCTGGAGAGCCCCAATACGGCCCCTCAGGCGCCCCTGACGGGCCAAGAGGGCCCCAAGATGGCCCCAAGAGAGGCCCAAGATGGCCCCAAGAAGCCCCAAGATGGCCCCAAGAAGCCCCGAGAGGACCCAAAGAGGGCCACGAAAGGCCCCGAGAGCGCCTGGCATCACCAAGGAGGCCCCCCAAGAGGGCCGTCTAGATTTCTGAGCATTCCCGTTGATTGCCCTTCATCCCACGAGTTATATCTGGATGTGTTTCTTTAGCTGGCACTTTGTATTACTTTGCGTCGCCCCTCGAGTTTCATTTGTGCATTCCTAGATGTCCGCCAATTTGTTTGCGCCAGAGCTCGCCACGCGCGGGCTGCCAAAGTCGGGCCCCCGAGTCGGCGCACTGTGCCGGCGCACCCCCGAGTCGTGCACCCCTCGGCCGGCGGACCCGTCCTGCCTCGACGGCCAGATCGCACGCGGGTGCACCGGCAGCCTGAGCTGGACCACTGCGCCCGGGCACGGCGCGCGCCGTCAGCGGAGTCAGGCGGTGCGGCCTCCAGCTCCGACGGGCCCCCCGTGGACTGGTCTCCAGGTCGCCCAGCTTCGCGCTGTCAGGCTGCGCGGAGAGTGCGGCCGTTCGCGCCGCAGCCTCGGAGAAGGACACCCTCTCTGGCACAGACCGCAGCACGAAGCGTGCTGATTGTTGCCCCCTCGACTGGCCATCGCTCGGACGTCCATTCCCTGTGTTGTTTTCGGTTTCGTGCGTGGTTGGTTCGGCAAATCCATAAAGAATGCTCCTCGATGGTCCTCGCCGACGGAAAAATGCACACGTCCGAGCGATGCCAAGTCGAGGGTGGCCTGCAATCTGGCAGAATCCATCGCAATGGGCGGGCGCACAGTCAAACCAACAACGATTACAAGGAACGCTAAGTCTAGGTCGGGCGATCCTGCCCAGTCCTCTCCCGGGGCGCATTCTGCCCAGGATTTCAAGCGAATCCAGCGGTAGCGACGAGGGCCTCCGAGGAGGCCCAAAAATGGGAAAGCGATGACAGGGTCGAGGTATGGGTATACTTTCCTCCTCTAAGTAAGGTCCGACGCCCGTTCTTGGCCCAAACGCGCCTGAGGGCGCGAGGAGCGCTAGAGGAACAACCATGGAAGGACCTGAGGAGCAGCGAGAGCCCCTTCCAAACCCGAACTGCTCCTCGGCCGTGGCTCTCGAGAGGGAAGCGTGCCTGATGTTAGGTCGGGCGTGTCCCCCTACAGTCGGATTTTAAACGAAAAATGAAAATACTCAAAAAAAATGTAAACATAGTAAAACAATGATCGAATGTTCGCTCCCCGATTATGTTTTGCTAATTCTGAATATTCCTTCTGTAGAGGGACACGCCCGACGCAAGCCTGATGCAGAGACAGGGCAGAGCAACTCCGCCCACCTGCGGCTTCTCTGGGGACAGGTTGATCACGCAGTTGGAGATGAGGCAGTTCACCTGGCAACACTGCAGTGCCAATAGGGGGCCACATGCGAACCCTACCCCACCCTCCCCCTCAGAAATCGTGGGGGGTAGGGGTAGGGTTCGCATGTGGCCCCCTAACCTGGCAACACTGCGGTGCCAAGTACACGGATGCCCCTCTCCACGGCCCCCTCCCCGCCACCTCCCACGACGCCGCTCTGCGCCCCAACTGCACAGCGCTGCCCTTCCTGCGCCTCTCTCTCGCCTGTTTTTCTCGCTATAGCTCGCGCGCCCCCCTGCTTCACGAGATGCCTTCCGTGCTCAGTACGTCTGGCTCGCAATCCTCGCCCAAGCTGTGACCATTCCATCATGCACTGCGGTGGCATTTGCATGATGATCATGCAAGGCCCACCCTATCACCACACGATCGCCGACGGGCAAGTGCTCAATCTCGCCCAACCGGAACGAGACGTTGCTAATCCTCTCCTTCGTCGCATTGTTGCGGGCCTTGGCGATCATCTCGGGTGTCATGTCGACGCCTCGGAAGGGGCAGCGACACCAGACATTACGTCAAACAGAAGAGGACATCAACAAGGCAGTGTGTGAAAGCGATCGGGGGTCGTTGCCGAAGGTGACGCTCAGCAGACACACGCGGTCGGGCCGCGCCGCTCAACGCCCATTTGAGGGTGGAGGGGCGCCACCACGCAAGCCGCGGTCGCGCGCGTCAGCGTCTCTCCAGCGGGCCGAGCGCCTATTGCTTGCTGTGCTGGCGTGGACGCTCCCGGGAAGGACTGCCTGGGCTCATGCGCCATGGGGGGCTCTGTACACCGCTGCAGCAAGTTCCTTCCTTGACAAGACGAAGAAAAGACGCCATCCACACAAACTTTTGGCGTCGCGCGCGGACTTCTTGGAGCTGCGCTGGACCCCCCTCCCTGGCGCGCGGAACGCGCCAGGGGCAGCGCCAGAGGCGACGCCGGGGGGGCCAGGCGCCGATCCAAGAAATCCGCGCGGAGCGCCAAAAATCTCTGCTTACGGCGTTTTGTTTTCTTCGACGCCCTGCCTCCCCCCACGCCTCCCTAATCCTCCTCCTCCTCCTCTTTCTCCTCCTCCTTCTTCTTCGATTGACGACCCGGGCCCCGGTTTCTGGCACCGCGCGAGCGGTTCGGCCCTGCAGGAGCTCCGCCTGTGGGCGGTCCCCCCACAGGCGGTCGAGCCCGTCTCTTTCTCTCTCTCTCTCTCTCTCTGAATGCTGGCTTGCGTTGCCCGTTGCCGTAGGCTGCGCGCCCGAGGACCCGAAGCGCTCGAAGCAGCGCCCCAGAGGGCGTTAGACCTCGAGCGCCCGCCTGGCGTCACCGCCACGTCGCAGCGGCGCGAGCCTGCCGCGCCGCACTGATGCTGCGCAGCGGACCGCCCACCCCATGGTTGTGGCCTGTGGCCCAGGGTCGACCACGCCCTGCTCGTGTCTCCCTCGTCCCTCGTGCGTCAGTGGCGCCAGAGATGCCTCCAGGAATCAGTATCCTCATCCTGCTCTAGCACATGGCAGGTCCTCCCCATCATCCTCCTGCGGTCCCTCATCGTAGTCACCGTATTCCTCCTCCTCCTCCTCTTCCTCCTCCTCCTCCTCCTCCTCCTCCTCCTCCTGTTGTTGTTACTCCTGGTGTTGCTCCTCCTCCTCCTCCTCCACCTCCTCCTCCTCCTCCTCCTCCTCCTCTCCTCCTCCTCCTCCTCCTCCTCCTCCTCCTCCTCTCCTCCTCCTCCTCCTCGCACGCACGCACGCACGCACACTGAAGGCATGAAAGATTCGTTGCCTATCCCAGAAGCCAAAAGGAGGGACGAGAGAAGGGGAGGAAGGAAAGGAAGAGATCAGTCAGCGATGGGCCGGCTCCTGTTGAACAGAGCACAATCGGCGCCTCGCTCGACTTGGTGGTAGGGGTCGAGGGGGACCACAAAGGGGGCTAAATCAGAATCCACATCTTCCCCCTCCCCTAACCCAGACAGCTGAGCCAACCTCGCTTTGGCCGCCTCGAAGATGGCTGTCCCGAGGCACTTGCACAAGCCGGGCGGGTACTCTTTGGCAACTGTGGTCGCCCATGAGCCGTCGGCGAAGCGACCCTCGAGTGTGACATGCTCGTGCCGGCCATCGCACTGGCCTCCACCATAGCCCTGAAGCACCCCGCTCATAGATTCCCCATGGATCGTCAAGAACGTGGTTGGTTTTAAAGAGGCGGCCCCAAACATACACTGATGAATGTGGAAAAACTTTGCGTTCTGCTTGCCCTCAAAGATGTGGAGCTGGGGGAGGAGCCACGAAGAAGGGGCATAAGATCTGCTCTGGAGCCTGCTGGGGTGCTCCATGATGGCCATCACCCCATATTTGTAGCACACGTGGAGGAGGTAAATAGTGGTCCTCAACAGGTCGTTGCCGATCCTAAGCTGGCTCATTTCTTTGGGCCTGAGAGCTTTTATTCCCCAGGGGAGCGTTCTGGAGCGAATGGGCCGAGGTGGGTTACGGACTCCAGGAGCGGCACGAAAGCGAGCGACAGACCACGTTTCGCAACGCGGCCCCGCCACCAGGGCCACGACCTTCCCCGACCGAGTGAGGCTGGCCCACATCTGGACCACCTCCTTGTTGGCCATGTCCCCTCTCACGGGGTGGTGAATAATGTCGACCGACAAAGTTATGAGGCTGAATCCGGCCGCAGCGGACAAGGAGTCGAGGACATACTGCAAATCCCCCTCTCTTCTGGGGCCCGAGAAGAGGTGCAACGCATACTTAATTTTGCCCCCCAAAGGCCGAGGAATCCCCTCCTGTCTGCACAAAGGAGCGGGATCAGGGGCGATGGGATCAACACTGACAGCAACAGCACGCTGTCTGACCCTCGCGGGGGGGGGTCTCGCAAGCAAAGGGGGGAGGGGAGGGCCGTAAACCTTAATGGAGGGAATGTGGGCATAGTGATCAGGCAAATGGGCCGCCCTATTGGCCCGCTGCCTGGCCAGGTCAACTTCCCTCCACTGCTGGAGGACCTCTGGGCTGTCTCTTCCTGGCCAGGCCCTCCATTGTTCCTTGCAACGAGGCACCTGATGAAGGTGCTTGTGCAGCCGTCCAACATCGCGAAACTGCGTCATACATACCTGGCACATTGTGCCCGAAACCCAAGCTTCAAGAGCTGTGTCCTGATCGTGGCAACGGCCCCTGTGGGCAGCCAAAACCCGAGCCTTGCGTGAGTGAAAACCGCAGTCGTAGCAAACATACCACCCAAGATCCGGGGGCGGGGGAGGCGGCACAACCTCAAGGGGGGAACCCCTATTAAGCTCCGCAAGGGAAGTGTCAAGCAGCTCGACCTCATACAGTTGTTCCGTGTGAAACCTGGCTCTGGCAGCTCCCTGGACAACTATCTCCCGAAAATGGTTGGGGGCGGTCCTAGCCATTTGGATCCAATCTTGGAAACTTCCCTTACCTGGGACCTCAGACTTCAGGGCGTGCTGTGCGAGCCAGCCGAAGTCGGCCCTCAGCAACTCAGGCCACTGAGCCTTGACCCCCACCAAGTAGTCGAGCGCGACCCGCAACATGGGTGGGGCGTGCCGAAGGAGTCGGGGGAGATAACGTAGTCGTGCTATGGTGAGGGTCTCCCGCAATGTACTGCGCCTAGCTTGATGGTACACATGTGCTGCCGATATGTGTTCCTGGTCGTTACTGCCCAGGGGTAGTCCTAAGCACGCACGATATATCTTAGTATGATGGGCCGACAATATTTGCACAAGTTTTTCAGACATGTGACCCCACGTGGAGGCGTCGAAAAGCAGCCTCGAAGCCAAAAAGGCCTCGACAACCTGAACCGTGAAAGCCCGCGGGAGATTGGCTCGTCTAGCAAGCCTGGCGATAACTCGAACGTCCTTGCTCATGCTACCAGCCCGGTTGGCCACCTCGGCCGTGAAGGCCCCCGTGTCCATGATCATTCCACCCAGGACCTTGTGAGTCCTCTTGACAGGAGCCTCGATGCCGGAAGACGGCGCGACAATGACCATCCTGGATCTGTTGGAGAATTCAACCTTGGGCGCCCGCGAGCATTTCCCAGCATAGCGCAAGAGAATAACAGTCTTGCTGGTATTCACTTGCAGACCGAAAGCAGAGCAATCACGCACAATAAAGTCTAATGCCATCTCCGCAGCTCCCTCAAGATTGGCAGGGTCCTGAGCTCCCCCCGACACAGTGAGATCATCCACGAAAGAGACAGAGGCATGATGATTTCTCTGGTCGCTGTCGCTGCTGAAGGCCCGATCATTCTCTGCCAAAGGCGGGGGAGCCCAGCCAAGCTGGGCGAGACGCATGGCACATTCAACTGAGGCAACTATCTGCTCAAAATTCAAATTGAAGCCGTCTGTCGCCATCACTGTGCCAGGTCGAGTGCCCAACGCTGGTTTGACGTACTTGCTCGCTCCTCTCACCTGCCAATACCCCCCTTGCTGCGTTTCACGGATAAGCTGTAAAAGGTGAGCGTCATCAATTTGTCTATCGAGAATCGGTTTCCTCTGAAGGTTGGCAAGAACGGTGCTGAGCACGGCTTTGGGCATCTCTCTTTCTTCTAAAGCACGCTGATGGTCTAGCTCATCGCGCGGCAAAGACACAACAAATTGTCGTATCACTCCGTAGAAAGCTGCCACAAGATCAACGCAGATGATGAAAGCTGACCTGCCCTGCACCACCTGAGCTTCAAACATGGACCTCACAGTGTGCGTGGCAAAGTCAGTGGAACGATGTGGCAGTCCGCCACACTGAGAAGACGCTAAACTCTTGTAAATGTACTCCATAGCCCTGCTCCTTATAAAGGAGTGATGTACCTTGGACAGGGTATTGGATAGATGGATATTGCGCTGGGACGTCGCAAGATGCTGGGCCCCTTTGCCTTTGTAGAAGGCAGCCACAAATCCGGATTTGAACTCGCATGGCTCTCTGCAGGCCACAGCCGTCTTGACTAGAATGGGGTGCCATAGGCGAGCAATCTCATGAGCTGCAGCTGCCGCGACATCTTTGGTGATAGCATCTGGGCCAGCTGCTTTTCCTTTCTTGCCCCGTCGGAGCAAATGCACAAGATCATATCTATCAACCACATTTTGAATGTTCAGCTCAGGGGGCGGCGGAATGTGCTGAGCATTGTATTCGTCACGAATCTGATCAATTTCCAAATGTCCCCCCCCCCCTCAAGCGAAGCAAAAAACTGCTGAAGGTCGTCGGCGTCCTCCTGGGCCGTAGTAAGAAGATTCCCTTGGGGGTCCGTGCGAAGGGGGAAGGCGGGGGCCTTTTTGGGGGCCTTCCCGTTACAATGCAAGACTGTGTTGAGGTGTCGCCATGCCGAGCGGGGCAGCTTAGCATCTAGAGACATGGTAACATCCTTTGCCTGTTCTAATACATAGTTGTCAAATTCCTGCTTGGCACAAGTGGAGATGATCTCGCACGTCTGGGAGATGAAGCTACTGAGGTGCAGCAGCCATTCCTCGGCAGGGATGCGTTTCCAGGAAAAGTCAGTGGCAGCCTGGGCCAGTTGCCAAAACATCGGACTCCATGTATGCCCCCCCGCCGCGCCAGCAATGTCCCACAGATCCCCCTTCCGAAGTCTCTGGGCCAGGGCGAAAGCCTTAGCAATCCAAGTGCTGCTCAAGCCATTGTGCTTGCTGTACTGCAATATTTTTCGAACCGCCCGACGTATGGTTACGAGGTCAAGGGTAGTTTGGGTAAGGTACGGTTTTCTCGCTCGTCTCCCAGACCTAGTGATCGTGCCTCGGGCCGCGTCACGAATGGCTTCATTAACTTGGTGAAGCTGGTCGTTCATGTCAACCCCCCAACCCGCAAGCTGCACCTCGCCAAGTTTCTGCCGGAATCGCCCAACACATTCGGGGTTCTCAAATTTGCTCGGGTCAATGGGGAGCGCGAGCGCCGACTTGAGGGTCTCCCGAGCTGGCGACAACCCTATTTGAACTGTGATTGGGACATGGTCTTGATGCTTACGTACAGCGACAAAGCTGTGTAAGACTTCAAGAGAGTGACTGCACTGAAGAAGGTCCTGGGAGGTGACAATGTAATCTAGCTGGTGCCCAGCTCCTGTCCTGCTGGTCCATGTGCCAGCGTGTTTATTTGGTAACAAGGTGTTAACCGCGTGCAAAGAAGGGGAAGCTTCACCAAGCCACTTATGAAAGCGCTCCCCGTTGTCGTCCTCGTCTTGGACGAGCCCACACGTACCTATAGCCCCGCTTGTCACCGATCCTGTGCGAGCGTTGGCATCAATGAGACAAATCGTTGGTCCATGCGCCTGAGAGATTTTTCCTAGTTGATCCCAGAAAGCGTCCTTTTGGCCCGGGGTGGCCTTCGAATGAGGCGCGTGCGCAACAACGATCACTCTAGAAAAAAAGGGGGCTTGAACTCTGACCATAAGGGTACGCTCATTTTTTGAAAAGGACTCGGAAATGGTCCTTTTTAAAGAAGTACTCAGTGTTTTTTTACCCTGGCGTACGGAAGGGCAACACTGGCCCACAATTCAACCCCAGATTGTATTCACGATGGCCACTTGATATGACCAAGTACATGTCATCCCTGGTGATATACATCCGCTGTGGGTTTCTGGTTTCTTGTAGGCCTATGAGTATCATCTTATCATCGTGGAACTGCTTCCTCATCAGGTCCAGCCTGGCGCGCCGCAGTGGTCCTTTGGCGCCTATCCTGTCGGCATCTCTAAAACTCTGGACATTGAACTGGCAAAGTTTGATCCGCACCTCAGCCTGCTGATTTTTCTTAACGACATAGTCGACACAATGAACCTTTGTAGCTCTAGGCAAGAGCGGCTGAGAGACAAACTTCCCATCAACCAGGAGGGGGTAAGCGTGGCGGTCATCAGGCGTAAGCCGCAACCATTCCCAAAATTTTGGGGGGCCTTCCCTGAGGCCGTCAACCCAAACATCAGGGAGCAAAGTGTCCTGGATAAGCCCCTGGGCAGAGGCCTTCGCTAAGTTGTCAGCGAGAGTGTTCCAGGGGTCGAGGTTGTGGCTTTTGACGTGTTCATTTCTGGCCTGGCGTTGCCTGGTGAGCAAGTCCCAGAGCACGGTGGCCGTCTTTGCTAGGGCCTGGTCCCGCTTGGGGAGCGCGTCCATATTTATGTTGTCAAACGAGCACTTGGAGTCGGACATGAGACGAACTTCGACCGATTCGGGAAGATAAAGTGCCCATATCAATCCCCATGTACTTGCTAAGAGCTCCATGGTGGTGCTCGTGACGAACTGGATGTCCAGGTTAAAGCTGCTAGAGTCGGCATAGGCGTGACGAAGTGATCCCCCAAAGAACGGACCCTGCCCATCAACTCCTATGATGACTACTGCCCAACCCGCCAGGCCTCGTGCCAGGAAGCGCGAACCATCCGTGTACAAACATACGTGCTCCAGGCTGCTAAGGTCAGGCGCCCGCTGGGTACAATTGTCCAGTGCATATCTAGCCGGTGCTTCTAGGTCTTCAGGAACTAGATGGTCTTGCTCAGGAGGGGGAGTAATATCTATCAGATCGACATAAGACGTCGCATTACCCACTCCTATTCTGATAGATTCACTAATGGAGGCCCCACCACTAAGCTCAGCTGTCTGGGGGGGGGGTCTGAGGAAGCACTCTGGATGCCCCTTCGATGGCCTCGGTCGGGGTTGGGTCGGAGAACGAGGGTCCCTGGCTTCCGAATTGAATAGCATCTTGCGGTGACCCTTCAGGCTGTTGCCAAGGGCGCTTCTGCTTCAAAGCCGACGGCAATGGAGTGCATTTGAAATATTCTAACGCCCTCTCTCGTCCGCGCTGTGTGAAATCACAGCTGTCCAGTGCACGCAGGCACGTGTGATTGCTGAAGTTGACGCGCCTCTCAGGGCGGGTCGCAGCTGCCTCGAGGCAGGAAGGGCCTTCCGAAGGCCCGAGAGGAGGCGAGGAGGCAGGGGAGCAAGGAGGGTGACGATTCGGCCCCCTCAAGAGCAGAGAGCTTTTCCCGTCCATCTGGGACTGGGAGCCCTCATCAACAGCACAAAACTGGGGCCGGGAGCCATCAGGATGGCTCTCACGAGTATTTTCCACACTACAAGCCCTGGTTTGAGAGGATTCCCTCGACCCTGGGAAACCAGAAGAAAAAACAGTGTCGCTCCAACTGCCGGCCTCAGAAGGTTCAGAAGCCGCTGTCGGCGTAGTAGACAAGGTAGAGCAAGTAAATCCAATAGGCGTCATGGATGTCCCCTGCGATGCTGCGTGTCCTGGTGTTGCTGAGCTCGATTGCACGAAAGTCTGCATGAACTCAACATGTTCATCTTCCTCCTCTCCATCAGGCCCTTGTGCAGGCTCTGCTGGTTCTTGTAGCTGCGGATGCCAAGGATGGTGGAAGAAAGGTGGAGGTCGTACTCTTTGCTCACGCCCATGAACAACATAAGGGGTCTCTTCATTCGCAATAAGGTGTGCGCGTCGGAGAGCTCGATTGCACATCCCTTGTATATCATTGTTGGCGCTTGCGATGTGGTTTCTGCCCATCTCGGTGCCTTCATTCCAGCTGGTGGCCATCTGGAGTAGATATTCACGCACAGATTTGAGTACAAACTGTTGCTGCATATGTCGATGTAACCAAAACAGATGTGTGCTGGCACTGTAGTATAGATTGAGATCATACAGCCGAGCAGCGATCCGCTCTCTGTTGCCAACTTGCCATGCATCTTGACATATTTCAACTGCCCTGTCAACCAACGACGGCATGGACAAGAAGTCGCGCGGCAACCCACTGGTGAGTAGGGCCTGAAGCACTGCTGGTACACACCAGTTGAGAAAATCATTGAAAGCAATATTCTCTCCCCAAATGACTATGTCTGATGACCACTGAGCTCCCATAGTTGTCATCTGATTGACCATTCCAGACTTTACTTCCGTGGAGGTCGTACATGCATAGATAGGTGGCATATTGAGATATGAGCTCATCCCACGAGAATCAAAATTAGCCCCCTCCTCCGTCTGGGCTGGGGGAGCTGTGAGGTATATGCCATTGACCCGCTCGGCGTCGACGCTGAAATGCCCATAGCTGTCGTCGCCGCTGGTCTGGCTGAGTGGTCCGTTTTCCCACGTACCACGAATAGGCCCTTTGATTACCATATTGAGATATGAACCCATCCCAGGAGAATTGAAATCTGCCCCATCCTCCGGCGGAGTGGACACCATCTCAGGAGGGGGAGCCGCGAGGTAGAAGTCATTGACCCGCTCGGCGTCGACGCTGAAGTACCCGTAGCTGTCGTTGCCGCTGGTCTGGCTGAGCGGTCCGTTTTCCCACGTGCCACTAATTGATGGAGCCGAGGAGCCCGTGGAGTAGTCTGATGCAAAAATGGTCGAGGGTCTCCCATCGCCTTCTGACCGATTCCTGTTGGGCATGTAGCTCAAATCTCCTGCTCCCCGACAACTTCGTCGTCGCCGCGCTGCATCTTCTTGGCTGGGCTGCTGCCTAGGCCCGCCACCGCAGAGCCCCTCGTCAATGAGGGATTCCCTTCCGCTGCCCCTTCCGCTGCTGCCGCTGCATCTGGAGCTGCGGCGCTGGCAGAGACTGGGGCTCCACTGTGCGCTGTCGGGGATACCCCCGCGGCTGCTAGCGGCGTGTACCAGTCCTGGGTTGGTGGAAACCATGCTGGCGGAAAGTTGCCGTTGTCTCGATCGCGCAGGCTCTGAGAGCTCATCATGTACTCGAATGCCCGCTCTTGAAGTGAGGCCGTGCAAGAAGTCGCAGGACCCGGAATCGACTCTGGCATTTCCATCGGCTGCGTAGGCGTAAGGAGAAAATGCTGGACAGGCGCAATCTGTGGCTGCTGGGTAGCAGAGGCTATGTCCGTCGGCGTGATCGGTACCGATGGAGTGAGCCCTGGGGTGGGTTCGCCCCTGACCTGCGAGGTCGTAACCCGCATCGGGAATACAGGCGTCTCGTCCTCCGCCTGCACGGGGCCTGTCGGCCCCTCTGTGCGAAACCCCAGCTGTTCGTCCATCATGCCTTTGCCTTTGCCCTTGCCCTTCATTGCCATCATGGCTTGCTTCATCTGCTGCTGTAGGGCCTGGTCCTGGTTCTCTTGGGACTGCGACGGGTCGATCACGATGACCTGAGTCGCCTGGGCTGCAGCTTGCCCTGGCTGCGGCTGCTGCTGCGGCTGTTGCTGCACTGCTGGACGGACCTGAGAGGCAGGTGTGGCAGGGCTCATCTGCGTGGCTGCGAAGGGGTTGCTGACCAAATAAGAGTGTCCAAACATCTGTGGTCCTGTCCCCGCTGGGGCTCCTGGGCTCATGAATGGCGAGGTCGCTGGTGCAGCCTGTGGCATCGGGGGAGGTGGAGATGGAACTACGCCTCCACCCAGTTGATGCGAGATGAACTGCTGCATGAAATTCTCCATGTTCTGCTGCCTGGTCATCATCTGCTGCATGAAAGATTCCATCTCTTGATTGCGATGCCAAGCCCCATTTGCTTGATATGTCGGTACCACTGTGGGAGGGCCAGGTGCAGCACTGTCCGTCATGTCCATCGCCTGGCCCTGGACTCCCAGCTCGTCGGCCTCGGACCTCATGGCTTCCATTTGCTCGAGGCAAGCTCTCAGCTGATCGACCTCCTTTGAGCAATGAAGTTCCTGATTCTTGAGCTCCTTTATCTTTGATGTTATAATCTCCTGACGTTCCAAGGCTTTGTCCAGCTTTTGTCGGGTCTCGTTTATTCGCTTCTGTGGCGGTTGAAGCAGAAGTAGGGAGTATTTTGCCATCGCTATCTCTTCCAATGATGTGATATCGTTTTGACCCGCCATCTGAGCTGAAACCACCATATGTGCCAGCCGGTATAGCCTGCTTCTGGTCTCCTCGCGAAATTTGACCTGCAATGTGGGCTCGGTTGGAGGATTTTTCCAAGAAGGATCGGCTGCTGCTTGCTGAGGGCTGGCCGGCGCTGTCTTGGATATGAGTCGCCTGATCTCCTGGTCCAATGCCGCCTCTGAAACTTTGTCCCCGTTGACTTTCTTCCATGGAGGTGTGCTTTTCCCTCGACTTGAGGGGCGGGGAGCTCGATGCATCGTATCTTTTTGGTACTGACTCTCCCAAGACCTGCCACAGGAACACCAACGCAAATGCCGCGGCACATTCTTGCCGCATGCACAGTACCATCTCCCACTCATGTCGTAGCTATGGTGATCCTGCAGCCTGCTGATTGCTTGATGGAGCCGAACCAAGTCCCGAGCTGTGGAGCGCTGCGCTCGGGCTCGGCGGTGCCAGGTCGGGCTCCTCGGACGAGGAATCGCTCGCGCGCGCCGCGCGGACGCGGTCAGCTGTGACCGCTGGGGTTGGCCGGTGGGGCAAAGCAAAATGATGCGCCCTCCTCGGCCAAACGCCTCCTCCTCCTCCTCCTCCTCCTCCTCCTCCTCCTCCTCCTCCTCCTCCCCCTCCTCCCCCTCCTGCTGAAGACTCCGCTGCGCAAGGCACGCATACACACAGCACGGGTAAAACAAATGCTAAGTCATCACATGCGGCTTAAACGCGGCCGTACGCATTCCGCGTCCAAACGGCGCTCGGATCCTTGCCGATGGCGATCAGGTCGATGTCCTCCGCCGCGAGCTGCACGAGTCGCGCCAGAGTCGCCCTCCTCTCGGGCACCAGCCGCGGCGCCGCCCAGGCGTCGCGCAAGCAGCAGCTGGCGCGCGTGGCGACGAGCTCGAGGGAGGGCGCCGCTTCCGAGCCTGCCCTGCCGTGCGCCTCGAGGACTACAGGCAGGACGGCGGTGATGTCCCTGCGCCGCTAGTCTGCCGCAGCCGCGGCGGCAGCTTGACCCAGGGTCGTCGCCACGCAGGCGAAGCGGAAGGCGCGAGTCGGTGATTCAAAGATGGGGTCCTGAGGGTTGGGATCCTGAGGACGAGGTACCTCAAGCAACGTAAATCCACCCTTGGACCCCTTCTTATGCCTAGGCCTCCATCCCTCAGGACCCCATCTTTGAACTGTCGAACGGGGGGACCCAGTCGCGACGTCGATGCACAGGGGGCTGCAAGCTGCCAGAAGGCGACCCGGAATCCCACGAGTACATGGAATCACTCAGATCTGACGTTGCAAAATACTACGACATCGAACAAAGATAGTGACCGGAGCCTTAGACCCCATACTTCTGCGTCATGTTTTAAGCCGGATCGATATGTGCGGGTCCCAGGGCACCCAAAAAACCGGGCGAAAACGCCGATGATGAAAAAAATGCAACGCCAGGGTTTCAGGGCCTTCAGCACAGCGGCAAAATCCCCGAGTGGGCAAGGGCCTGGTGTGGACGCTCGCGGGCAGAGCCCTTGTGGAAACCAAAATGTACCAGTACCGCAACTCCCAGACCCCTCCTTGGGTGCGTCCTGACCAGAATTTCGAAGCGAATCCAGCGGTGGCGACGAGAGCCTCCCAGGAGGCCTAACCAGGCGAAAACGAGGGAAGGGCAGCGGTATAGGTACATTTTCCTCCTCTGATGGTGTGGGCGCACACGGGCAGGGCCCTGGATTGCAGAGCTGCGGGCAGCTCAGGGCCGAGACCAAGGCTACTGAGGGCTGCGCGGCGCACCTCGGAGCCAGAACGTGTCCCCTGCACGCGGCCCGGCAGGCAGCGCCGCCTTCTGGCGGAGCGCAGTGCCCCGGGACGCCGCAGGGAGGCCGCTCGGAGAGAGGGAGCACGGAGACCAGTCGGTCGGCACGCTTGGCGGCTGGATCTGTCGCCGTGCCGCTCGCTCTCGGCGCGCCCAGGTGGACGACGCGGAAGCCACGGCAGCGGCAGGCCTGGCGCCCCGCGCCCCGAGCGGACGAAGCAGCCACCGCGGCCTGCCCACGGCAGGCCCTGCGCCCGAGGCGGCGCTTGCCCCTGGAGGCCGAGGCGGCGGCCCCAAGACGGCAGCCCCGCGCGCCGGGGCAGCGGGCGCGCAGAGATCTCTGCGCGCGGGACTTTTTGTTGCTCGGCCCGTCGCGGCGGCGGCCCCGGCGACGCCGCGCGGCGCACGCGGGCGGAGGGCGTGCCGCTCCGCTCTTCGCGGGACGGAGGGCCGGGCAGCTCTCGGGGCGTTGATAGGGGAACAAAGAGTGACATAAACATAAGAACTCGGAGGTCCGCGCGGATTTCTCGGATCGGCGCTGGGGCCCCCCGGCGGCGCCTCCGGCGCCGCCCCTGGCGCGCTCCGCGCGCCAGGGCGGGGGGTCCAGCGCCGATCCGAGAAATCCGCGCGGACCTCCGAGTTTTTATGTTTATGTCACTTTTTGTTCCCCTACTACCACCCACGACTTCAGAAATCGTGGGGGGTAGGGGTAGGGGTCGCACGTGGCCCCCTATCATCGGAATCTGGAGCATACACATGACCAGTGGCGGGTTGTTTTGTGTTCCCCTACAGTCGGGGCGTTGACCTAAGGAACCCTACGTATGGAACGAGGCCCCTTTTTCCATAAGTGAACCTTCGATTTCCTGTCGAAAACCTGAAGAAAGCCTGAGGCAAGCTGTGAAACACCCAAGGAACGCGGAGCCCCTCCCCAACGAAAAGGGTCCCTTCTTCAGGGCCCCGACTGTAGTTGCTGCTCGGGGCCCGGGGCGCGGGCAGCGCGTCGCGCCGCAGCCGGGCGGGCCAGAGCCGGCGGCGCGGCCCGCCGAGACAGAGGTCCTGGCCGCACCGAGCGCCGCAGCGCCGGCAGCCGCGAGGAAAGGCTGCAGCGCTGGGGGGGAGGAGGGGGCGGAGAGGGGAGGGAAGGGGAGGCATCGAGGGAGAGAGGGCGGGGGGAGGAGGGGAGGGGGAGGGGGAGGGGGACGGCGGAGGAGGAGCAGTGCAGCTTTCGCCCCGCCCAGCGCTGCTTCTCGCCACCTGCCTGCCTTCCTCGTGCCCCTCCTCCTGCTGACCCCTGTCAGTGGAAGTATGTGCTTCCTTCCTTGCCTTCTTCCTTCGCTCATTGCATTCCCTCTGCATCCTCCTTTCATTCCTTCCCGCCTTCTGCCTCCCGCCCCGTTCCTTGCCCTCCTCGCTGCCCTCGCTGCCCTCGCTCCACCTCTATACCTCTTCATCCCCTTGCCTCCCTCCCAGAGGTGGCGGCTCCCTCGCTCCCTCCCGAAGTGGCAGCAACCTCCTCGTCCTCCTTCTGTTCGCTCCCTCTCTCTCTCTCTCCCTCTCTCTCTCTCTCTCCCTCACTCTCTCTCTCTCTCTCTCTTTCTCTCTCTCTCTCTCTCTTTCTCTCTCTCTCTCTCTCTCTCTTCGTATCTCCTCATCCTCGCCTTCCCCTCCCTCCCTGGCTCCCTCTTCCCCTCATCCTCGTCTTCCCCTCCCTCCATGGCTCCCTCTTCCCCTCCTCCCCTATCCCCTTCGCTCCCCTGGACCTGGCAGCTCGGGGGGGGGGAGGGCGGGGGCCAGGCCTATGACGTGGCCGGTGCTCCCGACCTCCTTCGCAGCCTCGGTGGGTCTCCATCGAGAGGCTCGCACCAGCCGAGCACAATCTGGAACCATATCCGTGGTGGTCCGACGACTCGCTACGATCGCGACGCGGAGGAGGAGGAGGAGGAGAAGGAGTGGTTGCGTGAGTGGCGGTTCAAGAAGAGGTCCGTGATCGAACACGTAATCTACGGGGCACGGGGGCCCAAACAAACCATCCAACGGGCCCTCGAGAGGCAAGCAAAAGCACCAGGCCCTAATTTGGCTTTGCCTGACGGGGCCCCTGCTTCCTCGGTGCAGCAGAGGCCCAAGTGGCCATGTGGAGGGTCGGTTCCCATGCCCAAAGGGGCGACGCTCTTTGCAGTGAGGTGCCGCATTGCGTAGGCGCTCCTTCAGAACAAGAGGCAAGAAGCCCTGAGCGTGATCTTTATGGAGCCGCATGTCAAAGCATAACGCGCGCAGCGTACATCGTGACCTGGACACACGCAAGTTTAGAAGCGCACACGTGGCAAACCTCGTGACCTGCACGGTGCAGCATTTCCCAAGTCAGGCTGTGCCCAAGGTGTTCAGAGTGCCCGTGGTCATGAGGTGCCCTGCCCCGGAGCCCTGGGGCCCAAGGGCGACTGGCCCCTTGCGACGGCAGCGCTGGGTCGGCCGTAGCTTGGGCTGCCTTGCTTGGCTTTGCACTGCTTGCCATTGCGTCGCTGCATTGTTTTTGCCTTGCTGTGTACTGGTTTGTATGTCTTGAACTGCTCTGCGCTGCTTTGCTTAACATGAAAAGCATACCTTGCACACATTGTGTTGCATTGCATTGTATGGTGTCCCGTTGCTGCGTGCTGCTTCGCATGGCGTTGCGTTGCTTTGCATTGCGATGCGTTCCATTGCATTGCATTGCGCTGGTTGCTGTTCGGTGTGTCGCCTCACCTGGAATAGCTTTGTACGCATTGAAGTGCAGCGCACTGCTTAGCAATAAACATGCATGGTTGTGGCATGCTGTATGTCAGTGATTTGCGTTGCGTTGCCTTGATGAGCATTGCAGCGCTCTGGAAGAAGACCGTCCCTGATTGGGGTCGCGCCAGGGTCCTTATTGCAACAGGCTTGCTTTAGATAGCACTGGGAGCTCTTACAGTAGCCTGTAAATAACATCCTTGCCCCCCCGCTCTCTGGCCAAACTCTTACCCATGCACGATCTTGGCTAATCATCTGCTCTCCTGGGCTGATCCGATGGCCGTGGAACATGATAGCAGCAGAGCCGAGTAGGCTAATGCTGATCAGGTGGCCTTGTATGGTCGCCCCGTGGCCCCGTAGCGCATATTAGCGCGGAGTCGAGCACAGTGAAGATCATCAACGTATGAGCACGAGGAGTACAATGTAGCATGCTAGTCGTACAGCCTCGTAGGCAGATAGTAGACATGCAGAGCAGAGCAACTCGGGTACTGATAGAGTAGAGTAGTCTGGAGTAGAACAGAGTGCGGGAAGGTAGGGCGAGTAGAGTGGAGCACTGACGAAAACAGCAGAGCCGAATAGCCTGATCATATGGCCGCATAGGCGAAACGCAACATATATTAAGAGGGATTGCGATGGTAGACAACAGCCGGGCAGTGCGAGTAGAGTAGAGCTGAACATATAAACGAGCATGCGCGCGCAGGCCGAGTATAGTACACTGCCCGATGACTTGCAGACTGTCCCTTACCGCACCTGTACCCCGCAAGACCCTGTGTAGAGCGAGCGCTGGCTGATATCTGTGCCCCCCTGCCCCTCAGAAAGGCGGGCCACCACGGATCAGGGAACGTTCGGGGCGCTTGGGAAGCGAACGGCACTCCAGCTCCAGCTCCAGGACAGCAGCAGCAGCAGCAGCAGCAGCAGCATGAGACGCGCCCACCCTTGAACGCAATCAGGGTACAACTGTACTGCCTCACTCGACCAGCCGCCCTCGGATCCCCGACTGCTCTAGTGTGAAGGAACCGCACCACCACCACAACCAGCACCTGGAGGATGGAGGCAGAGGGTGGTCAGGGGTGGTGGTGGTGGTGGTGGTGGTGGTGGTGGTGGTGGTGGTGGTGGTGGTGGTGGTGGTGGTGGTGGTGGTGGTGGTGGTGGTGGTGGTGGTGGTGGTGGTGGTGGTGGTGGTGGTGGTGGTGGTGGTGGTGGTGGTGGTGGTGGTGGTGGAGGTGGTGGTGGTGGTGGTGGTGGTGGTGGTGGTGGTGGTGGTGGTGGTGGTGGTGGTGGTGGTGGTGGTGGTGGTGGTGGTGGTGGTGGTGGTGGTGGTGGTGGTGGTGGTGGTGGTGGTGGTGGTGGTGGTGGTGGTGATGGTGGTGGTGGTGGTGGTGGTGGTGGTGGTGGTGGTGGTGGTGGTGGTGGTGGTGGTGGTGATGGTGGTGCGCTTCCTGCTCCCGATGCTCTCGCGCCCCCATGCCGCCAGCACGTGCTCTCCCTGCCGGGCTGCGCCGCGCGACGCGGAGCACGAGCGAACGGAGGCCTCGCTCCGGGGAGGCGCTCAAGACTCGGGCTCGGGACACTCGGGTTGGCCTGACGGGGCCATCATGAAAATGACGGGGCCCAATCTGAAATTCGGCGCGAGCTCCCGCGGCACACACACACACACACACACAAAAACACACCGCGAAAACTGGACCGTCAAAATCTGGGACGCGCTCGTCAGGAGGGCGGAGGCAAGCCCGAGTTCTGGCGCACTCGAGTCTTACGCTTCCCCGATCGCTGCAGAATGGAGTCCTCGGTCTGACTCGCGGAGCCCAGACGCGGATCCCCGGGCCGGCGCGGATAGCCGCCAACCCAAGGTGCCCACGACATGCTTGCGCACGCCTGGGCTTAATTCATCTCCGAGCCCGTGCAGGCCCGCAGGGGGCCACTTGGACAACAGTCGGGGAGGACAAAAGGGTAGGATAGCAAAGGGTAGGGTAGAGAATCAGCTGACGTAGCTGATTTTCGTGGCGCCTCCTGGCACCCGAAGGCGCCCATGTGTCGAGGAATGGGCCGGGCGGCGGGGCCGAAACCAGCTGCATCGTCGTACCCACCCCCCTTTCTCTATCCCCCCCTTTCGTTTGGCCCGAGACAGACCAAGGGGGCGGATCGGGTGAGCGAGGGGAACTGCGAGTTCACTGAGGTCGAGTTTGGCTTCAGCCTCTCCTCCCCAGGCACCAGGAAGCCCCGGAGGTCGCCACGAGCCCCTAGAGGCCTCAAGAGGCGCTCGCAGGCGCCTGGAAGTTTCAGGAGACCTCTGGAGGCCCAACAAGGGCAACAAACATCCAAAGACCCCGATCCTCGACTTCCTCCTCGTTGTCCTCCTCCTGCTCCTCCTCCTGCTCCTCCTCCTCCTCCTCGTCCTCCTCCTCCTCCTCCCCTCCTCCTCCTCCTCCTCCTCCTCCTCCTCCTGCTCCTGCTCCTCCTCCTCCTCCTCCTCATTCTCCTCCTCCTCCTGCCCGTGGCCAGCGTAGAAGAAAAACAATACGGCATAAACACAAGTTTTTGGAGGTCCGCTCGGACTACCACGGCGCTGGACCTCCTAATTACCCTGGCGCGCGGCCGGAAGCGGCGCTCGAAACGCCGCTGAGGGGGCCCAGCGCCGATCCAGGAAATCCGCGCGGAGTTCCAAAAGTTCATGTTCAGGCCGATGTTTGATCTTCAAATCCTGTCAACTACACGCAAGAGTGACCCCAGGCGAAAGTGACCTTTGGTGCGCGGCGTTCGGGAAGCCGCGGGGAGCCCAAACCCAAGCGCGCAAGGCGCTAATCTCGTATCGCGTGCGGCGGTCGGGCAACCCCACCGGCGAAGGGTCACTCTTGCGCGTAGTCGATCCTGCCCGTGGCCAGCTGGCTGCGCGGCGATGAAGCAATCGATGCCGGCGCCGCTGCCCAGGTCGAGGACCACCTCCCCGGGCTGCAGTTTCGCCGCGATGAGCGGGTTGCCACAACCCAGACCTGCGCGCTCACGCGCTCGGCGCGCCGCGAGGAGGGCTTGGCGGCGCTCGGGAGGAGGCGGAAGAAAAGGAAGGGGAGGAGAAGGAGGAGGAGTAGGAGGAGTAGGAGGAGGAGGAGGAAGAAAAGGAGGAGGAGGAGGAGGAGGAGGAGGAGGAGGAGGAGGAGGACCCCCTCATGCCTCCCCGTCTTGGCCTACCACACCTGCCCCCAACTACACCTGCCCCCACACACCTTCAAACCGGGGCACCCGACGCCTGAATCCGACGGGGGGCCTGGCCACGGCCCCCCACCCCACGGGGGGGGGAGGCCCGCCCTCGAGGATCACATCGCCGACGTCGTCCCGGGAGGCCGAGGCCAACCAGGCGGGGAAAGGCCCCGCCGATTTACCGAGGCCGCGCCTTAGGAGGCAAGCAGTTCCGACACTCCAAATATGCCCGGCCTCCTCCCCGCCGCGAATCTGCCAAGCGGGGGCAGGCCCGCCTCGGCGCCCCCGCGGGCGCGAGGGCGCCCACGGCGCGCCTCCTAGATCCTAGACGACCTTCAGGGCCGCGCTGACCTGCTGGCCCCCGACATGGCCGCTTCCCGCGGCGACGTCCTTGGCCGCCAGCGAGGCCGCCAGGCGCGCCAGGCAGGCGGCTGGGGCTGCCGCGGGCGACAGGGCCGTTTCCCGCGGCGACTTCCTGGGCCGCTGGCGAGGCCGCTGGGCGCGCCGCCGGGTGAGCAGCCAGGGCCGCCGCGGGCGCGGGGGCCAGGCGGTCCCCGACGCGGCCGTTTCCAGCAGCGAAATTCTGGGCCGCTGGCGAGGCAGCTGGGCGCCAGCCTGCCGCGTCGCGCTGCAACGTGGCCGGCGAGCCCGCGGTCCCGAGAGGGTCAAAAGAGGGGCGGGGCTCGCGGGCTAGCTGACCTGCTCCTGCTTCCGCCACCGTCGGGCCCGCCCCTAGTTGCCGCGCCTGCAGCCGGGCGTCTCGAGTGCGTCTCGCCGTCTGCTCGTCGAGCTGGGGGGCGAGCCGCCGGCCGCTCGCCCGCGAGCGGCCTGCGCCTCAGCCCCATGAAGCCGTCGGGCGCTCGGCACTGGGCGGGGGGAGGCGGCCGCCGCAGCGCCAGGGCTGCCCGCGCCGCGGCGGAACGCCGGGCGCGGGCACAGACCCTACAGACGTGGACCATGCCGCAACTGCCGCGACACCCTCCCCGCTCGTCGTTGCACGCGAAGCAGATGTGGTCTGGCGTCCGCCTGGAACTCGTCGCCCTTGCCGCCCCTGCCCTTCGACTTGCCCTCGCCCCCCTGCGGGGGCTGCTGCCGCTGCCGCTGCCCAGGCTGCGCGAGGGGCGCCGCGGGGTCGCCCCCCCGCGGGGGCTGCGCGCGCGCCCATCGCCGCGGCCGACGCCGCCGCCCGCCGCGGCCGACGCCGCTGCCTGCGTCGAAGCGGCGGCCCCGGGGCGCTGAATCGCCCCCGAAGCCCTGCGGCGCCTGCGCGAAAGTCTGTCGATCAGCTTCGCCTGCTCCGTCCTGATATGGCAGCAGCGGGGGGCCCGCGCGGAGCTCTGGCGGCCGACGATCGCCTCTGGGGCGCCCCTGGCCACAAGCCCGCGCGCATGGACCCCCAAGAGGTTACTCCACGCACTCGCCGGAGCATTCGATCGTCGCCGACTTGAAGGCAGCCCTGCAGGGGAGGCAGAGCCTCGCGCACACTCGCGCGAAGCCGAGCGCGCGCATCCGCTTGCGGAGGGCCTCCGGGTCGGGCGGCGCCCTGATATCCGCCTGGTCGCGCTTCTGTCTGATAACCCAGAAGTTGCCTGCGGCCGCGCCCTGCTCCACGTCGCCGCCGACCTCGACGCTCAGCGCGAGCGAGAGCGGCAGGGCCTCCATGTTCCACTCCTCGATCATCTCCATGACGCGCTCCACGAGCGAGGCCCCAGGGGCGACGCGGCCCCCGGCTCGCCGCGGATCGCCTGCGCCGCCCCGCACGTGGAGAGGTGCGTGGCTCTGCCGATCATCTTGCGCAGCCGCGAGCAAGTTGCCTCGGCCTCCCGCGTCCGATCCTCCTCGGCCTTGCGGCGGGCCGTCTCCCAGGCGTCGACGACCTTCGCGAAACTTGGCCGCGCCGCCGGGCCAGCGGGGGCCTGCGCGGCCGGGCCCAGGCCGAAGCCCCGCGCCACGGCGGCTCGCGCCGGCGCCCGGTCGTCACCCAGCAGCGCGAACCGGTTGACTGTCGCGGATCCCTGCACCGCGAACGCGTCCGTCGGGGGCTCCGGAAACTCGGCGGCGCAGCCGCCTGATCCCCTTGGACGACGTCGAGACGACGTAGCCCTGCGACGGCGCGCCCTCCTCGCTCGAGGTCGCGACGGGCGTCGGCGCTCCGGCCCCTGTCTCGGCCTCGCCATCCTCGGCGAGGCCCCCCAGTGCCGCCGACGGCGGGCCGCCCTCCCCCAGCGCGCGCTCCCCAAGCGGCCGCGGCCCCACGTCGGCGAGGCGGGCGGCGCTCGGCGGGCCCCCGACCGCCTCCAGCGGCGGCGGCCCTGGGTAGTTCCCGAAGTGCGTCAAGTTGAATTTGGCCTCGTCGATCTCCAGCTGCCTGCTCTCACGCTTAGACATGCAAACGCCCAGCAGGTCCAGGGCGCCCGCCTCGTCCAGGAAGTCTGGGCCCCCGCGC
>CAUYUJ010019998.1:60000-68553 GCA_963575745.1 Prorocentrum cordatum
AGGGTGTTCAACCTCAAACGCCCGCGCTGCCGTCGCGGCCACGTGGTGGAACAAACAACCAAACGGCTCTGTGAACTCTCGCCGGGCTCGTGGCTTCTCCTTTTTCAAGGCTGAGCTTCCCAAAGGGGACGAGAAGAAGACACACCGGTGTAAGCACAGACTGTTGGAGGTCGGCGCTGAGTTCTTGGGCCGGCACTTGAGACCCCCTCCCTGGCGCGCGGAGGGGGCCAGGGTTCTGTCGGGCCTGTCCCTCCACAGGAGGAAGATTCAAGCATAGTACAAAAATAATCCGGGGACGATCATTTTAGTATTTTGGCCCATTCGTGGTGTATTTTTTTGACTATGTTTGGTTTTTCGAACCAGATTCGCCCCTGTAGGGGGGACACGCCCGACCGAAGGCCAGGGGTGGCGCCCGGAGGCACCACGGGGGGGGAGGGGGCACGGCGCGGTTCCGAGAGGTCCCGGGGGAAGCTCCGAAGGTTTGTGCCTGTGCGAGTCGGCTGCGGGTGGCCTCCCTGCGCTGGACCGCCCTGCGCCCCCTCCCCCCTGCCCTCCCCCCTGCCACCGCTCGGACGTCCATTGCTCGTGAATCTTTCGGCTTCGTGCTCTTCCTTGTTCGCAAGAGGATCCACGACGAGGATGCTCCTCGATGGTCCTCGCCGACAACAAAGGCACGCGTCCGAGCGATGCCAAACCAAGAGGTACCGAGACCGCTACTCCCTGGACCTCTCCCAGGTGCGCTCTCACTAGAATTTCGAGGCGAACCCAGCGGTGGCGACGAGCGCCTCTCAGGGAGCCAACAAGGGAAAACGAGGGAGGAGAAGTGGTATCGTTAGGTCGGGCATGTCCCCCTACAGGCGGATTTTGGACGAATCATAAAAAAAGACTCCAGAATTGACAACAAAAAATCGACCGGTATTGTGTTACTGTGTTTGAAGACTCCTCCTGTAGAGGGACATGCCCGACTCAATGGTATCCGTGCCTCTTCCTCCTCTGAATCATCCTGCCCTCTGCCGACCGAGGTCCGCAGACTGGCTCACGTCGCCCTCGCGGTAGCCGAGCAGCGCCGAGCGGGCCTGGGGGTCGCCAACGTCCCCGGGCAGCACGGAAGCGCCGCCGGTCACGGTCGAGGCGTAGGCTCGCGGGGGCGTTTTTTTTTGGTAGCTCCTCCTCCCCGTCCTCCTCCTCCTCCTCCTCCTCCTCCTCCTCCTCCTCCTCCTCATCATCATCATCCCCTGTCCTCCTCCTCTCCCTCTCCCTCTCCCTCCTCCGCTTCCTCCTCCTCCTCCTCCTCCTCCTCCTCCTCCTCCTCCTCCTCCTCCTCCTCCTCCTACTCCTCCTACTCCCCTTGTTCCTCCTCCTCCCCCCGTTCCTCCTGTCTCCTCCTCTTCCTCCCCGTCCTCGTCCTCCCTCTCCTCCTCCTTCCTCCCTCCTCTCCTCCTACCATCTCCTCCTCTCTCCTTCTCCTCTCCTTCTTCTCTCCTCCTCCTCCTCTCCTTCTTCCTCTCCTCCTCCTCCTCCTCCTCCTCCTCTCCTCCTCCGTTCCTCCTGCTCTCCTCTCTCCCTCCTCCTCCATCCTCTCTCCTCCTCCTCCTCTCTCTTTCTCCTTCCTCCTCCTCCTCCTCCTCGTACCCTCCTCCTCCTCGTCTCTTTGTCCTCCTCTCTCTTTCCTCTTCCTTCATCCTGCCCCTCCTCCTCCCCTCCTCCTCCTCCTCCTCCTCCTCCTCCTCCTCCTCCTCCTCTTCCTCCTCCTCCTCATCATCATTATCAGCAGCATCATCCATTTCTTTTCCTTATAAATACATTTCTTTTCCTTATCAATAGTTTCTCCCTGTCGCACCCCGAAGCAAGTTTTTGGGGGGCTGAGCGTGTCGCCTGAGACTTCCTCAACACTTATGACTCTGAAGCGTTAAAGGTAGCATCAGCTTCACAGATGGAGGGCGGGTGGTTATCAAAATGTGGCTATCGCCTTAGCGCCGCGCACATTCGTTTTTAAACAATTACATCAAGAGTTTCACAGACTGAGGGGGCCAGGGAATGGGCAAAAGAGGAACTCAGACGGACGCCTCCGAAAAGATCACCGTGGAGGGTTCCAGAGAGGATTAAGGCAGAGGGGGCTGGATCCAGGTATTTTCCTCCTCCCCCTTTCCGAAGCTGGAAAGCATGTCTGGGAGGGGGGTGTTGGCCCGAGCACCTCTTCCTGACCCTCCGTGGAACCCTCCAACCTGTGCGGGACCAAGATCAGACCGACCAGATGGGAGATCTCGGCCAAGAGCGTGACTAAACAGACCAGGCGCTGGGCCAAACGTCTAGGCCTACGCCTGCCACTCTGTCTCCCTTGAATTCCAGTTTCCAGAAGAATGGGGGAGAGACGAGGGAGAGAGGAGAGATACATAAGAGAGGGCAATGAGGGAGGGCGGAGGGCATGGGTACTGCGTACTTTGCTGTCCGCCGACCCCCGATTGCCCGGGGTGAAAGGACGTCGCAGATATGTCCCTCCCCCTTGCCTCCTTCCCCCTTCCTCCTTCACGGCTTGCTGGCTGTCCCCCTCCCACCTTCGCCCTTCCGTGGGGTCCACAATCCAGTTGGAGCGGAGTGGGTTTGACGAGTACATGGGCGCACCTCCCTGGCCCTCGGAGCTTAGCTGCCCCGATGCGCAACACGCAACGCGTATCGTATTGATACGGAGCTCAACACGTAGGCTGAAAACGTGGGTCCGACGCGACATGTTCGCCGAAACGTGGTCCAGTACGTGGAACCAACACGCAACGTATTGGCACGGACGTCTTGAACATGGGACGTGTTGCGTTTCAGAACGCGCGTAGCGAGGCAACTGAGCCTCGGAGCCTGCAAGTCCACCCCCCGCGGACTCCAAGACGCCCAAGATACCCATGAAGGCGGCTCGAGAAGGGCTCCAGCGCGCCGGAGTGGCCTCCACGTCAGAGCGTCAGAGATGGCCTCAGGACGGCCCAAGGTGCCCCCGCAGACGCCCCAAGAAGGCCTCTAAGAGGATCCATGGGACAGCCTCAAGACGCAAAAGCGCTGGCTGCTCAAATGCTGTGGAAGGATGTTCGTATTCTCACCATTTCGGGGTTCTGAAAGCTGAGGAGAACAGTCATCGTGTTGGGAGGAGGGGGTTGGGAGGATGAAGGGTATGAGCAACAGCATCCAGATGCAATGAACGATACCTTCGGCCGACTACGGGTACTGACACCCTCATTTCTCCCAACCACACCCTCCCGACCCGATAATTGTTTTCCTGAATAGCCCGAGATGGCCCGAGAAGCCCACCAGACCGGCCCAGGACGGCCGAAGAGGCCTCCCAAAAGGGTCCGGAGATGGCCCAAGAGGGCCCCAAGACTGCCCCCCAAGAGGTCTCCCAGACAACCAACAGCGCCCTCGAGAAGGCCCAAAGAGGGCAAGAGGGCCCCAACAGGGGCAAGAGAGGCCCAAGACCCCGAGACCCTGGTGTTCCAATGTTTCTCACAACGGGCGTGTTCGTCCTGCTTCGGGCCCCGGGACCCGCACAGATCGCTCTGGCTTGAAAACTGGCGCAGGAAGATGGGGCGGCTGGGGCGCATCAGCAGATTACCCCCCGGCAGACGCTGGAACGTAGCCGATTCCGCGAGGACGGTCTTCACCCGCGCGGGAGCCAGCGCAGGAAGGGCAACATTCAAGGCACAGCGAGTGGCGTCCCGAGGAAAGCTTGAAAACGGTGGAGGAGCAAACCACGCAGGCAGCCTCGCTACCATTGTCGCCATCTAGAACGTCAGGGCAGGACTGCCGAGCGAGAAAACGGCCAGAAAAGGCTTCGGTCGCGATTATTCAAGATGTTGCAATTGTTTCGTCCTCCTCCTCCTCCTCCCCCTCCTCCTCCTCCTCCTCCTCCTCCTCCTCCTCCTCCTCCTCCTCCTCCTCCTCCTCCTCCTCCTCCTCCTACGATGTTGCAATGTGTCGCAACATCGGAGCTCAGGGGAGGTAGAACTCGTAGGGTCGTCAGGAGCCTCTCCCCCACAAGCTGGCTTCCCAGGACACCCCACCTGATCCCAAGGGCCCCCCAAGAGCCCCTCATATGAGCGAAGCACAAGCCTTCCTTCCCACTTACAATGGAGGCCAGTCCACAAGAAACCTTCCACAAGAAACCCAGGCCTGAGACCCCAGGACGTCCATTGATTTTTGTGATGTGAACGTCAGGGCTTCCATCGCAAAACAATCGAAACCTAGGGTACCCTGGAGGCAAGCAGGGTGTTTCTTGGCATGGGTCTCCACTGTAATCCTCCTCCAGCCAACCACAGGCGAGGAGAGAAGACATCAGCATATGTTTCCAATGCCGCCGAGGGGGTTGTGCTGCTCCCTGCCTCCACCACTCCCCGGGCGGGCGGGCCGCACCTCACGAGGCTTGGGCGGGTGGGGAAGCCGGGGGCCGCCGGGAGGGTGTGGGCTCCCGGGCCCGAGCGCCCGCACCCCCCCCCAGCACCGCCCGTGGGGCTCGGCTCAGGAGGGGCTCAAAAGCAGGACTGGGCCAGAATGGCAGCCTTCCGACGGCGGGAGGTTTCCAGGAGCCTCCCACCATCGGAGCGGTCAGGGGCGTGCGCTCCAGGAGCACGCCCCACGAAAGCAATGACAGAAGCATGCGCCCTGAAAGGGCTCCCAAGAGGTCGCCACCAAAGCCTACAAGAGGCCCCCAAGAGGAAGAGGAAGACAAACCAGCAACGACTACACGCAAGCTGCACAACTGGAAGCGGCAAACAACATATACGAAATCGTAACCTGCAAATGTTCTTTTCTGGGGGCCAGCGGAACGGCGTAAGTCTCTTGAAACAAGATATGCTGATACCAAATACAACATATGTATCGCCAGGCATGCCTGTACATGCGCTTCCGCTTGAATGTATGTCAAGATTAGCCTGCGCTTGTGGGGCGCACGCCAAATAACTAATCGCACGTGCTGCACTCACCATAGGCAGCTCGTGAACGATACGTGAAATTTGGACCACACCATCATAGAACGTCCCCTCATCCATTGTGATTGCATGTGCTCTGACGCGTATCGGCGGCTTCGGCGCGAAATGGGCACCGGCGGAAATCATAATTAATCAGAAGCACCACGCAAAGGAAGCAGGGAGATCACACAAGCAGATCTCGCGAGAGGGAATCACAGATTGATGTGCGGGTTTACGTGAAAAGGCATGCATCGGAATACATATCAGAAATGCTGTCATGCGGCGTCAAGTTCTGCCAGGGGGCAAGCAATTTTTGGGAACGCTTATTTTTTTGATAGCCCAAAGCCGACACGAACACGACTGCACTCGTCTGTCTTGTCCGCCCTGCAGCGTCCTTGAGTCGACAGCCTGTAACTCAAAAGTGACGGCCGCAGAGGAAGAAGAGAAGGAGGAGGAAGAAGAGGAGGAGGACGAGGAGGAGGGAGAAGGAGGGAGAAAAGGAGGGAGAAGGAGAAAAGGAGAAGAAGGATAAAAGGAGGAGGGAGGCCAGGGAGCAAGGAGACGACGGCGCTGCGCGTGCATCACCTCCGGCCCAACGGACCATTGGTAAACAACCAGGCCCGGCCCAACGACGATGCAGGGGGGTATACCGGCCGACAGGACTGCACGTGTGCGTGCCACCGCCCCTCGCCCCCCGCCCCCCGCCCGCACCGCCCAAACAGAAATCTTGTCTTCTCGACCAAGATCAGATCCACCCTGACCAAATTCTCAGCCTTTTCTTCTCAAAGCGCAGGCATCAAAAGCGAATGGGGGCCGACGCCTGCACGCACCTGCTCGCGGATGTCGCCGCCAGCAGAAGCGGGCCTCGTGCGAGCCACTTCCGCGACCTGCACGGCGAGGAAGCAGCAGGCATGCTGCGCTGAGGCTCTGGGCACGTGCAAGACTGCGCTCTTGCATTGAGCAAGCGCAAGCGTGCACATATGCACGTACCACTTGCGTGCCGAAACTCGCACAAATCGAGCAGGGGGGTGCACGCAATGATGCTGGAAATGCTTCCGAAAGATGGGACCATCGACATGAGGCGCGCGAACTCGTGTAGCCAACAATGTGTTTAGTCATCACACTAAACAACTGTATTGAGCAACCGAGCCGCAACACCCATGTATTAGAGCATGGGTTCAGCAACCGTGTTGGGCAATCAAGCCTAAACGCACATGCGTTGTGTAGCGGCTGTCTCAAGCAGCTGCGCTGGACAAGCATGCGTACACCAATGAGGAGCGCTGTGCGAAGTCGTTGCCCAAGCAACCGTGCGCATGAAGCCGAAAAGTTGAACAGGACACCCGGGATCTTTCAAACACCAATAGATTTCAAACACGGATGCGCGAAACACTTGGAATCAACTTGTTACGTTGACTGCGTTCCCGCCAGCGGGTACGGCGTCGGGTATGGTTAGGTCGGGCATGTCCTCCTACAGGCGGATGTTGGAGGACATTGAAAAACCAAAACAAAAACAAAAACAACAAAAAGCGGAATAAGATGTCAAATATAGTAGAAAAATCGTTCCCGTATTATTAGTTGCACTTTTTGAATACTCCTCCTGTAGAGGGGCATGCCCGAACTAAGGGTATGGCGACGGGGCCGGTCGGCGGCGGCGGGGGCGCTGCGACGTCGGGAAGGCCGTCAGCAAGGCCGTCTGAAAGGCCATCGGAGAGGCCGTCGGAGCCAGCGGCAGGTGCAGCGCGCAGCCCGGGGCCACCAGGCGAAAGGCGGGCGCGCTTGGCCATGGCGCAGCACCCGCCTTCTCTCTCGGCGGCGAGCGAGGGGGAGCAGGTGAGAAGGGAAGGCCTTCTCCTCCTTACTCCCCCCCTCGCTCGCCGCCGATCTTTTGGTAGGCCCTCGAGGGTGGTGGCACGGGCGGAACGCCAAAAATGCTCGGGCCCAGGGCGCAAGAAAGAAAGGGAAAGCTCAAAGCAACTGGAGGGAGGGGCCCCGAGGCCGCGGAGGTCACGAGGCTCTGGGGTGTGCATGTTGACGTTTGGGCAATGTTGCGTGTTTCTCAATGGGGCACGCCCATAAAAAAGACCGAGGCCTCCCCCTCCCCCTCCTCCTCCTCCCAAACATCTGAACTCCACCTCCTCAGCTCAAATGACTACCTAATCAGACTCATCCTAACTACCAAAAATCAATCCTCATCCGCCTCACTCCTACTAAACCCAATCCTGAATCAGTCCTACCACGCATCCTCATCATACTCCTCCTCCCCTCCTACTCTCCTCCTCCCCTCCTACTCCTCCCTCCTCCTCCTCCTCCCTCATCCTCCCCCCTCCTCCCCCTCCTCCTCCCTCCTCCACCTCCCTCCCCCCTCCTCCTCTCCTAGCCTCTCCTCAGCTCCTCTCCTTTCCTCCTCCTCCCCCCCTCCCCCTCCCCCTCCTCCTCCCCTCCTTTCCCCTCCTCATCCTCCACAGCCTCCTCCTCCTCCTCCTCCTCCTCCTCCTCCTCAGTTACTCAAAATGAATACTACTCTCCCTCTTCCCCTGATGACAGCCTGGGAGTGTCCGACCCCCCCCCGCGTACTGTTTTTGTTACACAGGTTTCCCCGGAGTTGGGTTTTCGCCTGCATTTTTTTCAAAATGCTGCTCTCGCCGAGGCGCCGGCCTCATTTTCGGGCCCCGCTCGTTCCGAATCGTGCTCCCGCTGCAGCGCTGGCCTCATTTCCGTGCTTCCGCTCGTTCCGAGTCGTGCTCCCGCTGCAGCGCTGGCCTCATTTCCGCGCTTCCGCTCGTTTCGACTCGTGCTCCCGCTGCAGCGCTGGCGTCATTTCCCGTGCCATGCCACGGCATGCACTGCAATGCTAGGTTGATACTACGCTTTGCGGTGCTCTTCTACGCCATGCCATGCCGTGCTCTACAATGCATCGCGTACCCATCATTGCCCTGCTCGACATCCGGCTGAGCGAGTAGAGAGGGGATCTGCGCCACGGTAAGGGATGGGCGGGAGGGGTAGGATGTAAGATATGACGCGAGCGCAACGGTACCTTGGTCCTCTCTCCCCCTCCCCCTCCCCCTCCTTCCCCCCCCCTCCTCTCCTCCTCCTCCTCCGCCTCTCCTCCTCCTCCTCTCCTCCCTCCTCCTCCTCATCCTCATCCTGCTCCTCCCCCTTCCTTCCTCGCTCCTCCTCCTCCTCCTCCTCCTCCTCCCTCCTCCTCTCCTCTTCCTCCTCCTCGTTCTTCCCCCTCCTCCTCCTTCACCCCCTCTCCTCCTCTCCTCCTCCGCCTCCGCCTCCTAATCATCATATCCTCCTCCTCCTCCTACTCATCCTCCTCCTCCTCCTTCTTCTTCTTCTTCTTATTCTTATTATTCTTCTTCTTATTATTATTATTCTTATTCTTATTCTTCTTATTCTTCTTCTTCTTATTATTATTCTTCTTATTATTCTTCTTCTTCCTATTATTATTATGATTATTCTTCTTATTCTGCTTATTCTTCTTCGTCTTCTTCTTCTTCTTCTTTTTATTTTTCTTCTTCTTCTTATTCGTATTCTTCTTATTCGTCTTCTTCTTCTTCTTATTCTTCTTATTATTCTTCTTATTATTCTTCTTCTTCTTCTTCTC
>CAUYUJ010019998.1:68653-71153 GCA_963575745.1 Prorocentrum cordatum
CGAGCGGGCGAGGATCGTGTGGACGATGGGGAGGAGCAGGACAGGGAGAGGGAGAAACAAGAGAAGGGGGAGAAAGAAGAGGGGGAGTTTGGGAAGGGGCTGGAGGATAGAGGATACTACCATGAGACAGTGTGAGAATTAGCGAGATGAGGAAAGTGATCAGGATTATTGAAAGGAGGGCTCGGGGACGCAGGAGGAAGAAGAAGAGGGGGACGGAAGGAGGAGGAGAGAGAAGGCAGGAGGAGAGAGAAAGGGGAGAGGGAGGAGGGCGAGAGGGGAGCAGGCAAAGGATGACGAGGCTGAAGAGGAGGAAGAGGACGACGACGACGAGGAGAAGGCGGAGGAGGACGAAGAGGAAGAGGAAGAAGAGGAGGGGCGCTAGGGGGACAAGGGGGAGGAGAAGAGGAGGAGGAGGAGGAGGAGGAGGAGGAGGAGGAGGAGAAGGAGAAGGAGAAGGAGAAGGAAGGGAGAAAGAGGAGGAGGAGGAGGTGGAGGAGGAAGGAGGAGGAGGAGGAAGGAGAGTGCCCACCGAGGAAGCCTGAAGGGGCGAGGCTCTGAGTGCGAGCCCCCGCCCTGCGGGGGGGGGGGGGTGGAGAAGGGAACGCGCCCGAACCCGAACGAGCGCCCGCCCCAGCCGAGCGAGCTCCGGGCCCCACCGCGGCTGTCGACGCCTCGCCCCCCCCCCCCGCCGGGCTCCGCACGCGGCCGCCCTTCCCGGGGCCGGGCGAGGCCGCTGCTGCCGACGCCGCCGAGGCTGCAGCCCCATGGGGGCGCCGCTGGCGCCGCCCGGCCGCCAGGGGTGTCTTCACGGGCCCGTTCGCGGCCCGTTTGTGGGGATGTCTGAGGCGGTCTGCTCGTTGTCATGCCCAACATCCTTGGCTTTCAGAGCAGATTTTGAGGATGTCTCAGGCGGGGCGGCGCTCGTCGCGGCCGCTGCGTCCCCGCGCCTGAATGGCGCGCCCTTGGCGCGCCGCTTGCCGGGCGCGCGCGGCGGAGCGGCGCGGCGCGGGCGGCGCGGGGCGCGGGCGGCAGCCTCGGCGGGTGGGGGCGCGCAGGGCGCGGCGGCGGCGCGGCCTCGGTGCGGGGCGCCTCGGGGAGGCGACCGCGCTGGCGGCGGGCGCCCCTCGGGCAGGCTGCCCGTGCGCCGCCGCGCGCGCAAGGGCGCTCTGCCAGGGACCGCTGGAGCTCTGCGGGCCGGGCGCTGCCGCCCGTGCCATCGGCCACCCTGAAAAACGAAAACGAAAAACGTTTGCAGGAAAAACGCAAAATCAAGGCACCTGTGCTTCTCCGCGCTCGGCCTGCGGCCCGTGCGGAGGGCCCTCGACCCGTATGGAGAAAGCTGATATATATATATAATATATCTATATGAATATATATATATAATATATATATATTATATATATATATGTATATATATATATATGTTTGTGTGCATGCATGCATGCATGCATGCAGCATGCATATATATATATATAGAGAAGAGAGAGATGCATGCATACATGCATACAGACAGACATGCATACATACATACATATCTGCATACGTGCATGCATGCATACATGCATGCATGCATATATACATACATGCATACATACATATGTACAAACAAACCTACATACATACATACGTACATACATACCTACATACATAGATACATACATACATACACACATACGAATATACCTGCATACATGCATGCATGCATGCATACATACATACATACGTACATACATACATATAGGCATACATGCATACATACATGCATGCATGCATGCAAGCATGCATGCACATATACATACATGCATACATACACACATGCACACATACACATACATGCATGCATGCATGCATGCATGCATACATACATATTTATATGCACACATACATACACGCATGCGATGACGCCTACATGCATACACGCATGCATGCATATATACATACATGCATACAGTCATGCATACATACATGCATACATACATACAGCATAGATGCATACATCTCTACATACATACATGCATGCATGCATGCATGCATACATACATACGTGTATACATACATCGATGCATGCATACATACATACAGACATACATACAAACATGCATGCATGCATACGTACACACACACGTACATACATACGGATGTACATACATACATACATACATACATACATGCATGCTACATGCATGCCGACATACATACATGCATGCATGCATTCATGAATGCCTAGATACATACAGATATACATGCCTGCATATGTATTACATACATACACACATACATACATACATGCATACATGCGTACATATATACATATACATACATACATACATACATACATACATACATACATACATACATACATACATACATACATACATATATACATACATACATACATGCATACATACATACATGCATACACGCATACATACATACATACATACATACATACATTCATACATACATACATACATACATACATGCATGCACACATATATAC
>CAUYUJ010019998.1:88653-96485 GCA_963575745.1 Prorocentrum cordatum
CAGCTTTCCGCTCAATGTTTGGAGCCCCTGGGTCCCTCTGGGCCTCGTGAGGGGTGCTCCCTGGAGGTCGCGGGGGGTTCCCCGGAGATCCTGGTGGCACCTTGGGCCAGGGGCACTTCTAGCAACACCCGAACGCAGGAGGAGGAGGAGGAGGAGGAGGAGGAGGAGGAAAAGGAGGGGGGAGGAGGGGGGAGGAGGAGGGAGAGGGAGGAGGAGGGAGAGGGAGGAGGAGGAGGAGGAGGAGGAGGAGGAGGAGGAGGAGGAGGAGGAGGAGGAGGAGGAGGAGGAGGAGGAGTGACCCTCGGCAAGGGTGACCCGTGGTGCGCGGCTTGAACAGGCCGCGGGGAAGCGAAAGCCGAGCGCGCCAGCACCTTCTTGAAAAAGGAGCGAAAAACAACCAAGATCTACTCCATCGGGGGGAGAGGGGGGGGGGGCGAGAGCCCGCGCCGATCGTCAAAACAATGAATAAAAAAAAAACGACCCGAGGCTAGCCGGCGAGGCAACTCGGGCGCGACGCGCGGGGGGGGGGTCGCCCCCACTCGCTGGACAAGGCGAAGGGGACTGACTTCGGGGGGATCCCTCGTCGCCCGCGGCTTCGCCCCGTGGCGCAGAGGGTGACCCTGAACCGGTTCTGCGAGGAGCCGTTCCGCTCGGACCCGAGGGCACCCCGGAGGCAAGCAGGGTGTCTCTTGGCATGGGTCTCCACCGCAGACACGCGCCCCGCCCCCCGCCCTCCCAACGGGGGGGGGGGGATGGCGCGAAGCGGGGCGGCCATCCGAGGAGGCGGGGCGGCTTCTCGGAGGGCGGGCGGCTTCTTTTGAGCCCTCTCGCCCCCCAAGGAAGACTTAGGTCGGGCATGGACCCGAAGGCTCAGCTCTGCGGCTACCTAGACGGTTCCTGCCTGGCGGTGGGCGCCGCGCGGGCCGCGCTCGCCCTCAAAGCCCTGCAGAGGGCGCTCCAGCCCTTCAGGTTGCGACCGAACCCGACAAAGACGGCTCCCTAGATGGGGTCCGAGTAGATGGGGTCGAAGCATCGCGCCGCATGGCCAATGCATCGCCGATGTGTCGGCGATGCATCGGCGACGTCGGCGATGCATGGGCGACGTTGGAGTGGGGAAACGAGGCCTCCACCTCGAGCCGCATCGTCGATGCATCGGCGACGCGGCGCGACCCTCCGACCCCACCTGCTCGGACCTGTTACGGCCCAGTAAGACGACCGGCGTGCTGACCCCCCCCCCATCGCGACAAGGCGTGCGTCGCGCATTCGTCGCCCGTGCACCGCCCGTGCGTCGGCCGCCGAGAAGGCCAGCCGTTCTCTCGAACGTGCACGTCGCCCTCGCAAGGGGGCAATTTGGTGAGTGCGTCGCCAGCGCGGCGGGCACCCACCGGGCGGATCGCACGCGCGTCGCCCGCTCCACGGCCCAGAAACAAAGACGGCCGCTCGGTCCCCGGCCGGGCGCGACGCTCTGACGGCAGACCGGCAGCCGCGTGGGCACCTGATGTCGCCCAGCGCGGCGCCGAGGGCAGGCGCGCCCACCGCCTCCGGGAAGCCGGCGGGCAGCCGTGCCGAGGCAAGCCTGAGATCCTGGCGTCGCAACGTTTTCACAACGGGCGCCTGCCCCCACGGGGCGCACAGAGACATACTAATACAATCGGTCCTCACAGGAGGCGCGCGTCCGACCCGAACATATAATATACCCATCTTGTAGCATAGCGTGTTTCCCGAGCGGTGTGGCCAGAAAGCGCCGGTCACGACGCTTATACTATAAGATGTTTCGGTTCGCGCGTCGCCCCCGGGGGGCGCCGCACACATGCTATTAGTATTAGTATGTTAGGGTGACGCCGACCCCAGTTTCGGACCCCAGAACCCTCACAGGTCGATGCAGCTCGAGGAAGGCCGCGGAGAGACAGGGTCAAGGGCTCCGCTCGCGAATTTTCCGCAGCGTCGGACCTGAGGGACGGGGGAGATTCCAGGGACTCCAGAGCGGAAACATCTACAACATGCGGGGCCCAAGAAGCAAGCCGCGAAAGCCCTCCTCCGCGCCTTCGGCGGGCCAGCGGGCCAGCACTCTCTGAAAATGGATCTCGCCACGGACGCCGCAACGCAGCAGTACGACGACCTGCTGGCGAGCTGCTGTGGGACCTCGTGGAGCGGATCCTGAGCGACGCAACTTCCAGCCCGAGCAGCTGACAACAGCGCGCCGCGGACTGCAAAGCCAAGGGCTTGAGCTCGCGGCCGGGGCGGGGCCTGGCGACTGCGCTTGCGCTGCACACGCCTTTTTGTCCTTATTGGTGTCGTTGTTGTCGTTGTTGCTGTTGAATGTCAATTACTGAACATTTTTTATTGTTGGACCCCCCACCCCAAGCGAATTGACGCTCTCGACTCGGCGCTGGCTACATGTTCATTGAAAATGAGGCTCACGCTCGAGCGCTTTGGGGGGGCGTCAAAACGGCCCCCCCCCCCCAGCAACGACAGCGCCGCTCGAGAGCTCCTCTTTTTTTACTCAGGGCCATTGCTCTTGCTCGCCGCCAAAAGCCGCCGTCCCAACAAAACCAGCGTTACCGCTCGTGGCTTCGCCCCGTTTTACCTTAGACTGGCGCGCTACTGCTTCTCTCATGGGCACCGCCCCCAGCAACAACAACGTTCTCGCTCGAGATGTCCTCCCTTCATCCCCATATCCTAAGATGCGGCTCTTGTTATTTCTTGCACGCCGCCGACTCCAGAGAACAAGAACACACCCTGAACACAGACTTACTCATGCACAGACTTACTCCTATTCAGACTTACTCATACCCAGACGTCCTCCTACACAGACTTACTCATACCCAGACTTGCTCATACACAGATCTACTCATACGCAGACTTACTCATACCCGAACTTACTCATACTCATACCTATTCATACTCAGACTTACTCATACCCAGACGTACACATACACAGACCTACTCATACACAGACTTACTCATACTCAGACTTACTCATACACAGACGTACTCATACACATACTTACCCGCATTCAGACCTACACATACTCAGACCTTCGCATAGTCTGAGTTACCCATCACACGGCAGATTTTGAGGATGTCTCAGGCGGGGCGCTGGCTTCAGCACCCCTAAGGGGAGCCGCCAAGGGGTATATCACGGGCCCGTTCACAGCAAGTTTGCGGGGATGTCTCAGGCGGTTTGCCTGTTTCGGTGCCCAACATCGTCTGCGTCTACAGCAGATTTGAAACATGTCTCAGGCGGGGCGCTGGTTTCAGCACTCCCAAGGGGAAGCCAGCAAGTTGCTGTTTCCTTGGGTCGTGCTCCGGCACGTACCCTCTGGGACGCACGGAAGATGGAGTCGAAGCAGGAGTCGAGGCGTGCTGGTCCCTTGGGTCGTGCTCCGGCACGTACCTTCTGGGACGCACGGAGGATTGAGTCGAAGCAGGAGTCGAGGCGTGCTGTTCCCTTGGGTCGTACTCTGGCACGTACCGTCCGGGACGCACGGAGGATGGAGTCGAGGCGTGCTGGTCCCTTGGGTCGTGCTCCGGCACGTACCCTCTGGGACGCACGGAGGAAGAAGTCGAGGCGTGTTGCTCCCTTGGGTCGTGCTCCGGCACGTACCCTCTTGGACGCACGGAAGAAGGAGATGAAGGAGGATGCGTGCTGCTCCCTTGGGTCGTGCTCCGGCACGTACCCTCTGGGACGCACGGAGGAAGGAGATGAGGCGTGCTGCTCTCTTGGGTCGTGCTCCGGCACGTACCACGTGGGACGCACGGAAGAGATTGCAGGAATCAGGACCTGGACCACACTTTCCGTCCATTGGAATCGAAAACAGGGGACATGCTGTCGTTTTTGTGGGTTTTGCTTTCCGGGGATGTCTTCGATTTTTTGGCATGAGGGTTCACGTGTCTTCGTCGGGCCTGTCGCCAACATGGGCGCACTCTTATAGTCAGACACTCATGAATAGACGCTCACTACGGCATAAGATAAAGCATGAGATGCACATATGGGGAGCTCCACGCAGTGAGTAATTTACTCAAGGCGGTGCTGTTCCTCGCCGCCGAAAACCGCCGTCCCGACAAAACCAGCGCTCCCGCCCGAGACTTCCTTCCGTTTTACGCTGACTGCTCTCTTTTGAATTGGCGCCGCTCCCAGCAAGAACAACGCTCCCGCTCGAGGCTCCCTCCCTTTTTCCTCAGGACGGTGCTGTTTCTCGCCGCCGACAGCCCCCGTCCCAACAAAACCACGGCTCCCGCACGAGACTTCCTCATCCTTACTCAAGGCGGTGTTCCTCCTCGCCGCCGACAACTGCCGTCACAACAGAACCAGCGCTCCCGCTCGAGACTTCGTTTTGCTTTACGCTGAACTAGCGCCCTACTCTCTTCAGCATTGGCGCCGCTCGTAGCAACAACACCAGCCCTGCTCGAGACTTCCTCCCTTTCTATTCAGGGCCAGGTCCTTGCCTCGCCGCCGACAGCCCCCATCCCCACCAAGGCAATCCTGTCGCTCGATACTTCCTTGTGCTTTACCCTTGGCTTGGGCTCCACTGGCGGTCTCGCATCGGCGCAGCAAGGCGCGGACATGCGTTCTCGAGGCGAGATATGATGAAATCCCTCGGAGGAGGTGTTTGCTGGGCGGGAGATCTGGAAATGGGAATAACGGACCCCGCTATAGAACAATTATTCCCCATGATGAGGATGGTTATCATGATGGTCGCATGCTTCGTGTGGAAACATCGCGCATGAGGTAAAATGATTGTTGTTGTTGCTGTTGTTGTTGGAGAGGGGGGGCCCGGTGCCCCTCGTGGGGGCTGTCCAGCGCCAGACTCAGACCGACGATACACCCATGCGCTCAGCAACAAAATGGTGAGCTCAAGACTTCTAGCAACAAGCCGCAACACAAGCCCGAATTTCCCGCCCCGAATTTCAGCCACGCTCGCAAAACAGACGGCTGTTCTGGAGTCCGCGACGAGAGGGTAGGGAGGGAGGACGAGGAAGAGGAGAAACAAGACGCTGGATGGCGAAGGATACGAATCAGCCCTACAACGTATCATCCCCGCGCCTCAGACGCCCCTGAAACAAGGCGTGGCCAAGGAGACGGCGCAAAGGAGACAACGAGCAGCTCTGCGGCGACGCTTGCACCCTCCCCGACACGCCGAGCTGCCAGGCGCAACCGGGAGCTGTGGCGGCGGCATCCTGGCCTACCTGGAAAGCGCGTTCTGCACGCTGGAGGACGCCCTCTGGCAGGGTGTGGTGAGGCGGCGGCTGCAGCTCCCGCGCGCCGAGCTAAGCCAGCAGGATCTCGCGACGGCGGCGGCCGCTCGCTGCTTACGCGGAGCCGACAGACCTGGCTGCGACGAAGCGCTGGACGAGAGCGGCTACCAAGCCCTGCCTTGCCAGCTGGGAGGCGGCGTGGTGGCGCGCCCCTGGCCGCCAGGATCCTCCACCGATGGCGCAGCGAGCGGCCCATCTTCGAGCAGGGGGTGTCGCCCTTGGGCCCGTGGGCACCCCGACGGCCAGGTCGAAAGAGCCATCCTGGATTTTGGGGTGCCCCAGGACGACGAGGGGCGGAGGTGGCTCGACGTCTCCGCCCGCCGCCCCGCCTGCCGGGGCGCACGCCGTGCTGCGGGGGGCCGCGCCAGGCTGCCGACCTTGGTCCTCGAGGCGGGTGGGCCGCTCGGCGGGGAGCCACGCCTCTGCTTTGGTCGGGCAAGTGCGCCCGCTGCTGCCCAGGACCGGCCAGCAGCCGCGGGCGCTGGCGCGCGCGCCTCCGAGCTCGTCCGCTGCAGGCCCTGCAGGCCGCAGCCGCGCGCCAGCTCCGCGAGGCGGCCGGCCTGCGCTCAGCGGCACGCCGGGCAGCAGGCGGCCCGCGGCCGCCGCTGCGGTGGCCCAGGACGCAGGCGAGGCGCCAGCGCGGCTCGCTGCCTCGCGGGGCTCGGGGCCGCCGCGGCGGCCCGCCGCGCGCCGGCTGCGCGGCGGGGGGCTGCGGCCGGCGGCCCTCGGCAAGCACCGCGAGCTGGACTCTCGGGAGGCGCTCGCCCCTTCCTGGCCTCCGAGGCGACGTGCTTTCTATCCATGCCCTGCTGCCTCTGGAGCCCAGAGTTTGGGGGCAGTGGCAGGGGCATGGAACGAGCGTCGATCGTCGACTCCAGGCGCCGCAGGCGGGCCCTTGGCGCTGACCAACGGCGCGCCCGAGGAGCGCCAACTCGCCATCCTCGCTCTCGCCCTGGAGGTCCCAGGTAGCGCAGGCCAGAAGCACCGGCCAGCGCAACCCCCCTCGGGAGCGGCCGTTGTTCAACGCCCGTGCCCAGCAACGATTGCTCCTGGAGGGGCGGTGCTGATCACTGAGGGCTTGCACTGGCCCCCAGCCAGGCCTCGTAAGGACAAGCAGCTTGGACAAGCATCCCTCCTCCTTCCCCCTCCCAACCCCTGTCCTCAAGACCATCAGGGCGTCCAAGCTGGCCCTGGATGGCCCCAGGATGGACCCAGATGGCCTGGCATGGCCTCCACCAAGTTGGTCGAAACGGCCTCTAAGATGGCTCCCCCTGGTGCGCCTTCCCAAAGCCTAGCCGCGGTCGAGAGGGGGCAAATGGTCGAGGGCGAGGGGGCGGCCTGGTGAAAAGGCCCCCCCGCCACGCACTTTTTCAGTCGCGGCGCGGCAGAGGCGAACCGCTCGCGCGTCCAAGCAACCCGGGCCTCGGCATTGCGAACTGTCCCGCATGCAAGAGTAGAGGGAAAGAAGAGAGCCGGCAGGGCAAACAGCCTTCACTGGAGGCTGGCCCCTTCTGAGAAGCACTCCCCAGTGTCCCCCCCCCGCGCCGCCAGAATATGGCTATTACACCAGAGAACAAAACCAATCAGTGGATGGTTTGAAAATTAGAAATATGGATATCTTGAGATCGATTGTGAGATCGATAACGAAATCGATAGTGGAATCGATAGCGAGGACGATTGTAAGGTCGATCGTGAGAACGAGAGTGATATCGATTCAATGAGATCGATAGTGAGATCGGTCGTGCGATTTATGGTGAGATCGATAGTGAGATCGATAGCGAGATCGATAGTGAGATCGACTGCGAGATAGATGATGAGATCGATAGAGAGGTGGGTAATGAGACCAATGGTGAGACCGATGGATAACAAGATCGTCCAGGAACCTGGGAACCTGAGAACCCGGGAGCCCCGCCGCCCAACGAAATCGGCCCGGGCTCCGGAACCGGGAACCCGGGAACCCAGAACCGGGAAACCGGGAACCTGGCCGCCTACCGGAATCGGCCCGGTACTTCCGCCAAATCTTTCAAATATCCGCTAGGACCCCTTCAGTGCAAGCACTGATTGGGGAATATCCACTGCCGCTGGGTTGTGTTCCGAGGACTCGTGGAGCGGTGGATATGGAGATCTGCCCGCCCATTCGAGCGGGCGGGCATCTATTCGTATCCACCGCCCCTCGAGATCCTGGGGCACGACTCCGAAGCGGCAGATGTGGACAGAATTTGGCGATGGATTCTGAGAAGCACTCCCCTGCGTATAGTAGCGGCCCGACCACCAGAAGCCTTCCACGAGAAACCCAACCCTGAGGCCCCAGGACGTCCATCAATGCTTGGTGTGGGAACGTCGCGCTCTCCAGCACAAACCCATCGAGGCCCAAAGAAGCCCAGGGCACCCTGGAGGCAAGCAGGACGTCTCTTGACATGGGTCTCCACCTGCAGGCACGCGCCCAGCCCTCAGCCTTTCCAAGGAGAAGGGGATGGATGGCGCAAGGCGGGGCGGCCTTCCGAGGAGGCGGGGCGGCTTCTCTGGCGGGCCTGTCTTCCACCGCCACCACCACAAGAAGGAGGGGAAGAGGG